>CM019710.1:19298361-19652997 GCA_009760885.1 Achatina immaculata
TAGTAGTAGTAGTAGTAGCAATAGTTGCAGTTATACTAGTAGAAGTAGAAATAGTAGTAGTAATAGTAGATGCAGGAATAGTAGTAGTAGTAGTAGTAATAGTAGTAGTAGTAGTAATAGTAGTAGGAGTAGTATTTGTAGTAGTTGTAGTTGTAGTAGTAGAAATAGAAATAGTAGTAAGCAGCAGTAGCAGTAGTAGCAGTAGTAGTAGTAGTAGTAGAAGCAGTAATAGTAGTTGTAGTGGTAGTTTTAGTTGTAATAGTAGAAGTAGAAATAGTGATAGTAATAGTAGATGTAGAAATAGTAGTAGTAGTAATAGTTGTAGTACTTGCACTTGTAGTAGTAGAAATAATATTATAGTAATAGTAGAAGTAGAAATAGTATCAGTAACAGTAGTAGTAGTAGTAGTAGTAATTGTTGTTGTTGTTGCTGTAGCAGTAGTAGAAGTAGAAATAGTAGTAGTAACAGAAGTAGCAGTAGCAGTAGTAGTAATAGTAGTAGTACCTGTAATAGTCTTATTAGTTGTAGTAGGAATAAAAATAAGTAGTAGAATTAGTAGTACCAGTAGTAGTAGTAGTAGTAGTAGAAGTAATAGTAGTAGTAGTAGTAGTAGTAGTAGTAGTAGTAGTAGTAGTAGTAGTAGTAGTAAAAATAGTGGTATTAGTGGTTGTAGTAGTAGAAGTAGAAATAGTAGCAGTAGTGGTTGTTGTGGGTAGAAGTAGAACAGTAGTAGTAGCAAAAGTAGAAATAGTAGTAGTAGTAGTAAAAGTAGAAACAGTAGTAGTAGTACTACTAGTAGTTGTAGTGGTTGTAGTAGTAGAAGTAGTATTATTAGTAATAGTTACAGTAGTAGTCGTGGTTGTAGTAGTAGAAGTAGAAATAGTAACAGTAGTAATAGTAGATGTGGTAGTAGTAGTAGCAGTGGTTGTAGTAGTAGAAGTAGAAATAGTAATAGTAGTAGTATTAGTAGTAGTAGTAGTAGTAGTAGTAGTGCTAGTAATAGTTGTAGTAGTAGTAGTAGTAGTAGTAGTAGTAGTAGTAGTAGTAGTAGTAGTAATAGTAGAAATAATAGTAGAAGAAGTAGTGTTAGTAGTAGAAATAGTGGAAGTAGAAATAGTAGTAGTAGTAGTAGTAGTAGTAGTTGTAGTAGTAGTGGTAGTAGTAGTAGTAGTAGTGGTAGTAGTAATGGTAGTGGTAGCAGTAGTAGTAGTAGTAGTAGTAGTAGTAATAGTAGTGGTAGCAGTAGTATTAGTAGTAGTAGTAGTATTAGTATTAGTAGTAGTAGTAGTAGTAGTAGTAGTAGAAATAGTGCAGGTAGAAATAGTAGTAGCAGTATAAGTAGTGGTAATGGAGAACGTGATAGTCACTAGAAAACTCGAATGGGTAGAACTAGAAATGATGAAAGAATGAAAGAGATCTGTGATAAGTTCTGTACGGACGTTACAAAGTGGAGAACCATGATCTCCAACAACAACCGGCACAATATTAACTAACTGCAACATGTAACTTATCTTGAAGCCACGTTACTCAACAACCTTCGGGCTGTACCTAATCTAGCAAGAGTTTTTCTCACATTTAACAAATCGTTTTATTTTTGTTCCTCTTTCTTTCCTTTCAATACTTCTGAACTTGCTCCACCCCCATATTTCTCTTCATTCTCCCTCTCCCTTATCCTTTTTCTCTTTACTCCTTCTATCCGGTCATCTTTTTTTAAATATATTCTCTCATCCTCTAAATTTTCCTTTGCAGTTTTCTTCATTTTCCATCTTTTAGCTTTATTTTCTCACTCCTTCATTTAATCCTGTTTCTTTATTTTCTCACTCCTTCATTTAATCCTGTTTCTAATTATGTCTTATCCCTCCGTTTTATTCTTTTTTCTACCTTTGCTCTTCATTCCGTCAATTTTTCCACTTGAAATTTTTTTTATTATCTACAACTTTCTCTCTCTCTCTCTCTCTCTCTCTCTCTCCTCCATTCTTTATTCTCTTTTGAGAAAAGACTAAAGATTCAGAAAAGAGGCAAACAGTGTAGTTTGGGGGGAGGGGCAAGGGGTTGAAAGAGTGAGTGAATTAGTGAGTGATAGAAAAAAGTGAGAGAAAGAGACAGAGAGAAAGTGACAGACAATGAAAGAGGGAGTGGGTGAGAAAAAGAGTGACAAAGAGAGACAGTGAGTAAGAGATAGACAGAGTGGGTGAGAGGAAAAGAGAGACAATGAGTGACAGTGAGTGAGAGATAGAGAGAGTGGGTTAGAGGAAAAGAGAGACAATGAGTGAGATATAGAGATTGATTGATTGATTGATTGATTGATTGATTGATTGATCTTTATTTCAAAAGGGTTAAGAATTGGGCACGCAGGCCCGTCTGACATTCTGCCCTTTATCACACATCTTTCATTCTGTTCCAGACATTCTACAAATATGCTGTTTATGTAACAAACATAATTAACATTGAAGCTGAGAGACATAAAATAAAATATAACATTTTTTTCGCTCTTAAACATTCACTCAGTACAGAAGTAACTACATACATTGTAAATGACTATCTACTAAACAAAATTTCCGGGACTATTCAGAAAACAATTAATTGTATTCGGTGTCTGTAAGAGCAGTCTAAGATAACTTTTAAGTTTTATAATTCATGGAGGCATGTAGTCGACATCAAATAGATATTGGGAAAGCTTGTAGTTGTAGGAAGGAGTATAATTTATATTTTTTATACAGGATGGGAGGGTATTCCAAAGATGAGCAGCAGAATAACTAAAGCTTTTCTTGTAAAGATCAAGTCTAGGTTTTGGAAGATATATGTTGTTCAAGCGTTGGCTGCACTTTGGGCTAAATTTAAACAGGTTCCATAGATAAGGCGGGGCATGCCGTGAAAGAATTTGATGTACTAACTTGGCTTTGTTGAAGAGGAACCTGTTCTTAAGAGGCAGTATTTTGATACGTTTGTGCTGGTTAGTTGTTTGTGCTTGATCTTTGTCACTAATAAGAGAGAGTGGGTGAGAGGAAAAGAGAGACGACAAAGAGAGAGACAGTGAGTTAGAGATAGAGAGAGTGAGTGAGAGGAAGAGAGAGAGAGATAATGAGTGAGAGATAGAGTGGGTAAGAGGAAAAGAGAGACAAAGAGAGACAGTGAGAGATAGAGAGAGCGGGTGAGAGGAAAAGAGAACCAAAGAGAATGAATGAATGAATGAATGAATGAATGAATAATCTTTATTTTTCAAGGGTAAAGAATTGGGCACGCAGGCCCGTCTTACATTCTGCCCTTCACTACTCCATCATTCATTCTTCCCACACACTTGATTTAGTACAAATATACAAATTAAATTGATAGAGACATTGAGTGAGAGAAAGAGGAGAGAGAAATAGAGATTGAGCGAAAGATAGACACAGAGAGTGACAGTGAGCGAGAGAAAAAGAGAGAGAGAGAATGAGAGAGAGACAGTCTGAGAAAGAGAAACAGTGAGTAACACACACAAACACACACACACATACATATATATATATATATATATATATATATATATATATATATATATAGAGAGAGAGAGAGAGAGAGAGAACTTTATTTGATTTTCAAAATGTGAAGAACTGTGCAGGAGACTTATAAGACACTTTGCTTTTTGTCATTCATCTTTCAAGCTCTTACTCTATTTGTACGTGAGAATGAATGAATGAATGAATAATCTTTATTTTTCAAGGGTGAAGAATTGGACACGCAGGCCCGTCTTACATTCTGCCCTTCATCACTCCATCTTTCATTCTTCCCACACATTTGATTTAGTACAAAAATACAAATTAAATTAGTAAAAACATATCAAAAGACTGTAAGATTTAACTACTACATTCAAGGTAAAAGAGAAGAAGTAATTAACCTAATAAAATAGCACTCACGCACACATACACCTGCAGACATATACATAAATAAAAATACATTGTAAATACAGATCTTCTGACATATGTTTTTTTAACAAACATTAAAATAATTTCTAACAATATCTAACAAGTTGCTTTTCTAACTATGTCACTGAAGTACTTGATGGTTTACGAGCCATGTGTTGAGAGAGTGCTGGCTATTTTATGGAGGCATATAATTACAAGCAAGTAAATAATGCAACAGGTTTGAGTTAAAGGATGAAGTATTACCAATGGATTTTAAATTGTAGGTGAGGGTGTTCCAGAGCTGTACTGCAGAGTATATATATCTATCTATATGAGAGAGAGAAAGAGAAAACGACGAATAAAAACCAGCTGAAATACCCGCCTTCATGTGAGACCTCACCAACAAACACAAAAAACCCCCACTTTAACGAACACTGTAAAATAAACACAACAATTTAACACCTCCAGATTTCCACACCAGCAACTGGAATGCAGTTGTCGTCACAACAGACTGACAGAGACAGAAGACAACAATTATCAAACACAAAACAAAATCCACCGATCTAATTTCCTTAATTCTCCAGATAACAGGAAATTATTTGTCTTAACTTGCAGGCTAAGAATAGGATCGTGATGCTTCGTGTTCTGAGAGAGTTCAGGGGAAGAAACTCTACCAGGCCTTTGACAGAGGAGGCGCGCCATATGGAAGAGTCCGAACAAGATATACAAAGTGGAGATAAGAATAAAGAGGTATGTTTAGATCTATCTATCTATCTATCTATCTATCTATCTATCTATCTATCTATCTATCTATAGAGGTAGGTTAAGATCTATCTATTTATCTATCTATAGAGGTAGGTTTCTATCTATCTATCTATCTATCTATCTATCTATCTATCTATCTATCTATCGAGGTAGGTTAAGATCTATCTATTTATCTATCTATAGAGGTAGGTTTCTATCTATCTATCTATCTATCTATCTATCTATCTATCTATCTATCTATCTATCTATCTATTTTTTCTGTCTACCTATCTATCTATCTATCTATCTATCTATAGAGGTAGGTTACGATCTATCTATATCTATCTATCTATCTATCTATCTATCTATCTATCTATCTATCTATCTATCTATCTATCTATCTATCTATCTATCTATCTATCTACCTATCTATCTATCTATTTTTTCTGTCTATCTATCTATCTATCTATCTATCTATCTATCTATCTATCTATCTATCTATCTATCTGTCCAACACACCTTCCTATCATTTACCCACTTACCTGTCTGTCTATCTTTCTGTCTGTCTACGGTCTCTGACTGTATATTTCTCCCGTGTCCAACACTCGACTGACCCCCCAATCTATCTGTACTTATGTTCTTTATAAATCTATTTCTTTGAATAAATCTTTTCTTTCAAGTTTCTATTCATCATTCTATATACATTTCTATGTACGTGCTTGTGTTTCCTTTAACCCTTTCCGCTTTCATAATTCAGTTTCTTTATTTAAATACTCATAATACCGTATAACACAAGCCTACACTAAGAGTTAACAATGTCAACATATTATAAATATTCTAATCTCTCAGTATGCAGTAGATGAACGTATAACGCAATATTCATCACTTATTAAGCCTTGATTCACATTAAGGTTGCGTATGCATGCAATGCTGTTCCGGGAAACAAACAGGCTGTTTTCTGTCACTTCAACCAGACCACTAGGTTAGGAATAAACTTGCCTCCATGTGGAGAAGTAGAGAAGTTTACCATGTGAAATAAATTGCTTCATGGAAGCTATAACTGGGGGTTCATTAACACTTTAGAAATAGGCTTGTAATCATTTTTATTACCCTAACGAACATGAACTTTGTTACAGTTCTAGAACTCCTTATACAAGGTGATGATACATCTTTATTATGTATCATTTTATTTGAAACTGGATGTAGTGTGATATTCTAAAGCTTAAAATGGCTTTTTCGAATCTACGTGACCGTCAGTCTATCAGTCATGTGCAATTCCTTTGCAGAACTTTGCCTCCCTAACAGCTCTCCTGTAGTACTTTCGGTTGTAAGCAAGATGCCCTGTTGCTGATGCATCCATTCGCAGATTATCAGCGATGTCTTGCAGCTATCTTCGCATTGGTCTTCCTCTCTTTCTTTTTCCAATTATGTACCCATCCAAGACGGTCTTCTCTAAATTATCATGACGTTTAATGTGTCAAAATTATTTAAGTTTTCTCTCTTTAATCCTCTTTACTAGCAAGCCATCATCAATATTAAGTTCTTGTTGTATGGATATATTTGTTCTTTTCTGTGTCCATGATATTTGAAGAACTCTTCTGTAGCATTTACATTCAAAGGCATTTATGTGTTTCTCAGCTGTTTTTTTTTTAGTGCCCAGGTCTCACAGGCATATGTTGCGATGGGAAAAATACATGCCCTTAAAAATCTTATTTTTGTAGTTCTGTCTGTTACTCTCCACAGCTTCTTTAGTTGTTTGAAGAGCGATATATGTCCTCCTTTTAATTTCCCTCATTGTATCTCCATTATTAGTTAGCAGTGATCCAAGATATTCAAAACTCTCCACTTCTTCCAGTTTTTCCTCATTGATACATATTTCAGCTGCCTTGTTTGTTTTGTCAGTTGTCATCAATTTAGTTTTCTTCGCATTCAGATAGAGGTTTTGCTCTTAATTATTCTTACAGACTGACATAATTAGCGACTGTAAGCTCACAAAATGTGAATAAAATACGGAATAAAATTGTAACAAAAATATTGACAGTACACTTTCACATGGAAGGAAAAAAAAAAGTAATGGAATACTAGAGAACAAACTTTTATGAAAACACATATAAACATATTTGAACATTTTATTTAAATATGACGTCAATCTCACAAAAAATAATAAAATGAAAATGTTTTTGCACTCTCAACACACGGAGTAAGTTCGATAGAAATTAAAAAAAAGAAACTGTCCAATTCTGAAACTTCACTTCAAAACATAAAAAGAGAAATATTTTCAGTTTGACATACATAAATTTATAAAAATGAATAAAACAAGACAAATCATCTATATACTGAGTTCTGCACTGAAAATTCTGAGAAATTATTTCATAGTTATCAGATGACAGATTATCAAGTGGCAATTCAGAATGTAGCAGCATAATGGTTTATGTTTGAGAGATAAATAATTTCTCCTCCTATGGAAGCATAATTGTCATTTTAAAAATATCCAATACTTGTTTTTTTAAATATCCAATACTTGTTTTTACTTCTCTTTTACTAATCTGAACACATAGTTTGCATTCTTACATCATACATCCTTCGGATGCCGTTAAACGTCACATAAGGCTCGCATGGTAGTTCGCCAATTTTTACTGCTTTCGGTGAGCTTTTCAACATCATCAAGAGATTTTATGCCTGCTAATTTGGTCTCTCTTAACAGTGTCCTCTTTAGATTTTCACGTGGTCTGCCTCTTTTTCTTCGGCCTGTTGTGTTCCACTTGTTAGCTTGTTTTGAGATTCTCTGATTGTTTTTTTCTCATATCGTGACCGATATATATCCACCTTCTTTTTCTGATCACCCATGAGAAAGGTTGTTGTTCGCTCATCTGTCTTATCTCTGCCTTGTTCTTGAATTCGTTCCACTTTATACCGATTAATTTCCTTAGGCATTTGTTTTCAAAAAAGTCTAATTTCTTGTCTATTTGTTTAGTTGCTTTCCAGCATTCACATGCTTAAATGAGGATGGATATTACATTTGAATTGAATAATCTTAATTTGGTTTTTGTACTTACAACTTTTGAATGCCTGGTAATTACACTATCCAAAAAATAAACATTTTTCTTGGTGCCTTTATCTGTGATTTCAGGACACATTTGCATGGCGAGGAAAAAAACATAGGGTTTGTTGTGATAGACACAATATCGTATAATTATCACTATATTTCCTAACTCTCCAACAACTTCTTCAGTAAAATCTAAATGTCTATGTTTAGACAGACTTTGCAGTTCTATTATCTCTGGTTCTTGTTCATCTTATACTGAAATAAAATATATGCATTTCTTGCAGTGTCTGAAAAGAAAATGAAAATAAAAAACAATTTTCCAACATTTATTTGTCTTTCTCAGAGCCTTTTTATCACTTGATCACCTTTGCTCCACCCCACCTATGTACCCCACCATGTACCCCACCCATGTACCCCTCCCATGTACCCCACTTCACCCATGTACTCATAACCCCTGACAATTTTTGGCTGTCTAACAAATATCTCCCTAAATTTATGTTAGTTCTTCTATTAACTAAACAATGTCTATCAGTTTTGTGAACTGTTGACATCAGTGCCACAATCTTGTTATCCCTCATCTGCACTGTGATAACTTCATTATTCCTTACCCACTTCATGTCCCATCTGGCAGAATTCTTCCTTTCAGAAAAAATAAGTAAATGTCACATTTTTGACATCTAGCATCTGTCACTTCTTTTAGAGATCTGATGACAGAGTTTTAATGAGGGCGTGTCCTACCATAAACCTTGTCATAAATGAAAGTTCTGAAATCAAGTAAAATATTCATAATAAATCTAATTTGAAAGTAGAGATTAATTAGAGAATAAGTAACATATATCTGTTCCAGACCAAAGAACACACAAATACTGCCAGAAAGGTAGCTACAAGTTAACAACAACTTGATACTGCTGAAAGACATTGCAGAAGCTAATTCACCTTTCTTACCTTAGAACTAAGTAAGTTAAAGCTAGAATAACCAATGCCAGGTCAGCATTTATCCAACTGAACAAAATATGGTCATCTAAGAACATCAGAACAAGAACCAAACTTAGGCTTTTCAATACAAACGTAAAGACTGTCCTACTCTATGGTTCAAAGACATGGGTTATGATCAAGACAATACAACAGAGGATACAAACATTCATGAACTACTGCTTGAAGAGGATTTTAAACATTAAATGGCAGGACAAGATCAGGAACGAGGAGGTCTGGGAAAGGGCAGGACAAGAACCTTTGAACCTACAAATCATGTCTAGGAAGTGAAGGTGAACTGGCTACACTCTGAGAGAACCCGACCCCAGCATAGCAAGACATGCACTGATATGGAATCCTCAAGGAAATAGAAAACGAGGAAGACCTAGACTTACTTGGAGAAGAGAAATTATGACAGTGCTCAGAGACAAGGGATACACATGGAAGGAAGCAGAGAATAATTCCAAGAACAGGGATGACTGGAGAGCCTTTGTCCGTGGCCTATGCTCTCAAGGGAGTGAAAGGCGATGATGATGATGATGACGATGATGATGGTGATGATGATGGACTAAGTAAAATCCTTCTTGTTGTTGTTCGTCCATCGTCTTCGATGATGACCACATATTCATCTTAATCAAAGTAAGGAGAAGTGTGTCCGTGCGTAAGATCCTAGTAAGATGCTAGCAAGATCCTAGTAAGATCCTACATTCACTAGCAATAACAAACTGCTCACAGTTACTATACTATGCATTCTCTACCTTAATTTATTGTAAATAACACCTTAGTTCATTGTAAAAACAGCCCACAGTTATTAGTTATTATTTTTCTATTATAAACAAAGTCAAATTCCATCCCTTCTTCCTGACTCATAAGTAAACTTACCTTGTCACATTTGTCGTTATTTGTTGGTCTAATATTTTCTTCATCAAAGCAACAGCTGTCATCTGATGGCTTCTCAGTTTCCACTCCTCTTCAGCACTTGAATTCAGATCAATTTCAGGCTCTTAGTCTGAATTTGATTACATATTAATGAGGTATAAAGCAGACACTCGCACTTTTGAACAGACCATAAGCAATCCAAGATGGCGACTTTGGCGTGTTTTGTTTACGTTTTGTCCACGCGTAATTTTAACTGCGAAAACATATCAAACATCATTATTTTGCATGTAAAGTGATACTGAGACTTTCTTTGAGAAATAAAATTGTTTAGAATATTAATTTTTAAAAAAATATTAATTTTATATCACCAAAGCCATCGGACAGGAGTGTCCGGATTTTGGTGTTCATGTTTTTTAAGGGTTAATGGATATCATAAGGGAGGGAAGGAGGAAGAGAAGGAGGGAGGGAAGAAAGGAGAGAGGGAATAAGGAAGGAGGGAAGGAGAAAGAGAAGGAGGGAGGGAAGAAAGGAGAGAGGGAGTAAGGAAGGAGGGAAGGAAGAATAGAAGGAGGGAGGGAAGGAGGAATGTGTAGTAGACTAGACTACTCGTGTCCTGGAGCTTAATCACGTTTAATGGTTAGTGGATCTCATAAGGGAGGGAAGGGAAGGAGGGAGGGAGTAAGGAAGTAGGGAGGGAGAGAAGGAGGGAGGAAGGGACGGAGGGAGGAAGTAAGGAAGGAGGGAGGGAGAGAGGGAGTAAGGAAGGAGGAAGAGAGAGAAGGAGGGAGGGAGAGAAGGAGGGAGGGAGGTGTAGTCGACTAGACCACTCATGTGCTGGAGCTTAATCACGTTTGCATCAGCACACATTTAGGAAGAGACGGGGCTTTATGTCAAACACTTCGTCATGTGAGCGAGAGGTGAAATGGATTCCTGGCTTTCGGCGAGATTTTTTTTTTTGTTAAAAGAGAAGGTAGATGACCGAGTTAGAGTGGAGACGTATGTTTTGAATGAGAGGATGTGCACGTTGTTAGAATTTGCTGAGAAATGGAATTGAACGTGGATCTTGCTACACTGGGCTTCTATGTTTGCAGAGGACGTTATTGTTGTCGTAGTCAATTGTACTGAAGTATTGGTCTATGTGGTACATAAGCTGATCAAGACCCTGTCCTATTTATCCATTGATACACCTAATAAGAGGCGTAGGCTGGTTAACATGGCAGGGATCACCACTGTCCCCATGGTGGTGGAGTCTGCTGGAGAGGTGTTGCACCCCTCGTGTTTTTTTAGCACATCTCAGGGACCGAAAGAAATAGCTGCGGTAACCTGCTCCCAAACCGACATGATGCCTGGCTTCAACATCTTTACCGCATCGGCTGCAAAGAACACTAGTTCCAAGTTCCACAAAGAAGAAGAAGAAGAAGAAGAACAACAACAACAAGAGCAAGAGGAGGATGAAGATGAAGAACAAGAACAAGAAGAACAAGAACAAGAAGAACAAGAACAAGAAGAAGAGCAAGAAGAAGAAGAAGATGATGATGATGATGAAGAAGAAGAAGAAGAAAAAGAAGAAGAAGAAGAAGAAGAAGAGCAAGAAGAAGAAGAACAACAACAACAACAACAACAGCAAGAACAAGAAGAACAAGAACAAGAAGAACAAGAATAATGAGTCATCTTCTTATAATACTTGTAATACTAGGTACAGACGTCATTGCATTAAATAAAAACAGATCCTCACCTACAAATCTGAGGCAGACTTACACAAATGAACCCAAATTTAGAATCAATAAACGACGTACTCACAAGAAGAAGAAAAAATAGATAAATCACTCAGTAAAAACAGAAATATTTCAGTTACAAACCAAAACAAATTTTATCTGTCACTAAAAACATACCTGGCATGTCTCTCACTAAATTCTTATCTGGCAGGTCATAAAGCAAAAGGGGGAAAAACCCGACCTTTCAAAGAGGCAAAAACAACGAAACAAACATGGCTTTCTTTGTAAACACATTTTGATTCCATGTGAAATCGACCTAATTTCCTGGCGTGAGTGCATGTAAAACTTGTAGCACGTGCTTTCCATCAACTCATCCTTGTATGCGTTTATGTATTTCCTCTTTTATTATGTCCGACCATTTAACTAGGTTAGAATCGCTCTTTGATGAATGTATCGATACAACCGTCTTGAATCGATTACTTCATTTCTTTGATGGATCGACGTGCGCGATTATGTTTTTCGGATGTTACAATCGATTGGTTTATTATGTTATTGTTTGTGTGCATTAGAAGGTTTGATTTTTTTAAAGAAAGAAAAATGTGTGGTTATTTCTAATGTTGTCTTTTTCCTTTTTGGAGCTTTTTAAAAACTGGGCTGAATGAAAGAGAAGATATGCATTTACGAAATGAGAATATAAGAGACGGAAAGAGAAGAGAAGAGAAAGGAAAGGAAAGGAGGGGAATGGAAGGGAAGAGAAGAAAACTGAAGAGAGGGGAATTGAAGAGAAGAGAAGGAAAGGAAGAGGAATTAAAGGGAAGAAGAGAAGATAAGGGAGGGGAATGCAAGGGAAGAGAAGAAAATTGAAGACAGGGGAATTGAAGAGAATGGAAGGAAAGGAAGAGGAAGAGTAATTGAAGAGAAGAAGAGAAGATAAGGGAGGGGAATTGAAGGGAAGAAGAGATGATAAAGGAGGGGAATTGAAGGGAAGAGAAGGGAAGGGAGGGAATTGAAGAGAAGAGAAGGAAAGGAAGAGGAATTGAAGGGAAGAAGAGAAGATAAGGGAGGGGGAATTGAAGGGAAGAGAAGGGAAGGGAGGAATTGAAGAGAAGAGAAGGAAAGGAAGAGGAATTGAACGAAAGAAGAGAAGATAAGGGAGGGGGGAATTGAAGGAAGGGAAGGGAGGGAATTGAAAAGAAGAGAAAGAAAGGGACAGGAACTGAAGAAATTAAAGAGAAGAGAAGGGAAGGGAATGGAATTGAGGAGAGAAGGAAAGAGAAGGGAAGGAAAGGGAGGTGAACTGAAGGGAAGAAAAAAGAAAGGAGGGGAATTAAAGGAAGAGAAGGGAATGGAATGGAACTGAATGGAAGAAAAGAGAAGAGAAGGAAAGTTAGGGGAATTGAAGGCAAGAGAAGGGAAGAGTGGAGAAGAGAAGGGAAGGGACAGGAATTGAAGAGAAGAGAAGGGAAGAGATGAGAAGAGACCAGGCAAAGACGTGTTGTTTTCTACAAGTTTTCCCTCACCTCAGAACACATTTTGTTTTCCCCCCAAGAATGTGTTCCGCTTGTTGCCCGAAGAAAAATGTTACCCAAGTGTTCTCCGGCATCTCTTCAATCACTGCCGCTAAAAGCGTCTGTTATCCTTGCCTTCAAAGCTTCGATATCAGGAACTTGTCAAACTGATCACTTTGTCTCTAGTATCACCATCATGTGCCACGTCTGGAGGCCACAGCAACCGTGTCTCTCCGATCTGTCATGTTTTCCATCATTTCTGTTGTTATTGTGGTGTCTCTCCCATGCCCTTTTGTCCAGCCATCTAAGATTTTCTCTCTTGGTCGACCACTCCCTTTCCTGTCTCCCATTTTCCAAGTTCTCACGATATTTTCTATCCCTCCTCTTCTCATTACATGGTCAATAAACACTGTCTTTCCCCGTACTGTGTTTATTATTATCCGTTTCTCACTGACTTTTCTTAGGTATTCTTCGTTTATTATTTTGGCTGTCCATGATATTCTTAACATTCCTCGTTTATTATTTTGGCTGTCCATGATATTCTTAACATTCCTCGTTTATTATTTTGGCTGTCCATGGTATTCTTAACATTCCTCGTTTATTATTTTGGCTGTCCATGGTATTCTTAACATTCCTCGTTTATTATTTTGGCTGTCCATGATATTCTTAACATTCCTCGTTTATTATTTTGGCTGTCCATGGTATTCTTAACATTACTCGTTTATTATTTTGGCTGTCCATGGTATTCTTAACATTCCTCGTTTATTATTTTGGCTGTCCATGATATTCTTAACATTCCTCGTTTACTATTTTGGCTGTCCATGGTATTCTTAACATTCTTCTTTTATTATTTTGGCTGTCCATGGTATTCTTAACATTCTTCTTTTATTATTTTGGCTGTCCATGGTATTCTTAACATTCTTCTTTTATTATTTTGGCTGCCCATGGTATTTTTAACATTCCTCGTTTGTTATTTTTGGCTGTCCAGGGTATTCTTAACATTCTTCGCAGGAACCACATTTCACCTGCCTCTAATGCTATTTTTGTTGTTGTTGTTAGTGACCATGATTCGCTTCCATATAGTAGTACTGGCTCGATGTCGCATTTTAAAACTCTTTTCCTAATTTCTATTGACAAAGATGGGCTGAAGCCACGAATTTTCATTTTCTGAAATGCTGCCTTTGTCTGATATATTCTGTTTTTGACCTTTGTGATACAATCTGTTATCCGATGTTATCTTTGTACTTGTGTGTTACAATCTGCTTTCTGATGTTAGCGTTGTACTTGTATGAAAGAATCTGTTATCTGACTTTATCGTTGTACTTGTGTGATACAATCTGTTATCTGATGTTATCTTTGTAGTTATATGATACAGTCTGTTATCTGCTGTTATCGCTTTACTTATACAAGGTTTGATAAAATCTGTTATCTGACGTTATCGCTGTACTTATATAATACAATCTGTTATCTGATATTATTGATGTATTTCTATGATACAATCTGTTATGTGATGTTATCTTTATATTTATATGATACAATCTGTTATGTGATGTTATCGTTGTACTTGAGTTTGTGCACTTTTATGTTTACCTTGCATTCTGGTCCATCTTTCTGTACACGACCATCGTTTATTTGTTTCGTACTGTCCCTAGTACACCCAAATTTACACCCTTATGTAGCCCTTATGTACGCCCTATGTACACCCCTATGTACACCCTTATAAACACCCCTATGTACACATATGTGTACACCCTTATGTACGCCCCTAGTACCCCCCTATGTAGACACCCACGTATACCCCTAGTGTGCCCCTGTGTACGCCCCTAGTACGCCCCTATGTACACCCCTATGAACACCCCTATGAACGCCACTAGAACACCCCTATGAACAGCCATGTGTACGCTCCTAGTACACCCCTATGTACACCCCTATAAAAATAGCCTCTTCCCCTGTGAACACCCCTATATACCCCTATGAATACTCCTATGTACACACATATATACGCCCCTATAAAAATATCCAAAGGGGTAATGTCCAATGAATTTACTTCTGAACCTTCACAGAACTGTAAATGGTGATTCTTTTTTTGGGGGCGGGGGGGGGGGGGGGGATTTTGATGGTACCACAAAACACACTGTGGTTTTCTCCTTCATGGGCGCCATTTTGACACCGGTGGTTGCAGCGCGACTTGTACAAAGAACTCTTAAAAGTCACCGTGTGTAAGACTCCAATGCTGACGTGTTTCTGCCTGCAAAAGGGAGTTTCCTGCCTACACTGCATGGTGTTGCCAGAACTATCAGGAGAGACTGAGAAAGACAAGGCCGACACTGGGAAAGACAAGGCCACCACTTGGAATTATAAGGCCGACACTGGGAAAAACCAAAACTGGTTTGGCCTGGCTAGCAATTCTTCCAGACATCATACATTCCTGCCAGGCGTCACACAACCCTTTCCAGAAAAAAAAATGTCCCCAGAATGAACGGAAAGGAGAGAGACGTTGTGGACCCATGGGGCGTGACTCTACGGACACGACCATGTCCGCCTCACTTAACCCGACTCTACGTACACGACCATGCCCGCCTCACACGTACACGACCATGCCCGCCTCACACGTACACGACCATGCCCGCCTCACTTAACCCGACTCTACGTACACGACCATGTCCGCCTCACTTAACCCGACTCTACGTACACGACCATGCCCGCCTCACACGTACACGACCATGCCCGCCTCACTTAACCCGACTCTACGTACACGACCATGCCCGCCTCACACGTACACGACCATGCCCGCCTCACTTAACCCGACTCTACGTACACGACCATGCCCGCCTCACACGTACACGACCATGCCCGCCTCACTTAACCCGACTCTACGTACACGACCATGCCCGCCTCACTTAACCCGACTCTACGTACACGACCATGCCCGCCTCACTTAACCCGACTCTAGAACACCTTGGGGGAGGGGGGGGGGGCACACATGCACCTGTGGCAGGAGAGTCATAAACGCAACGTGGCGTGAAGATACTCAGAACAACGATGAGATGTGGTAGTTCGTTGCTGTCTGACAGTCAACAGCGCCACTACGACGTCAGTCTCAAGTCTTGTCTTGTGCTGTCTCCCTGTAACAGCGAGCTGTTGTTCTTTGCAGCCGACGCTGTGGAGATGTTGAGGCGCCGCATCGTAACGGCGTGGGAGCGGGTTAAGGCATCTACTTTTTCCAGTCCCGGGGCACAGCGCTAAAAAGCAGATGGATGTACATTGCTTCTTTAGCAGACACTCCACTACCGTGGCGGGAACTATGGCGATCCCTGCCCCGTTAGCCAGGCTAGGCTTGTTACTGTGGGTACCAAGGGACAGGTGGGACAGGGTCTTGATGAGCTATGGTTCACTAATCCTGACGCTGGCATATCAGACAGAGGTCTTATCTTCTTATATCCTTCCCATGCCGTTAAACGTCACATAGGGCTACAAAGTAGTTCGCCAATTTTTCCTGTCTTCGGCGAGTCTTTCAATCTCATCATTGGATTTTATGCCTGTTAATTTGGCCTCTCTTAACAATGTCCTCTTCAGAGTTTCACGCGGTCTGCCTCTTTTTCTTCGGCCTGTTGTGTTCCACTTGATAGCTTGTTCTGGGATTCTCTGATCGTTTCTTCTCATCACGTGACCGACATATGTCTATCTCCTTTTCCTGATCACCCATGAGACTGGTTGTTGTTCACTCATCTGTCTTATCTCGCTGATTGCCTCATAGGACAGCACCATCACCCGAGAAAGTCTTAGGTAAGATATTAGAAGACTTCTGTCCGAACACACAAACCACAGTACAGAAAATACTCAAGTTGTGTCGGGCAGGCAATCGCTGCTGGAGTACTCACAAGGAAACAAACCAGTGAAGATCAACTTACCACGAGCGAAGGGGAAGCGGGTTCGAAACATCCGAGCAAAACATTCAGTCGCGTGAAATCTGTTATAAACCAACAACTTAACAAACTTCTGGGAGTCATGACTCAAAGGACCCCCCACCTACCCAGTTGCGGCAGAAGTTTAAAGGGGGCCGAAACTCTTGTTCAAGGGAGGGGGAGGGGCCGAGGTGGGGATGGGTGGAGGACTTCTCTGATGACCTGAGGATTTGCGTTGTTATTTTGCTCTCTACAACAGAGAATTTCCTATCTACCGTTGTTTTTAAACTCATTTGTTTTCCTTAATCATGGAAGGACTTTATGACGCCCTTGTACATGTAACAATCAAAGTAGGCAATTAATTCAAAGTAGTGAGTAGCAAAACGTGTTCTGGTCACGGAATAGTTCTCCAGACTACTTTGTTTTCTTGTACTACAAGTTAAGATAATATCGCTCTTATCTCTTATCTCCACAGAATACGGTGCATAGAACCCTACTGAAGAGAGATGGGAGCGACAGATCCTTTGAGCAGGCCTACCCGATAGTGCCGTCCCGTATGGCCCGGGACAGGTCCAAGTGGATCATTCTTCACTATTCGCCGTTTAAGGTAGGGTCAAGTATGGGCTCGGGGAAACAATTTTATAATTCTATAATATAAGTGAAGTTTGTAATTTTGTTAAGAATTTCGTAAATTTGGTTGTTTTTTTTTTTTTTGTCTGTCAATTTGTCTTTCTGCTAATCTTCCATTTTATTATTTCTTCTACATTCACTTTTACCTGTTTTTTATTTCTACCTGTGCGTCTTTCTGTAGCAGCTTTGAAACACCTTTTTGTGTCATTCAAAAAAAAAAAAAAAAAATTCCACCGCCCGCCCTTTTCTCCATTCTGTTCTGCTCCAATGCCCCCTGTAATACATGTGGGCCCTGAAGCAATGCACCGGCTAGGTGGACCCCTCTGCTCTTCATTGGGCTTGGGGTCAATAACTTTCAGATATTGATGGCTTAAAAAAAAATGTGCATTACAGACGATGGGGCTCCTAGCTTGATATACGTGCCGAGCCTGCGGAGGATGTGACGTCACAGGTTCTGAAATGAATGATGGACGCTGTTAGCGATTGGTTAATATTCTGATATCAGCTTTCATTGTTGACATTTAAATATACGCTCTGAAAATATTTTAAACGAAATGAAAGTAAACATTGCTTAGGTATAAATTATTTTGTGACATAATTTTTCACGACCTGGTTAGTTTCGTGAACTTATTGAATTTAAAATAACAGAGAAGAAGTTCTGGAGAAAAGAATCTACAGGAAGAAATGAAAGGGGATGTTCTATAGTGATGGCATGTGAATGTAATATCATCATAAATAGAATGGTTGATAATTAGTTGATTAACGAAGTCGTGGAGAGAAGAAAGATACACAATAATGTAATAAGATTTGTAGAACTGCAGAAATACACACGCATATGAGTGTGCGTGTGTGTACGTGAGAGAGAGAGAGAGAGAGAGAGGAGAGAGAGAAAGAGAGAGAGAGAGAGGGAAGATACAGAGAGAAGATACAGAGGAGAGATAAAGAGAAGATACAGAGAGAGAGAGATAACGAGAGAGAGAAGACACAAATAAAAGAGAGGATAAAGAGAAAGAGAGAGAGGGGATGCAGAAAAAGAGAGAGAGAGAGAGAGGAGAGAGGATACAAAAGAGAAAGGAGGATATGGAAAGAGATAGAGGATACAGAGAGGGAGGATGCGGAAAAAAGAGAGATAAAAGGATAAAGAGAAAAATACAGAAACGAGAGAGAAGACAGAGAGAGTTAGGATAGACGGAGACAGAAAGAGAAAGGATACAGAGAAGGAGAGAGAGAGAGAGAAGAAGCAGAGAAAGAAAGTGAGAGAGGATGCAGAAGACGAGAGATAAAGCGCGCGTAGAAAGAAAGAGAGGGAGGGAGAGAGAGAGAGCGCGCGCAGATACAGGAAAAAAGAGAGAGAAACACAGAGAAAGAGAGAGAAGGCAGAGAAAGAGAGAGAGAGAGAGAGAGAAAGAGAGATTTTCGCTGGCGGTAAACATCAAAAAAGTTCTTATACAAAGCACAACATCTCCCATATGTCTACCACGGCACGTAAACCTGCTTAGATAGTAGACTAGTGCAGCTATTGTAGGTTTACAGTTACTTCCACCTTCTCTATAGGAAAAAAAAACAATACATATATACGCTTCATATCTGATAAAGACGCAGAGAGGAAAGAATTGTTTCTATCACGTGACAGGCTGTCTGGGATTGGGTGATTCTCCTCCTGGTGCTGTACACTGCCGTCTTCACGCCATACTCAGCCGCCTTTCTCTTGAAGGAGGACGAGATACGTATGAAGCTCAACATGGCGCCTGGATCAAGGTCAGAGAATTCTTTATCTATCTATCTATCTATCTATCTATCTATCTATCTATCTATCTATCTATCTATCTATCTATCTATCTATCTATCTATCTATCTATCTATCTATCTGTCTGTCTGTCTGTCTGTCTGTCTGTCTGTCTGTCTGTCTATCTATCTATCTATCTATCTAACTGTCTGTCTGTCTATCTATCTATCTATCTATCTATCTATCTATCTATCTATCTATCTATCTATCTATCTATCTATCTATCCTCAAATATAAAGTCATTTTAAACAAAATTAAGTTTGTTCACAGAATTCTGTCGCACAATGCTCCGCCTTACTTGTGGTCACTGTTTACGTATAACACTAAACTTAGCCAGCGTTTAAAAAAACTGTCTTCTTCCTAAACCCAGGATTGATCAGTACAAGAAAAGCCTTGCATACTCTGCAGTACAGCTGTGGAACACCCTCCCCTACCATTTAAAATTCATTACTAATACTTCATCCTTTAACTCAAACCTATTTCATTATTTACTTGCTTGTGACTATATGCCTC
Organism: Achatina immaculata; assembly: GCA_009760885.1. Lineage (NCBI taxonomy): Eukaryota > Metazoa > Mollusca > Gastropoda > Stylommatophora > Achatinidae > Lissachatina > Lissachatina immaculata. The sequence continues at coordinate 19,317,941 of CM019710.1, forward strand.
AATAGACTAATCAGCACTCTTTTCAACCCATGAATCGCCAGCCATTAAGTACTAAAATGACATAGTTCGAAAAGTAACTTGTTAAATAGTGTTAGAAAGTATTTTAATGTTTGTTAAAATCATATCGTAGAAGATCTCTACTGACAATGTATTTTTGTTTATGTATATGTCTTTGTGTGTGCGTGTATGTGTATGTGAGTGCTATTTTTATTAGGTTAATTACTTCTTCTCTTTTACTTTGAATGTAATAGTTTAATCTTACACTCTTTTGATATATATCTTTTCCTAATGTAATTTATATATTTGTATTAAATCGAGTGTGTGGGAAGAATGAAAGATGGAGTTATGAAGGGCAGAATGTAAGACGGGCCTGCGTGCCCAGTTCTTTACCCTTTAAAAATAAAGATAATTCATTCATTCTGTCTATCTATATGTCTGTCTGTCTGTCTATCTATTGTCTGCCTGTCTGTCTGTCTGTTTGTCCGTCTCTCTGTCCGTCCATCCATCCGTTAGATCCATAGTCATCCATTCACCTACACCCACACATTCATTCATCTATCTCATCTGTCTATCTGCTTACAAGCAATACTCCATCCCTATATTTCTCTATAATATATTTTCTACATCTCAATCTTTATAATAAAATGTTCTACATTCGTTCTATATTACTTCTGCATTCATTTTACCGGTCTCTCTATCTTTCTGCACTCCATTTCTAAGTGTCATAGTCCCGCCTTGTTATTGACAGTGACCGTTGAGTTCAAGAGGTTAATGTTGAAATTTTCTCAGCTGCTTAATACCTGTTTGCTGTGGATACGATGTGCCTTAATAGTGTCTGGTCAGTCAACTGTCTAGTCTAGGCCAAATGTTTGTTTCCTTGATCTGACACATAGGCTCTACTACCTTATTTTCAGGTCATAATCCTTTGGTATGGGTAGAAGTAATATATCGGACTCCTTTCAAAAATATATTAGAGAAAGTATGGCGTTTTGGTTGGTGACTTTTCATTAATTAACCACAAGAAGGCTTATATTCTAAATCTTACATCTTACATCCTTCCCGTGCCGTTAAACGTCACACAGGGCCCGCATGGTAGTTCGCCAAGATGTCCTGTCTTCGGCGAGTTTTTCAATCTCATCAAGGGGTGTTATACCCACTGAATTGGCTTCTCTTAAAAATGTCCTCTTTACAGTTTCACGTGGTCGGCCTCTTTTTCTTCGGCCTGTTGTGTTCCATTTGATAGCTTGTTTGGGGATTCTCTGATTGTTTCTTCTCATCGCATGACTGACGTACGTCCACCTTCATTTTCTGATCAACCATGAGACAGGTTGTTGTTTGCTCATCTGTCTTATCTCTGCGTTGTTCTTGAATTTGTTCCTCTTTATACTGAGTATTTTCCTGAGGCATTTGTTTTCGAAAGAGTCTAATTTGTTGTCTATTTCTTTAGTTGTTTTCCAGCTTTCACATGCATAAATGAGGGTGGATATCACATTTGAATTGAATAATCTTAACTTGGTTTTTGTGCTTATAACTTTTGACTGCCATATGTTCTCAAGATTCTTGAAAGTCAATGCTGCTTCGGCAATTCGAATTCTAACTTTTTTTCTGGTGTCACCATTGTGGTCTATATAACTGCCGAGATATGCAAAATGGTTTCCTTCTTCAACAGCTGTTCCTTCTTCGTATATCTGTCCTTCGAGGTTAACGAGAACCTTCATTATTTTTGTTTTGTCCTTGTTAATTTCAAGTCCTATTTTACTAGCCATTGAAGACAGGGTATCTATTTTTACTTGCAATGATTTCATATTGTCGCTGATAAGAGTTATGTCATCTGTAAAATCAAGATCTTCCAGTTTGGTCTCATGTACCCAACTGATGCCCGTTTTACCTTCTGCTCTAAACGCGTGTTGTATATTTCACCGTCCATGATTCCTCTTTTTTTTTTTTTCTAAATCCCTTGTCTCATGCAGGAACACAAACGCTGACACAATCCGCATCGACCCCCTGGTTATCGTTGACCTGATGGTTGACCTCATGTTCATCGCCGATATTCTCATCAACTTCCGCACGACCTACTTAGAAAACGGCGAAGTTGTCAGCGACCAGCAAAAGATCGCCATCAACTACGTCAAAGGTTGGTTCGTAATCGACGCTATAGCCGCCATACCATTCGATCTTTTACTGTTTGGTTCTGGCACCAGCGACGTAAGTGGAGTTTTATTATGTTTTCTTTATGTCTGAGATACTCGCTTTCTGGTATTTGTGACTGAAATGTTACCGAATTAATGTGCCGTTGTTGCTGTTGGCTATAAGGATAGGGCCTAGAGCTTAATTCTGTTATAAGGGTTGGGCGCAGAGCTTAACTCGGTTATAAGAGTGGGGCGCAGAGCTTAACTCTGTTATAAGGGTGGGGCCCTGAGCTTAACTCTGTTATAAGGGTGGGGCCCAGAGCTTAACTCTGTTATAAGGGTGGGGCCCAGAGGCTTCCTCTGTTATAAGAATTTGGACGTGGAGTCTTAATCTGCTTTAAGGATAGGGCCCAGAGCTTAACTCTGTTATAAGGATAGGGCCCAGAGTTTAATTCTGTTATAAAGTACGGCCCAGAGGCTTCCCGTGTGATAAGTGGGGGGGGGGGGGCTAGAGGCTTACCCTGTTATAACGTGTGGTCCTAGAGGTTTACCCTGTTATAACGTGTGGTCCTAGAGGCTTACCCTGTTATAACGTGTGGTCCTAGAGGCGTAGCCTGTTATAACGTGTGGTCCTAGAGGCTTACCCTGTTATAACGTGTGGTCCTAGAGGCGTAGCCTGTTATAACGTGTGGTCCTAGAGGCTTACCCTGTTATAACGTGTGGTCCTAGAGGCTTACCCTGTTATAACGTGTGGTCCTAGAGGCGTAGCCTGTTATAACGTGTGGTCCTAGAGGTTTACCCTGTTATAACGTGTGGTCCTAGAGGCGTAGCCTGTTATAACGTGTGGTCCTAGAGGCTTACCCTGTTATAACGTGTGGTCCTAGAGGCGTAGCCTGTTATAACGTGTGGTCCTAGAGGCTTACCCTGTTATAACGTGTGGTCCTAGAGGCTTACCCTGTTATAACGTGTGGTCCTAGAGGCGTAGCCTGTTATAACGTGTGGTCCTAGAGGCGTAGCCTGTTATAACGTGTGGTCCTAGAGGCTTACCCTGTTATAACGTGTGGTCCTAGAGCCTTACCCTGTTATAACGTGTGCTCCTAGAGGCGTATCCTGTTATAAAGTGTGGTCCGTTTGTTTAGGTTCAGATGAGGTTTCCTGGAAGCAAGATATCGTGTTGGATAAAATGACTGGTATCCACAAAATTTACTGGGTTGGACCAAAGAATCAAGCTTCTAAATAAGCTTCGCTACCCATATAATAACTGTCTCAGCTGCCTGCTCTGTGAACAACACATGGCTCAGGGTGGTACCTTTTGTAACAAACGATAGAGTTACTATATCTTCGATAGGTCATAGCACTTGCAGTGCGAGATTTATTTTGTAACAGACGATAGTGTTACTATACCTTCGATAGGTCTAGCTTGTGAAAGGTACTGCAGTACGAGGTTTTGTATCAAGTGATAGTGTTATTATATCTTCGACAGATCCAACTAATCAGAGTCACTGTACTAAGACATTTTGTAACAAAATGTTAATGTATCCTTGCAATCTTGAGAAGGAACTGGATATTATCGTTGTTTTCTTTTTGCGAGAGATGAGCTTGATTCGTTGTTTTCCATCCGAAAGTAAGGAGTTGCAATCCTCAACATTTAAAAACGAGAGTAAAACTGTAACATCCAATCCAATCCATCATCATCATCATCATCATCATCATCATCATCATCATCATCATCATCATCAAACAGCTGCATTTGTACGAAAAATACTCCTTTAAAAAAAAAAAAAAACTTCTGTGAGATCCAACCCAAATGGCTTGCCATATTTTTTTCACAAAAAAAAACAAAACAAAAATATATATCTAAGATATGACCCAAATGGCTTACCATACAGTGTATTTCTGCAGTCAGTCATATTAATACGGGTATTTCAGCGCCCCATGTAAAAAACATTCTCTATAATTATTTAAGAATATAAGGAAGCCTTTTGATTATGTAAGCAGATTAAAAGGTTGTTATTTTCGACATTAAAAAATCTGTAATCAAGATTACATTGTTACATTGTTACACATATAAGATTACAATTTTTTTTTAAAATGTACATATACGTCAAGATTAATGCATGGTTTGCCAGTGGAGAAATCGATTATCACATAAAACTTAACATCAACAATAATCGATTCCACGAAAGTGAGAACTCGATACTTCAATCAGTAAGATCAGTGGTGGTCTAAGGTAAGGAAGCGATACTCGCTATTATGGAGAGTGTTACGGATTTATAACATCAAATAGTTTACTTTGAAAATGAGTGAATGTTGAAAAAAAAAACCAGATCGATGCCTTAAATAACTATGAATTAGATAGAGAACGGAGATATCTATTCATCGATTCATTCTGCCATAAATATGGAAGTTGAAGGATAAGCGAACGATATTCGCTATTGTATCGATACCAGCAAAAATATTGTAGATGAAAGAAATATGGGCGAAATCGATCTGATAATGGATTTTTTTGTTGCCAAAAAATGTGGACGGAGTTTCAATGAGCGAATACAAATTAGGCTGAACAGGCTAAGCATAGGGGCCGAAGGGTAGGGGCCCAACATAAAATGGGAAAAATGCTAATATAGTTTATTGTTATGTGGATTTGATGTCAATACGTCAATAGTATATGGTGTAGGAGGCTCGACATCGTGGAAAAATCATAATATAGTTTATTGTTTTGTGGATTTTATGTCAATACGTAAATTGTATAAGGGGTAGGGGCCCAACGCTAAGTTTAGTCTAGGGCCCTGGACAGTGGTTATTCCGTCACTGCAGAATTTCCTTTAATCTTACAGCTATAACAAAAAAATGTTTTACAATATTACACAGCAAGTAGTAGTAGTAGTAGCAGCAGCAGTAGTAGTAGTAGTAGTAGTAGTAGTAGTAGTAGTAGTAGTAGTAAAACACATTTTTTTAAATATCGAAGAGGTGACGGACTTAACAGGATTCTGATAAAGACGGGCTCCCATAGATGCGTAAACGAGAAAATATCTACACACACACTGACCCGGCATTTTATGCACAAACCACAGGAGACTAAGATCTAGCTTCTCCTGTTATAAGGGTAGGGCCCAGAGCCTAACTCTACTATATGGCTGGGGGCCCAGATCTTAACTCTGCCTTAAGGGTGGAAGCCAAGAGCTTAACTCCGCTATAAGGGTTGGGTTCAGAGCTTAACTCTGCTATAAAGGTTGGGCTCAGAGCTTAACTCTGCTATAAGGGTTGGGTTCAGAGCTTAACTCTGCTATAAGGGTTGGGTTCAGAGCTTAACTCTGCTATAAAGGTTAGGCTCAGAGCTTAACTCTGCTATAAGTGTGGGAGCCCAGAACTTAATTCTGCTATAAAGGTGGGGGCCCAGGGCTTAACTCTTCTATTAGGGTAGGGCAAAGAGGATTCCCCTTATAAAGGTAGGGTCCATAGTTTAACTCTCTTATAAGGGCAGGGGCCTAGAGGATTCCCTTGTTAAAAGATGGGATCTAGACAGTTACCCTGTTATAAAGGAGAGATGTCCCAGAGGGCACTATATGTTGTAAGGGTGAGGTCCAAAGGGATTCCCCTGTTATAAAAATGGGGACATGGAATCTTACGCTGTTATGAGGATTAAGGCCCAGAGTTTAACTCTGTTATAATGGTTGGGCCAGAGGCTTCCCCTGTTATAAGAATGGGACGTGGAATCTTACGCTGTTAAAATGATAGGGCCCAGAACTTAACTCTGTTATAAAGGTGGGGCCCAGAGGCTTCTCCTGCTATAAGAATGGGGACTTGGAGTCTTACGTTGTTATAATGATAGGGCCCTAAGCTTAACTTTATCATAATGGTGGGGTCCAGTGGATTCCCCCGTTAAAAGAATGAAGACGTGGAGTCTTACGCTGACATGATAGGGCCCTGAGCTTAACTCTGTTATACAGTGTGGTCTTAGAGGCTTACCCTGTTATTAGGTGTGGTCTTAGAGGCTTACCCTGTTATTAGGTGTGGTCTTAGAGGCTTACCCTGTTATTAGGTGTGGTCTTAGAGGCTTACCCTGTTATTAGGTGTGGTCTTAGAGGCTTACCCTGTTATTAGGTGTGGTCTTAGAGGCTTACCCTGTTATTAGGTGTGGTCTTAGAGGCTTACCCTGTTATTAGGTGTGGTCTTAGAGGCTTACCCTGTTATTAGGTGTGGTCTTAGAGGCTTACCCTGTTATTAGGTGTGGTCTTAGAGGCTTACCCTGTTATTAGGTGTGGTCTTAGAGGTTTGCCCTGTTATTAGGTGTGGTCTTAGAGGCTTACCCTTTTATTAGGTGTGGTCTTAGAGGCTTGCCCTGTTACAAGGTGTAGTCCTAGAGGCTTGCCCTGTTATAAGGTGTGGTCTTAGAGGCTTGCCCTGTTACAAGGTGTAGTCCTAGAGGCTTGCCCTGTTATAAGATGTGGTCCTAGAGGCTTGCCCTGTTATTAGGTGTGGTCTTAGAGGCTTACCCTTTTATTAGGTGTGGTCTTAGAGGCTTGCCCTGTTACAAGGTGTAGTCCTAGAGGCTTGCCCTGTTATAAGGTGTGGTCTTAGAGGCTTGCCCTGTTACAAGGTGTAGTCCTAGAGGCTTGCCCTGTTATAAGATGTGGTCCTAGAGGCTTGCCTGTTATAAGGTGTGGTCCTAGAGGCTTGCCTGTTATAAGGTGTAATCCTAGAGGCTTGCCTGTTATAAGGTGTAGTCCTAGAGGCTTGCCTGTTATAAGGTGTAGTCCTAGAGGCTTGCCTGTTATAAAGTGTAGTCCTAGAGGCTTGCCCTGTTATAAGGTGTAGTCCTAGAGGCTTGCCCTGTTATAAGGTGTAGTCCTAGAGGCTTGCCCTGTTATAAGGTGTAGTCCTAGAGGCTTGCCCTGTTATAAGGTGTAGTCCTAGAGGCTTGCCCTGTTATAAGGTGTAGTCCTAGAGGCTTGCCCTGTTATAAGGTGTAGTCCTAGAGGCTTGACCTGTTATAAGGTGTAGTCCTAGAGGCTTGACCTGTTATAAGGTGTGACCGTACCAGGGTTATAAAACACTTCATCACTGAAGTAGTTGATCTGAGCATCCCACATGACTTCCTCCAGATCGCAAATATTCACTCAAAACTAACTCCACAGTGTATCTGGTGGTACATCCACGCCCTAACTCCACAATGTATCTGGTGGTACAACTCCTAACTCTACAATGTGTCTGACGGTACATCCACTCTCTAACTCCACAATGTGTCTGGTGGTACATCAACTCCTACCTCCACAGTGTGTCTGGTGGTACATTTACGCCCTAACTCCACAATGTATCTGGTGGTACATCCACTCCTACCTCCACAATGTGTCGGGTTGTACATCTACGCCCTAACTCCACAATGTATCTAGTGCTACATCCACTCCAAACTCCACAATGTGCCTGGTTGTACATCTACGCCCTAACTCCACAATGTATCTGGTGGTACATCTACGCCCTAACTCCACAATGTATCTGGTGGTACATCTACGCCCTAACTCCACAATGTATATGGTGGTACATCTACGCCCTAACTCCACAATGTATCTGGTGGTACATCTACTCCTAACTCCACAATGTATCTGGTGGTACATCTACGCCCTAACTCCACAATGTATCTGGTGCTACATCTACGCCCTAACTCCACAATGTATCTGGTGCTACATCTACGCCCTAACTCCACAATGTATCTGGTTGTACATCTACGCCCTAACTCCACAATGTATCTGATGCTACATCTAAGTCTCACGGACTCCTCTTTCCCCCCCCCCCACCCACCCCCGACGCATAGGTCCCCTATATGGGCAACATTTTCAGCGTTACTTTAGCAATCTAGTGCTACATTGCTACACAATTACTGGTTCATTACTACACAATTACTGGCTCATTACTACACAATTACTGGCTCAGTTAATCTGAGCTTAATACAAGAAATGATTACGGTTTCTCTGAGAATCCTCTTTTTTTCGGTCAGTGGTTCTCAAAATGTTTATGGCCAATGCCTCCTTTCTTACCAGACGACATCTCTAACGACCCCTCCCCCCCCCCCAGTTTTCTTTCTCATTTATTTCTTTCTGATGCCATCTGCCGCTTACTTTTCACTCACCCCCATCCCACCCCCACCCCTCTCAGACGTTCCAAGTTCTATCAGAAATGGGGGACGTGGGACTGTGTTATCCAGTTTGGAAACCACTGTTTGTGATTAAAGTTTAACGTTTCATTATTCCAAAATAAACTATAGAGAACGAACCGGATTTTTGCCTGTTACCAGATTTGATTAATTTGTTACATATATATATATATGATATTTTGAGTGTTACATAAGATAGTTAGTGCTACATTACATACTGTTACGATTTGTTAAATGGTTAAGGATATTACTGTTTACCTTTTTTAAAATGATATTGTCACAAATTTTGTCACTTGTCATTAATTACTTGCGCTACATATTCAGAATCTTTACTTCTGCATTAGCAAAGCAATAACAACAGTAACATTGATAACTACTACTACTACTACTACTACTACTACTACTACTACTACTACTACTACTACTACTACCACTACTTCTACCACTACTAATACTACTACTATTACTACTACTACCAATGTTATCATTAATGTTATTATTATTACTACTACTATTACCATAACAACTACTATTACTACTACTACTACTACTACTACTACTACAACTACTATCACTACTACTAATACTATTCTGCCTTCATTTCCACTAATGTTAGCTTAATAAATAATATAACTATTGCTGCAGATATCAACATTTCTGTTGTTATATTGCAGCTATTGCTACTATTCCTACGATTACTACTAATGGTATTACCACTACTTCTTCTGTTATTACTATTTTTAATGCTACTAATACTACTACTACTACTACTACTACTACTACTATTATTACTATCAGTTCTTCTACTGTTACTACGTTTACTACTATTACACTGGTTATTATTATTATTACTATTATTATTATTTGCAGCACTACAATAGACTCCAGTAATGTTCTACTATTACTACTACTATTACTAATACTACTACAACTACTACTGATACTATTACTACTACTACTATTGCTATAACTACTACTATTACTACTACTACTACTACTACTACTACTACTACTACTACTACTACTACTGCTATTACTCTTATAACTGTTGATATTTATACCCTTACTACAACTACTACAATTACTACTAGTATTACCAACACTCTCACTTTTACTATCACCACAATCACCACATTTGTGCACTGCTATTATTGCATCAAAATCTAATACTATTGTATCCACGAACCAACGGTACATTTATTATCACTGAAAACTTCACCTTCACCCTAAAAATATCACAACATTTACATAGACGTTTATCAGTATAGTGCAGCTGCACTTTTTGATCACGTGTTTTTCCCCTATTTTCATTATTTCCTTTATTTCAGTTAAAGTTTTCATGATACAATTTTCAGTGCTTGATTTAGCTAATAAATTTATGTATTTGATTGCTTTGCTATTTGTTTCGTTTAAGAATCGTTTTGCACGTCATCCAAATTTTAATAAAGCGAATTATAGATTGGGAAAAGTGCATGCGAGCACATAGATTTTGATAAAAAGTTGCACTTTTTAAAAATTTAGCAACGATACAAACTGTTTTTTTTTTGTAATTTTAATTCTTTGTTATTTCTTGTTTGTAGACGAATTTTTAAACTATTTTTATTCATTTTGTTTCTTTGTTCGTTTCTTTTTTTTTCTTTCATGTTTTCAATATTCCCGTCTGTGTTTTTGGATCGCCGTAGCTTCCAGTGGAGGTATGTTTTTTACGTCTGTGCCTGCAATATTTTGACTTCGTGTAGCGCTTTGCCTGTAGTGAATTACTTTCAACTACAAAAGTAGCATGCCATGCTTACTTGAGTTGCTAGCTGTATGTTTATTTTCTGTGTGTTTTGTTACAGAATGCCGAAGGCTTTTAGTTCCAAAAAAAAAAAAAAAGCGAAAAGGAAAAAACAAAACTCGCCAGATTTAGCCATCAGACAAGCTATAGTTTAAGGCCCTATAGACCATCTGGTGTCAATTTTACAAAAGGGGCCCCAAGTTTTATATAACTTATGACTTCAGAAGGTTAACTAGTGCAAATAGGGCACCACGGCTTAGGGCCCCACATACCTTTTGGTGGAGATTTTAAACAAAAGGGGCTCCAAGCTTTATATAACTTATGGCCTTACCAATTGTATATCCACTATTGAACAAATGGACTTACCTAGTGTAAATCTGACAGAACGTAAAGCATTATCTAGTTTACTTCCGGCACTACAGCTTTAAGGCTTTACCTAGTGTAAATCTGGCATTGTTTACAAAGAAAAGAAAAGAAAAAAACAAATAAACTACCTGCTTTTACATTTTTCCGGGAGAATAAAGGACGAATATCTTTATTATAAAGTTGTTTATGTGGTCTTTAAAAGTTTGTTCCTCTAACATAGGAGTTAAATTTTGTGATTTTTTTTTCTTTTAAATTGATCATGCGTTTGACGTAAGCAATTATCGTCAGTCACGTGACCAAAATATTCTGTGTAGCCTTTTTTTCTGTTTGCTTCTTTTGTCAATTTTGTTTCTCTACCACATACTAACCACTTATTGTTTCCTGAGTTTTCAAATACTAACTACTTTGTTACCATTGTCAATAAAGACAACTGGTTAGTTATTGCATATGTCAGTTGGCAAAGCTAGTTATTGTCAAGTCATTGTTTCACATGTTATTGGTGTATAAATGCTCACAGAATGGTTATCCATTGACTTGTGACTATTCTAATATGCATTGATTATTGTTCGTTTTTACTAATTCATAACAATTGGATATTGTCTTCATTAACTCTCGTATATATATATATATATATATATATATATATATATATATATATATATGGCACTTAATGTCCTGATAATTGTTTACTGATGGACGATTAATCAAAATAAGTCATAAGTTAGATTTAAAATACGGACAAAAAATATTATTTTATGTTGGAAGGTTGCAAAAATATATAGATATTGAGACCCAGAGGGGGACATAACCTTTCTTGTAGGGTGATGTCGCTATGTTAAGCGTGATTGATAATAATGGTGATCTGGAGCTACGCCATCGAGTTGTCCTCATAATGATAGAGCTCAGTATTCTATGGTTAGACTTCGAAAACATCGTAGACAAAGCGCTATTTTTTATATGTAAGAGAAAGAAAGTGACAAGAGATATACCTGGGACTGGAACCAAGGCCTCCGGTAGGACGGGCAACCGTCTTGCCAAGAGATGACAGCGCACTAATAAACTTCGCTATCTTACACGCCTGTAATAGGTGTTTGACTGCGAAGAATTCACTGCGTGTTTGGTCGAAATTGCGACATTTACAAAAGAAAGAAAAGTCATGACACAGGAATTCCGTCGCTTAAATTCAGTCTCTCGCAGGTACCCGGTTATTTTTTAACATAAACATACACACATATATCCTTACTGCATGATATCATCTAGCTTTCTCAAAATATCGTGGACACAAAAAATAACAAATATATCTATGCTACAAGAACTTAATATTGAAGAAGGCTGGCTAATAAAGAGGATTAAAGAGAGAAAACTTAAATATTTTTGACACATTAAACGTCATGATAATTTAAAGAAGATAGTCTTGGAAAAATACATAATGGGAAAAAGAAAGAGAGGAAGACCAAAACGAAGATGGCTGCAAGACATCGTTGACGATCTGCAAATGGATAACAGCAGCGGCAGGCCATCTTGCTCACAACCGAGAGGCCTACAGGAGTGCTGTTTGGGAGGCTAAGTTTCGCAAGGGACATGCAAATGAATGAATGAATTCTCATTGGCTAGGCAGTTGTTGCTCATACTGGAATCCATGGTTTATGTTTCAGGTTTAACATGTCTAAAATATTTAAGTTTTCTCTTTACTAGCCATCCTTCTTCAATATTAAGTTCTTGTAGTATGGATATATTTGTTCTTTTTTTGTGTCCATGATATTTGAAGAACTCTTCTGTAGCATTTTACATTCAAAGGCATTTATGTGTTTCTCAGCTGTTTTGTTAAGTGTCCAGGTCTCACAGTTATGTGGTGCGATGGGAAAGATGCGTGCCCTTAAAAATCTTATTTGTTATAGTTCTGTCTGTTCCTTTCCACAGATTCTTTAGTTGTTTTACTTACTGAAGAGCGATAGATGCCCTCCTTTTAATTTCCCTCATTGTATATCCATTATTAGTTAGCAGTGATCCAAGATATTCAAAACTCTCCACTTCTTCCAATTTGTCCTCATTGATACATATTTCAGCTGCCTTTTTTGTCGTGTCAGTTGTCATCAATTTAGGTTTCTTTGCATTAAGATAGAGGTTTTGCTCTTCACTGTTATTACGGACTGACATAATTAGTTTTTCCATTACTTTGTGTGTTGTGATTAGTAATACTGTGTCATCAGCGTATCTAATCTCTGGTATTTCGTAACCTCCAATTGTTATGGCATCGTAATATTATATGTCTACATCTTCTATAACATTCCTCATTATATTTTCAGTACACAAGTTAAATCAGTAAGGCGACAATATGCACCCCTGACGGACCCCTTGTTTGTTGGACCAAGTTGTTATTTCGCCATTTATTCTCACTACTTCCTGTTGGTCTAGATACAGCATTGATGTTAATTGTATCAAATATGTTGGAAGTCCCATTTTTTTCCATTATTTCCCAAAGTTTCTGGTGTTGTACACAATCAAATGCCCTTGAATAATCCATAAAAGACAAATATAGATTTACATTAAATTCTCTGCATTTCTCTGTTATTAATCTTATATTGAATATATGATCTCTTGTCTAAAACCAGCTTGGACAATATTGATTTCTCCTCGTATTTTCTTACGAAGTCTATCCATTATGATTTTTAATATAATTTTACTGGCATGACTAATCAGGGCAACAGTTCTGTAGTTTGTGTATAATTTCAAGTTACCATTTTTTCAGTTGTGGTATGAATACAGTTCTTTTCCATTCTTTTGGCCAAATACCTGAATCTTTTATCTTTTTACATAGTGCATGATAGATTGTTGCATATTCCATTTCTCCTGCCTTAATAAATTCACTTGTTATATCCATATCAACAGCAGGCCATCTTGCTCACAACCGGGAGGCCTACAGGAGTGTTGTTAGGGAGGCAAAGTTCCGGAAGGGACATGGAAATGAATGAATGAATATCCATGCTACCAGAATTTAATATTGAAGAAGGTTGATCAGTAAAGAAAATTAAGCAGAGAAAAAAAACTGAAGTGTCTAGGACATATCAAACTTCATGAGAGTCTGAAGAAGACAGTCTTGGAAGGGTACATAATGGAGAAAAAAGAAAGAGAGGAAGACCAAGGCGAAGATGTCAACAAGACATTGTTAATTATTTGCGAATGGATGCATCAGCAGCAGCGCATCTTGCTTGCAACCGAGAGACCTTCAGAAGAGCTGTTAGGGAGGCAAAGTTCCATAAGGGACATGCTAATGAATGAATGAATGAATGAATGAAATGTACAGTTCCCTTACTTTTGCTGCATCTGCTGCTGTTGTAAGTCCCAGTCATCTTACATCCCAGCTGTCTGGAGTCATGCATGAGGTCTTTTATGACGCAAATGATGTGTCAGAAAAGTATCTCATAAAATTCTTGTGATTAAATGTGATCCAGGAGGGAATTCTGGTTCCTTTCTGCGGATTCTGGAATTTTATTGTCATATCTTTCACTTTCAGGGAGATTCTAATTTTCATTCTTCCACTTTCCGATAAATTCTTGTCCGTTCTTTCAATTTCTGGAAAATTCTAGTTCCTTTCTCCACTTTCTGGGTCCTTTTTAGGCTTTGTGGTAAATTATTGTCCCTTTTTCTCATTTTTTAAACTTGTTCTTTGTTCTTTCACTTTCTGGGTCCTTCTTCCACTTTCTGAGTCCTTCTTCCACTTGCTGAGTCCTTCTTCCACTTTCTGAATCCTTCTTCCGCTTTCTTGGAAATTCTTGCCTTTCTTTCCTCCATTCTCTGAGAAATTATTTTCCTTCTTCCACTTCCTGAATCCTTCTTTCACTTTCTAGTCTTCCACTTTCTGGAAAATTCTTGTACTTCTTTCACTTTCTGGGAAAATTCTTCTATTTTTTCCCTCCCCACTTTTAAGGGAATTCTTGTTCTTTCTGAGATTTCTAGTCCTACGCTCATTTACATCTCAAGATAACCCTAACCAACAGGGTCACTATCTGTGCAAGAGGACAAAAGTTGAAAGAACATACAGGAAGGCGGGATGGAGAGAGAGAGAGAGAGAGGTGAGGGTGGTGGAACATCGCCAAGAGATCACGGCGTCCAAAGATCTGAGAGCCTGGGTAATGGGAAGAACCGGGGGATAACAGGGTCCGTGAGCAGGCAGGCGTGAGCAGATCAGGCTCTCCACTATAGACGAGATGCTACTGCTGTTCGCCGATGTGTTATGGGTAGTTTCTCTTGCACGTTTACTATCTATATCTGAAGATCTGTCCCTTGAATAAACTGGACCTTTTTGAACCAATTTATCCGGGTTTTTAAAAAATGAATCATGTATATAATGGCAGTCCCTATATTCTTGGGTTGTAACAGTATTTTGAACCGAATGTTTGCCTAATGGTTCTTGTTGTAAGCACTTCTGTATGTTTCTATACATTTGGCAGTATTAAGCAACTCACACAGCCAGGGCTCATGCACAGTTCGTGAGTACGTGAGGTCGGGAAGGCCAGAATACGCATGGGTCTTGCGCGAGTAGAGACAAAAGCAGAATAAGAAGAATGTAACGATCATGGAGACTAGAAAAGCTAGAATCTGGAATAGAAGATGGAAACGTTTGTCTTGTTGTTTTTTTTAAAGTTGGAGATCAGGCTGCCTTGGGAAGACTCCCGTGATCTGCATTGCACTTGTTGTATTATGGCTGAGTTGATGAGTAAAGCTGATTCATTTAAATCATTACATGGTATGACCAAAACGTCATTCAACCATCAATCATTCAGTGCCGTTTTAAACGTCATGTTATTTGTTAGACAAGGATGTGCGTCTGTTATTGCTATGCAACCACTCGGGCACACATCTCGCTGGCTTGATTTCATCTATTCTTCTGTTGTGCACTGTATGTGAAATCTACGAGAGCGAATGATACCATTTATATTCTTCCATGGCCTACCCATCAGTTACACGAAGAGGCACGGTACAGACAGACAGTTCTACACATACTGCCAAAGTGTCACTTGACTGAGAGTCAGTAAATGTTTCTCAGTGTTTGCTAGCTAGTATAGCTTTCGTCATTTGCGTTACTTAACTCGAGGCGCGCCTACCACACGCGAAAAGGAGGAAAACTTTCAGACAGCTCAATATACAACAAACACTTCACGATGACTTTGACCGTGACTCAATACAAGCTTTGCATTCAAGAACAAGTCCAAGCATGAGCCCAACTCAGAGATCTTATATATATATATATATATATATATATATATATATATATATCTATTCAATGTTTAATCAATTTTAAGCACTCATATAGACAGATAAAGAGCTCGCTTATTTCCATACGTCCATCCTCTAGATTCCACACAGATGTTCTCCTTCCAAAAGAGTGCCCCCTCCCCCCTCACCTCCTCTCCCCCAAACCGCCCTTCTCGTAGCCAGGTTCAATAACAACTCAGTCACGTGACCAAGTGATCAACGTTCACGTCGGTTGTGGTAAGGCCTGACCAGCTACGACATAGCTAGCAATCCATACACTTCTATATAGCAATAGTTAGTAACCCACGCCGCGCTATATAGCAATAGCTATTTGCACACACTGTTAAATAGCAATAGTTAATAACCTATACACTGCTATATAGCAAATGACTGTCGTTCTTATAGCAATTATTCTTAGCAAGGAAAATAATAAACAACCTCTCTTGCTTTTGATATGAGACAAAATCTTCGTGTAAGCAGCTAGTCCATGTTTCGTGTTTCTGATGTGAGACAAAATCTTCGTGTCAGCAGCTAGTCCATGTTTCGTGTTTCTGATGTGAGACAAAATCTTCGTGTCAGCAGCTAGTCCAAATTTCGTGTTTCTGATGTGAGACAAAATCTTCGTGTAAGCAGCTAGTCCATGTTTCGTGTTTCTGATGTGAGACAAAATCTTCGCGTCAGCAGCTAGTCCATGTTTCGTGTTTCTGATGTGAGACAAAATCTTCGTGTCAGCAGCTAGTCCAAGTTTCGTGTTTCTGATGTGAGACAAAATCTTCGTGTAAGCAGCTAGTCCAAGTTTCGTGTTTCTGATGTGAGACAAAATCTTCGTGTAAGCAGCTAGTCCAAGTTTCGTGTCTCTGATGTGAGACAAAATCTTCGTGTAAGCAGCTAGTCCAAGTTTCGTGTTTCTGATGTGAGACAAAATCTTCGTGTCAGCAGCTAGTCCAAGTTTCGTGTTTCTGATGTGAGAAAAAATCTTCGTGTAAGCAGCTAGTCCAAGTTTCGTGTCTCTGATGTGAGACAAAATCTTCGTGTAAGCAGCTAGTCCATGTTTCGTGTTTCTGATGTGAGACAAAATCTTCGTGTAAGCAGCTAGTCCATGTTTCGTGTTTCTGATGTGAGACAAAATCTTCGTGTAAGCAGCTAGTCCATGTTTCGTGGTATTAAATCGCGTGAAGCCCCTGTACTTCGTTTATACAAAATGGAACAATGCCTCTCTTCCCAGATACAAAACAACGTATGTTGGCAGACTTCAGTACGGCTGCAATCATATATATACTTCCCGTGCCGTTAAACGTCACATAGGGCTCGCAAAGTAGTTCGTCAATTTTTTCCTGTCTTCGGCGAGTCTTTCAACCTCATTAAGGGATTTTATGCCTGTTAATTTGGCCTCTCTTAACAATGTCCTCTTCAGAGTTTCACGCGGTCTGCCTCTTTTTCTTCGGCCTGTTGTGTTCCACTTGATAGCTTGTTTTGGGATTCTCTGATCATTTCTTCTCATCAAGTGACCAATATATGTCCATCTCCTTTTCCTGATCACCCATTATATATATATATATATATATATATATATATATCTTAACATGGGGTCAATGGACCTTGGGGGTGGGGGGGGGGGTCAACAGAACAACTTGGAGGGGGAGGGCAGAAGTCTCAACATGATATGGGCTCCATTCATTACTTTAATTTCAATAAGGGGCCCAAAGCTATTCTCATACTGGAAGAGGGTCCACAACGAAAATAGGTTAAGAACCATTGACACATATTCATATCTCGTTCATAAGGCTGATGTGTCACAGATAAGGAAGCGCTGTGTAGAAGGTAACTGGAAGTATTTACCAAGAACGGCTGGCAATTCCTGCTGTTGGAAAGGTCGCCTTGGTCTATACATAATCCAGGAGAAAGAACACACGAGACAGGAAAAGAACCTGACAAAAAGAACACAAGCATCAACTTTTGAGCCGGGGGGAGTTGGCAGCGAATGGAGCAGCTATCACGTGATGGATACCATTCTGGAACGGAGTGAACATTTCCCTCTTGTTGATTAGCTGGCTAATTCGACGTGAAATTCGCCCAGTTCCAGAATCAGTGGACTGGAAATCAGGAGGAAGTGACTGATGGACCCTGCCGTGTCTAAAGGCTGGATTTATATTTTTTTTTCAAAGTAGATCTCTCTTGATAAGGAAACAGTTACTTCTGTTCAGTCTGGTCCTCTTTTCTCTATTATACAGCCATCCATTTAGTTATTCGTCTCTCTTTCTGTCTATCCGTCTATCGAAATATTGATCTATAATCTGCTACTGTCTGTTTTTCTTTCGTTTTCTGCACTTGTCTTGTAATACTTCTTTGTCTTGTCTTGACTTGTCTTTCTTGTCTTGTCTTTCTTGCCTTGTCTTTCTTATCCTTCTTGTCTTGTCTTTATCTTGTCTAATCGTGTCTTTCTTCTCTTGTCTAACTTGTCTTTCTTATCTTAACTTACTTGTCCTGTCTTGTCTTTCTTGTTTTGTCTTGTCTTTCTTGTCTTGTCTTTCTTCTTTTGTCTTTCTTGTCTTGTCTTCTCTTTCTTGTCTTGTCTTTCTTGTCTTGTCTTTCTTGTTTCGTCCTGTCTTTCTTATCTTACTTGTCCTGTCTTGTCTTTCGTGTCTTTATCTTGTCTAATCGTGTCTTTCTTCTCTTGTCTAACTTATCTTGTCTTGTCTTATTTGTCCTGTCTTGTCTTTTTTGTCTTGTCTTTCTTCTCTTGTCTTTCTTGTCTTGTCTTGTCTTTCTTCTCTTGTTTTGTCTTTCTTGTCTTGTCTTTCTTGTCTTACTTGTCCTGTCTTGTCTTTCTTGTCCTGTCTTGTCTTTCTTCTCTTGTCTTGTCTTTCTTCTCTTGTCTTTCTTGTCGTCTTGTCTTTCTTGTCTTGTCTTCTTCCTTTCGGAAGCAATTTATTTCGCTTCAAGGCTTTTATTATCTCCTCCATCCACCCTCTACGAGAGCGGCCTCTCCCTCTGTATTGTAAAATTCTTGACATGAATGTTTCTCTGTGTGGTACTGTCTGGTGGCAGTCCTGTGATATAATCAAAACCACTTGCCATTTCTCTCATCTTATCATCGTCCACTGAAAAATTTCACATCTCAAAGGCCACTTCTTATCTACTTCCTCATTCATTCATTCATTCATTCATGCAGCGTTCTGAGCCATTGTGGCTCATTGCTGCAGAGAACAGTTGTCTCCACTCCGAGGGCTCGTAGATCTTCTTCTGCTTGTTGTCCACTCCGAGGGCTCGTAGATCTTCTTCTGCCAGTTGTCTCCACTCCGGGGGCTCGTAGATCTTCTTCTGCTTGTTCTCCACTCCGGGGGCTCGTAGATCTTCTTCTGCTTGTTGTCCACTCCGAGGGCTCGTAGATCTTCTTCTGCCAGTTGTCTCCACTCCGAGGGCTCGTAGATCTTCTTCTGCTTGTTGTCTCCACTCCGAGGGCTCGTAGATCTTCTTCTGCCAGTTGTCCACTCCGAGGGCTCGTAGATCTTCTTCTGCTTGTTCTCCACTCCGAGGGCTCGTAGATCTTTTGCTTGTTGTCCACTCCGAGGGCTCGTAGATCTTCTTCTGCTTGTTGTCTCCACTCCGAGGGCTCGTAGATCTTCTTCTGCCAGTTGTCTCCACTCCGAGGGCTCGTAGATCTTCTGCTTGTTGTCCACTCCGAGGGCTCGTAGATCTTCTTCTGCCAGTTGTCTCCACTCCGAGGGCTCGTAGATCTTCTTCTGCCAGTTGTCTCCACTCCGAGGGCTCGTAGATCTTCTTCTGCCAGTTGTCTCCACTCCGAGGGCTCGTAGATTTTCTGCCAGTTGTCCACTCCGAGGGCTCGTAGATCTTCTTCCAGGTTGTCACTCCACCGTTGCCTTGGTTTGCCTCTTGGTCTGTCCTTAACGAGGATCATACATTGCTTTTTTCCCCCTCTTTGGAAAAACTCTTCACCTTTAGTTCTTTCTGGGGGGGGGGGGGGTGTGGGGTGGGGTGGGTGGGCGGGGTGAAGACGCTGCCCCATGAGGCAATCACCGACCCATAGCTGATCAAGACCCTGTCCCACCTCTCCGTTGCTACCCCCCAGTAACAGGCCTAGCCTGGCTAAACGGGGCAGGGATCGCCATAGTCTCCGAGGTGGTGGAGTCTGTTAAAGAAGCATTGCATCCCCCCCCCCCCACTCACCACAACCGCACTGCTTTTTTTAGCTGTAATCCGGGGCTGAAAAAATAGCTGCCCTAACCAGCTCCCACGCCGATACGATGCTGTGCCTCAACATCTCCACAGCATCGGCTGCAGAGAACACCAGCTCGCAGTTGAGATAGCACAAATACAAATCAGTTCTTGCGTCGTTTATTTTCTATGTAAGGAACATCCGCCATTATCTCTTTCAAGCAACCAAGATGTCTCTTTTCTCACACGAGTTTGAACAGGCGTCTTGTGTAAGAAGTAGGGTTCCGCTGGGGCAGAACAGACTTAAGAGTCTATCTGGAGTTGGAGAATTGCTTGAAATAATTACACCCGTGAGATTTAGCTCTTAATGTTCAGACACGTGTCACTCTTCTTGGAGAGGCTGTCAGTTCTCGGGCGTTCGCGTAAGTCCTCGCGAGATTACTCGGAAGATGTGGACAGCTTCTCGGCCACTTTTAGTTTCTTAGCGATTGAAACAGCTCCAGGGTAAATATTTTAGCTCTAGGGCAAACATTTTAGCTCCAGGGTAAACATTTTTAGCTCCAGGGTAAACATTTTAGCTCTAGGGCAAACATTTAGCCCTATGGTAGACATTTTAGTTCCAAGGTAAACATTTTAGCTCTAGGGTAAACATTTTAGCTCCTGGGTAAACATTTCTAACAGGATTTTATACAACGATGTCTGTTTAAAAAAAATATCTTAGATTTACAGTTAATTGATTCTGCGCTGGTGTAGTGGATAGTGCGCTCGTCTGCCGGTCAGAATGCCCCTGGTTCGATTTCGCACTCCGGCGGAATTATTTTTTTTTTCTGGCTGACTGGTGCCAGGTTCAAACCAGGCTCATAAAAAAATGGGTACCTGGGGCTTTCTTAAAAAAAGATGGTTGGGGGGGGGGGGGGGGGGAGGCAGAGTGGACAGGTGGTAGCATACTTACCTCAAATGCTGTAGTGCCCGAGAAATGTGAAGGCACTGACACTCCCTACCCGAGTGCTACGGAACATAGAATTTTTTTTTAACAGTTACTTAACGTTAATTTTAAATATTTTGTTTTTCAAAAGTTTCGTGAAAATATCTTAACACTTATTGCACTTACAGCCGTGTGTATCATCATCATCATCAGGTGCCGTGCCGACTGGCGTTGGCTATTATGCTTCTCTAGAGTACCCGATCCTTCATGCAGGCCATCAGCTCAGTTGGTGATCTCCTCTCACACCATCCCGTC
The DNA here is from genome assembly GCA_009760885.1 of Achatina immaculata. NCBI lineage: Eukaryota > Metazoa > Mollusca > Gastropoda > Stylommatophora > Achatinidae > Lissachatina > Lissachatina immaculata. The sequence goes on from CM019710.1 coordinate 19,339,033, forward strand.
AGACTGTCCAGTATCATTTCTCTTGGTCTTCCTCTTGATCTTCTTCCTTCTATTTTTCCTGTTGTTATAATATTTTCAATGCCCCCTCTTCTCATTGCATGTCCTATGAAAGTACATTGTCTCTCTCTTATCTTTCTGACAAGGTTTTTTGTCTCTCCAGCTCTTCTCCTACATTCTTCATTAGTTATTTTTGCTGTCCAGGGGATTCGCAACATTCTTCTAATAAACCACATTTCTGCTGCTTCCAGTGATTTTTGTGCAGACTTGCCTATTGTCCATGATTCACTTCCATATAACAAGATAGGTTCAATATAGCATTTTAGGACTCGTTTTCTAACATTCATTGATAAGGATGTGTTGGTTAATATGTTTCTCATTCTCTAAAATGCAGTCTTTGCTTGGCCTATTCTGTTCCTAATTTCTGTTCTGCATTTCCCATCTGAAGTTATTACTGCTCCAAGGTATTTGTGTATAGAGTTCTTTTTTTTTTTTTCAAGCTTGACGACGTGGACAGAAAGTCTGTTTTCGAACGTCTTTTCTGTAGGGTAAATTTCTATGAGGTCCCACCTTTTATAGCCTCTTTTACAGTTGTTTGGGTATCTGAGTGGCGAAGTGGTTAGTGCACTGGTCTCTCATGGCGAAGGTCGGGGGTTCGAATCCGGCCGGCGGCACCCCAGTCACCAAGCTGTAGAAATGGGTACCCGACTTCTTCTGGAGTTGGGGAAGGAAAAGGCAGCCAGGCGTGACACTGACCATATCACCCTCTAGTGTGCTGACAGGTCAAGGAGAATATGGGCATTAACACCATATCCCTATGTGCCTCTAAGGCATGACAGGGTTACCTTTACTTTACTTTTACAGGTGGTTGGGGTAGCTGATATCCAACGAACTGCCTTCGCATGTGGATCCAGTTCACAGTGACTGCAGCGCTACTCTAGCACTGACGGGAAAGACTAATTAAGAGATGGACAGTGACAATGTAGGACATCTGTATCGAGCAGGGAGGTGTGGCCAGTTGTAGAGAATGTACCGTTTATAGACGTTTGGACTTTGTCCTTTCTCAGAGTTGAGTGACAGAGTAGAGAGAGTGGGGAGGAGGAGGAGGGGGTGGGGGTGGTGAGGTACGGGAGAGGTGCTTTTTCCAAACTAATCAGCGAATCCTCGTGGAATCTCTCGCGACCACTCGTGATCCTTTGTTGACCACTCGTGATCCCCTAGCGATGTCGCGATTATCTCTTAGCGATCTCACGTGTATCCCCAAGCGACCTCTTGTGACCCCATAGCGATCTCATCTGTATCCCCAGGCGATTCCTTTTGATACCCTAGCAATCTCATATTTATCCTCTAGCGACCTTTTATGATCCTTCAGCCACTAATTGTGATCCCGCAGCGACCACTCTTGGAGCAGCTAGCGACGGCTCATGAAATCCTTAGCGATCTCTTCGAATCCTCAGCAACCTCTCATATATCTCTTAGTGGCATTTCCTTCAGTTCTTGACGACCCCTATGGAACCCCTAACGACCCCTAATCGGACCTCTAACGATCTCTAATTGAATTCCTAACGATCTTTAACCGAACCCCTAAGATCTTTAATCGAACCCCTAACGATCTTTAACCGAACCCCTAAGTATCTTTAATCGAACCCATAACGATCCTTAATCGAACCCATAACGATCCTTAATCGAACACCTAACGATCTTTAATCGAACCCCTAACGATCTTTAACCGAACCCCTAAGTATCTTTAATCGAACCCATAACGATCCTTAATCGAACCCATAACGATCCTTAATCGAACACCTAACGATCTTTAACCGAACCCCTAACAATCTCTAATCGAACCTCTTATGACCTCTAATCGAACCTTTAACGAACCTGTCATGGAATCTTCCGCGAACTGTCTGACAACGCAGAACGAGATCCAGTGTTCTCATTAAGTTCCCTGCACTTGAAAAGTGTTTGCAAATGTTGTAACCAACTAACTACAAAATGTTGTATACATATTATATATATAATGATGCATATTGCTTGATTTGTGCTATATTTAACAAACATAACCCTACACGTGTTGCTATATGTTACGTATTCCATACAATCATTTTATGCATATTGTACTTGCCTGCTCTTTGAGAGAATAACACTATTGTGCTCGCTGTCTGTTTTGCAATGTACTGTAATGTATATTACAGTAATGTAATGTTTCTGCTACAGTTCAAATGAGAGTAAATTGTCAGAATTATCGTTCCCATTTCTCATGCTGTCAAATCATATATTGTCGCTACAATGAATGCTACACTCCGTGGTTATGCTGTGGGTCCAGATGAATGCAATTATACATCAATACATCAATCGTTAATTGAGTTAACTTTTTCCCTACAAAAAAAAAAGTGTTTATGTATATTAAAGACCACACAAAGAAACTGTAGTAGCCGCAAACTCCATATTTATATCGGAAAAACCCACAGGTCTATATTTAGATTATCTGGTTTTAAATTTGAATTGCAGAGAATAACGCTCTGATGATACTGTTTATTGTTTCCTTTAATGTGTCAAAAAAAAAAAAAAGAAAACTGTTTCAACAGCCCATGATAATGAAAGATTTCAAGCTTGTTCTACTCTCTTCAGAAACAATTTATATCAAGTATCTTGTATAAACATATCCAATTAACAGAACTCAGAAACAGAAACATTTTTGGAGGAATTAATATCCCATGTTTTCATTTTCAGTTTAAAGTTTCAGACCTCGCTGGCATTTTTTCTATTCCTATAAAATTGTTTTTTGTTTTATTTGTTTGTTTTCTTGTAAGACTTTGCTGAAACGTTCCCCTTTCAATATTTTCCCAAAAGAATAGTATTCTTCTAACGATTTTTAAACTGTTTTTTTTTAAACATATTCAGGATCCAAAATCTTTTACGAATATTTTTCCTCGTTGATTTTGTAAATTAGATATCAAACGTATATCATAAGTCGGAATATATAGAGCCTAAAAAAAGTGTAAATGATGCTCCGAAGGGAGGTAATGTTTAAAAAAGCGTAAATGGTGCTCTTGAGGGAGGTAATTTTTAAAAGTTAAATGATGTTCCGAAGGGAGGTAATTTTTAAAGTTTAAATGAGGCTCCGAAGGGAGGTAATTATGCTTTTTTTTGGTAAGCAATCTTTATTTTACCTTTGTTTGTGAACTTTTAGCAGCAAAATAAATACAAAATTGTGACAAATATTTATCTCAGGACATGAAAAGTTGACAGTAAGTTGGTGTACTTTTTCCTCACTTAAATACAGACACAATGAATGAAAAAAAAAAACACGGAACTATTCAATCAAATTTGTTTGTGAAACTGAAAGAAGGTATAAGTTAACTCTTTTACTGTTCCCTTATCGCTAGACAATGACCATCACCGGTGTCCTGAAGACGGCTCGGCTGCTCCGACTGCTTCGGGTGATCCGACGAATCGAAGCGTTCGCCGAATACGGATCGGCGGTCCTCCTTCTGCTCATGGTGACCTTCACGTTGATTGGCCATTGGCTGGCTTGTATATTTTACGCCATAGCAACCATGGAACGCCCGCAGCTTCATGCCCATATAAGGTAACAGTTTGTTTGCTTCTTGACAGAAGCGTCAGAGTTTTGTCAGGACATGGATCAGGATCTGATGTGAAGAAGATGAAGAAGAAGAGGAAGAGGAAGAAGAAGAAGTGGGAGGAGGAAGAAGAAAGAAGAAGGAGGAGGAGGGGGAAGAAGAAGGAGGAGGACGAGGAAGAAGAAGGAGGAGGAGGAAGAAGAAGAAGGAGGAGGAGGGAGAATAAGGAGGAGGAGGACGAGGAAGAAGAAGGTATAAATACAAAACTATAATAGTCAAAGAAGCAAACACTTTTTTATCGTGCTTTATTTTACAGCTATTCTATGGCACAATATCCTGTTCTGCACGGTCGCTAACCTTCATATGTTAAATGTTAATCGATTTTGGCTAAGTTAAAAAGACCACATATTCAAGTGAAGTCCCTACAGATACATCTCAAGACTGGACACCTCTGTGTAGGTTTGGTTACATATTACAATCTTTGTGGAACACTCTGTAAAAAAAACACACAAGTAGCAGAAACAATTTTTGTTAACAAACAGCATAGCGAACATATTTTGCGATGGAATGAAGAATCAATGGAAAATGTTGAATTCTGAACTTCAAACAAACAAAATAAATACAGTTTAACTGCAATTACTGGCGATGGGCTAGGCTGAATGTTTATGCGCCACGTCTACTAATCCGGCTGTAAAGATTTTCACAAATATGGAAACAACAATACTTTCGCACATTAACAGAACACAATATTGTGTGGTTAGATCTTGAGAACATCGTAAACAATGCACGTTTCTGTCCATGTAACGGTGGAGTCCAGACTCCAGAACACATCCTTCAAGAGTGCCCAAACCATGCAGACCTGAGACGAGAGACCTGGTAAGAGGACACAAGCTTCGGGCAAAAGCTTTTTGGGCTCCTATAAGGATCTGGAGATGACTGCGAGCTTTGCCACGTCGACAGGGATCAGGATCTGATGTGAAGAAGAAGAAGAATAAGAAGAAGAAGAAGAAGAAGAGGAGAAGGAGGAAGAGGAGGAGGAGGAGAAGGAGGAAGAAGAAGAAGAAGAAGAAGAAGAAGCATGAAGCCTTTTAGTCTGTCAGAAATTTAACATCTTCTTACAGTTCTGTTTTCTATCTTCCGCAGCTGGCTAGACGGCCTGGCCAACCAAACAGAGATGTACTTCTACGCCAACGACTCTACCTCGGGGCCCACCATTAGGTCCAGGTACATCACGGCCCTGTACTTTACCTTCACAATACTCACAAGCATAGGCTTCGGGAACGTGGCCCCCAACACCAACATGGAGAAGATCTTCTCCATATTTGCCATGATGCTGGGCTGTAAGTCATCACTACGTTCTGTCACTGCTTTCTGTTGTTCTGTTCGTGGTTCCGTTTTTCATTGTTCTTGTTTTCATTTCTGTTGAGAAATGGAGGCCCATGGAAATGTTGCTCATAAGAAGGATGTTGAAGGTACCATGGACCAGCTAAGAAAACTAGCGAAGAAGTCTTAAGAGAGGATAGAGTTAAAAGGAAAATTGCAGCAAAGATCAGAGGCAGACAAGCGAGATTTGTAGGACATTTTTTTTAGAAGAGGAAAATTGGAGCACACTGTGGCAACTGGAAAAATTGAGGGAAGAAGAGACAGAGGAAGACAGAGAGAGAAGTTACATGAGAAGTTACAGTGTGGCTAGGAAGAACGTCACCAGCGGATGTCATAATCAAGTCTAGAGGCAGGGAATTGTGGAGAGAAATGATTGCCTGCGATACATGGCACGGCACTTGATTGACTGAGGTTGTTTGATTTATGTTTTAATATATATATATATATATATATATATATATATATATATATATATGTGTGTGTGTGTGTAGTCGAGCCCACTTAATTTCACATCGCTTTATGTCACTATATTTTGATGGTCCCGATTATGTGACGTTAAGCGGGTTCGACTATATACGAGGGGAAGTCACTAAGTAACTCGCAAATGCCTGTTACAAAAAAAAAAAAAACCTAAATGCGACAGTAATTTGAAAACTTTTAATTGTTGAACCTACATTATTCCCCTATTTCTCAACTTAATCGCCACCAACATTGATACATTTGTCCCATCGTGTAATCGGTGATGCAATACCCATGGCGTAAAAATCGGGAGTCCGATTTCTGAACCATTTTTTTTTACTTCTGTTTCCACCTCTTCGTCTGTCGAGAATCTTCTCCCGCCAAGGTGGTTTTTCAATGGACCAAACAGATGAAAATCACTTTGAAGTATGTCAGGAATATAGAGTGGATGTTCAAGAACTTCCCAACCCAACTGGCTAATTTTCTCTTGGGTTAACCGAGCCGTATGTGGTCTGGCATTGTCACGAAGGAGAAGCACACCTCTAGTCAGCAGACCAGGACGTTTTCTTCGAACTGCATCCCGTAGCATCGTCAGAACTTCACAGTACGATAGAGAATTCACATTGTCACCGTTACTCGTCTATAAGCTCTGATAATCTCATTCACACGTTGCACAGTCACTTCTGTTGCAATCTTAACAAAACGGCCAAGTCGGACTTTGTCAACAATTTCGGTACGTTCCTGAGAAAATTCTTGTACCAAGTTATAGACCGCTTTACGTGATAAACACTTTTCAGCATAAACTGTAATCATTTCCTTATGAATGTCCTCCACTGAATATCATTTAGCCAACAAAAATCGCACTACATTTCTCTGTTCTTCTTTAGCACACACTAACAGCTGGGCAGCCATTTTGTTATTGCTTTGCGCATGTACTTCCCAGCGCCCCCTACATACAGATAGTATAAAATTGGATGATGGTACTATCTAAAGATACATTTAAATACTACCTGATAACTGCCACTGATAAATTATTTCAATTTGCGAGTTACCTAGTAACTTCTCCTGGTATATATATGTATGTATATACATATATATATATATATATATATATATATATAAATACATATACATATATATATATATAAAAATACATATACATATATATATATAATATATATATATATATATATATATATATATATATATATATATATATATATATCGCCGTTTTGGCGATTGTTTCTTTTGGTGTTGCTTTTGTTCATGCTGATTTTATTTTTGTTCTTGCGTCTCTTGTTATTTTTGTTCTTGTTTCTCTTGTTATTTTTGTTCTTGTTTTTGTCCTTTTTTCATGGTGTTTATTTTTTGTTTGGTATTTTTTTGTGTTCTTTTTGCAGCTGTTGTATCTCTCTGAAGACGATACATAACTTAAAAGAGATCTGCTTTAAGAAAAAAAAAATATGCAGCCAAACGGACATGTTAAAAAAAAAAAGAAAGAAACAGCATTTTAGTGAATAAGAAAAGCATTAAAGAGATGAAAAACGGGCAGCCAGAAGGGACTGAATGGATTAAAGTTTGGGAAAAACTCTTCTATTAATGGTTCCTCCATAGACACTGAGACACTGCATTCAAGAGCTCACGCTCAAGAAAAGTCACGTGCCAGAAAATGAAGGCGCTCCTTTGTGTGCCGTACCTGTCAAATCGCCAGGCCGTAGATGCCCCAAAGCCCGGGCCAGAGGGACAAATGAATAGGGGTCAAATATTTATCGAGAAAGCCAGGAGACTTGGGATGTGAGATTACATTGCTCTGTGGACGGCCATTGTTTGCCGGGATAATATTTCATGTAGGGGGGTTTTTAATCCCTTTTCCGGCATGGAGAAAACATGGCTGATGAGACCGGAAGTTTGCTTTCGTCTGTCTTCTCTGACATCTCTCGTTCACGTCTATATATATATATTTTCTCTTTCCCTCTTATTTGTTATTATCTGTCATTCTTATTTTACGGAATCCGATACATGTTATCTATGTTTAAAATAAGGTGACGGAATTAAAAGAGATGATATAGAGTGTCAAGACCCTAATCATGTTGGATAATACCAGTAATTCAGAGTTAAAACCATAACTCTGTACGCTGTCTGTCACGTGACACACCTCTTTGAACTGGTGGGTCATAACTCTCCACAACTCTCTGTTTTGTGCTGCCTCTTTGAGTTGTTCTGATGTCTTCTTTACATCTCGTCTCGGCCAATCCATCCAGGAGTTTCTCTCTTGGTGTACTTCCGCTTCTTTTCACCTCTAGCTTTCCTGTTGTCACGATGTGTTCTAGTTTGCCTTTTCTCTTGACGTGCTATATAAATTTAGACTGTCTTTTCCTGACTGTTGTAGTTATCTGTCTTCTTGAATCGGTCTCTCTCAAAATTTCTTCATTTGATTTTCTTGTCGTCCATGGTGTCTTTATATTCTTCTAAGAAAACCACATCCTTTACATTCTTATAAGAAAACACGTCCTTTACATTCTTCTAAGAAACCACATCCTTTATATCCTTCTAATAAACCACATCTTTTACATTCTTCTAATAAACCACACAACCTTTATATTCTCCTAATAAAACACATCCTTTACATTCTTCTAAGAAAACATATCCTTTACATTCTTCTAATAAACCATACAACCTGTACATTCTTCTAATAAAATACATCCTTTATTTTCTTCTAATAAACCATATTCTTTACATTCTTCTAAGAAACCGCATCTTTTATATTCTTCTAAGACACCACATCCTTTATATTCTTCTAAGACACCGCATCTTTTACATTCTTCTAAGACACCAGATCTTTTACATTCTTCTAAGACACCAGATCTTTTACATTCTTCTAAGACACCGCATCTTTTACATTCTTCTAAGACACTACATTTTAGTGACTTCCAGACGTTGCTGTATCTCTTTAGTAACTGTCTAGGCTCCACGTCTGTAGTTCAGAACTGGCTGTATGTAGCATCGAAACATTCTTTTCCGTACAGACAGTGTTGAAAAAAAATATTTTTTACATTTTAGAACATTAGCTTTTGTTATTCTGCTCTTTATCTCCGTTAGCCATTTTTCACCTGATGTCAGGATTGTCCCTAGATACTTGATCTTGTCTACCTGCTTTAATATTGATAGACAAATGTGTATAGTACAGTTTTTACAAAGCGATAGATGGAGTGAGGAAAAGTGAGGAAAAAAAGCACAAATAATGAAAAACATACAACATCCAATATTTCGGCCTGAGCCTTTTTCAAGGATTACATACAAAAACACAACATATAATAAAAGAAGGAAAATGAAAAAAACTCACCTTTGTGGCATCTTTGCTTGTGCACAATACAACAGAATGCGCCCTAAAGACAAGGCTGGGAGACCTCACAGGAAAACAGCGGCGATAACGATACGGATGGGGGCTGGGGGCACAGTAATGAGATCTGAAGGGAATAAATACCTCAAAGTGTTTAGATTGATTCAATTTGTTTTTCTTTAAAAAAAAAAAAGTTAAATTCGATGTTACGGCCCTTTGCATGTCATCAATATTGTCAAAGAATCGTCTTTTCAATGGAAACTTTACTTTTGGGAAAAGAAAATAATCGCACGGAGACTTCTTCTTCTTCTTCTTCTTCTTCGTTCGCTTCTACCACCAAGACCGCACTGTGGTCCTACTGAATTTGCGCCTGTGGTCCTCGTTAGGTCCCGCGGTCTCCTGTGTGGTCCCCGAAAGGATCACACGAGATCCCCGAGAGGACCACAAGGGGTTCATTGTATCGCAGGGCTTTAGCCTGTATTCTTGGTGGGTCTCTGATGCGGGATTGCGTGACACCGTGGTTTTCGTTGCACCAGTTTAGTCTAGAGCTGGACTTTCTCACCGGAAAACCTCGACGTGTTTAGGATATCAGTGCATCCCCGCTGGGTGAGAGCCGGTAGCCCACCCAGGCCAAAGTTGGACCTTCTCAACGAGAAAGCAGGGAGACAAATCTGGAGAATAGGGTGGATGGTTGAGAACACACACTTGTTTTGGGGTAAAAAAAAATGTCTGTACAACTACCGCCCGGTGAGCCTGTGCATTACCATGAAGAAGGAGACCTTTGCCAGCTATTAAATACTCAGGTCGGACTCGGAGAATACTTTTCATTAGGCACTGTAAAATGCTTAAATAAACTTTGGCAGTGACAATCTGTACCTCTGGAATAAATTCTTTGTGAATAACTCCTTTCCTGTCTTAGAAGTGCAACAACATTGTCTTCACTTTCGACTTTTGAAGACTATAATTTTGCCTTTTGGTGATGATGATGATGACTTCCATCAATCCATGAATGTGCAACAATCTATCATGCACTATGTCAAAAGATATGGCATTCAGGTATTTGGTCAAAAGAATGGAAAAGAACTGTATTCATACCACTGCCAAAAGAGAGTGACCTGAAATTATGTACAAACTACAGAACTGTTGCCCTGATTAGTCATGCCAGTAAAATTCTGTTAAAAATCATAATGGGTAGACTTCGTAAGAAAATAGAAAAAGAAGTCAATATGGTCCAAGCTGGTTTCAGGCAAGGAAGAGGATCAAGAGATCATATATTCAATATAAGATTAATAATAGAGAAATGCAGAGAGTTTAATGTGAATCTATATTTATCTTTTATAGACTATACAAAGGCATTTGATTGTGTACAACACCAAAAACTTTGGGAAATAATGGAAAAAATGAGATTTCAAACACATTTGATACAATTAACATCAATCCTGTATCTAGACTAACAGGCAGCAGTAAGAATAAATGGTGAAACAACAACTTGGTTTGACATAAAACAAGGGGTGCGTATTACCGCCTTACTTATTTAACTTGAATACTGAAAATATAATGAAGAGTGTTAGAGAAGATGTAGACAAAGAATGTTACGATGCCACAACAATTGGAGGTTATGAAATACCAGAGATTAGATATGCTGATGACACAGTGTTACTGTCCACAACACAAAAAGGAATGGAAAAACTAATTATGTCAGTCCGTAAAAACAGTGAAGAGCAAAACCTCTATCTTAATGCGAAGAAAACTAAATTGATGACAACTGACACAACAAACAAGGCAGCTGAAATATGTATCAATGAAGAAAAATTGGAAGAAGTGGAGAGTTTTGAATATCTTGGATCACTACTAGCTAATAATGGAGATACAATGAGGGAAATAAAAAGGAGGACATCTATCGCTCTTCAGTAAGTAAAACTAAATTAAATAATCTGTGGAGAGGAACAGACAGAACTACAACAATCAGATTTTTAAGGGCATGCATCTTTCCCATAGCAACATATGCCTGTGAGACCTGGACACTCAACAAAACAGCTGAGAAACACATAAATGCCTTTGGATGTAAATGATACAGAAGAGTTCTTCAAATATCATAGACACAAAAAAAAAAACCAAACAAATATATCCATACTACAAGAACTTGATATTGAAGAAGGCTGGCTAGTAAAGAGAATTAAATAGAGAAAACTGAAACATTTTGGACACATTAACGTCATGATAATTTAGAGAAGACAGTCTTGGAAGGGTACATAATGGGAAAAAGAAACAGAGTAAGACCTTGGTGAAGATGGCTACAAGACATCGTTGATGATCTGCAAATGGATAGATCAGCCGAAAGGCATCTTGCTTACAACCGAAATGTCTGCAGGAGTGCTGTTAGAGAGGCAAAGTTCTGTAAGGGACATGACTGACTGACTGAACAGAGTAACTGTAACTATTCTGTACAGAAGGGGAGAATACTTGCTCCATAGTGTTTTTTTTTTTTAACGTTGATCATTGCCCACAGATTTACTGCTGAGCTTCCGTGTATACACACTCTTCGTACACAATAACATCTTATTTCTGTCTTCCTTTCTGATTAGTTATAACCTGCACTTCAGAGAAATCTCTACATTTTAGAAGATTTATGTCTTTTTCTTGTCTCTCTAAATCTGCCCAGAAGTTGCCTGAAACTTTCCAAAAGGCAACAATCTCTCAGAAATTTAGAGACAAAATTTCTAGTAATAAGTTCTCACATTCCCGCACTTGTGACTCAATTCCTCAGCAAAAACTCCTAGGTCACGTCACAATATACTCCAAAATTACCGAGTAAAAACGTCCTAGAAACTCCATTCGCAGAAGCCATCTTGGCTCGTGGCATTTTACTGCGTACGGATTTCCCAGAGTTCATTGTTCCCGGAAGAGACGTCAGCTGTGAAAGATGATCATTTCCGGCGCTTAGCTGGCGAGTTAGCGGTTAAGTTCTTCTTTTCTGAGACTTCGATGAGGGCCAGAAGGACCACGTGACCTTTAATGGCTAGACTTTGGCGATAAGCAACGTTTGTTTTTGGGTTAAAGTGTGGAATTATTTTGGGGTGAAAGTCTTCCCACACTTCCGTTTTCTTTCCGTCTTTGGTGTTTTCATTTCTTAGCTGTTTTCTCACAATCTTTGCTTCTCTCATACTCTTTTTTCCCCCTCGTCATCATGCCTTTTTTTCTATTTTTATACCCCCTTCATTTATATGTGGATATTTCTTCCATATCGTTATCCCTTTTCTGCTCTCTATCTTCTTTTCTTATCACCTCCGTACATAATGTTCTCTTACTTCATCTTTTCATCCTCCTTCCGTTATTTAAAATACATCAGTGTTTCCCAAAGTGTGCGATAATGCCCCCCAGACGGCATTGGAAAGGATTATATATATATATATGAGGGAAATAAAAAGGAGGACATCTATCGCTCTTCAGAAAGTAAAACAACTAAAGAATCTGTGGAGAGGAACAGACAGAACTACAACAATCAGATTTTTAAGGGCATGCATCTTTCCCATCGCAACATATGCATGTGAGACTTGGACACTTAACAAAACAGATGAGAAACACATAAATGCCTTTGAATGTAAATGCTACAGAAGAGTTCTTCAAATATCGTGGACACAAAAGAGAACAAATATATCCATACTACAAGAACTTAATACTGAAGAAGGCTGGCTAGTAAAGAGGATTAAAGACAGAAAACTTAAATATTTTGGACACATTAAACGTCATGATAATCTAGAGAAGATAGTCTTGGAAGGGTACATAATGGGAAAAAAGAAAGAGAGGAAGACCAAGGCGAAGATGCCTGCACGACATCGTTGATGATCTGCAAATGGATGCATCAGCAGCAGGCCATCTTGCTCACAACCGAGAGGTCTACAGGAGTGCTGTTAGGGAGGCAAAGTTCCACAAGGGACATTCAAATGAATGAATGAATGAATGTATATATATATATATATATATTATATATATATATATATATATATACATACATATAGTTCCAGATTGAAACAGGTGTGAAACAAGGATGTAGACTGTCTCCTTTACTTTTTGGGATTACAATAGACTTCATAATGAAAAAATGCTGCACAGATAACACAGGTATTGACTGGGTACATGGGACCCAACTAGAAGATCTTGATTTTGCTGATGACATAACTCTTATCAGTAATAATGTGAATTTCATGCAAGAAAAAATAGATAGCCTGTCTTCACTGGCTAGCAAAATAGGACTTGAAATTAACAAGGACAAAACAAAAATAATGAAAATTCCCCTCAATCAAAATTGAAAAATACACATAGAAGGGACAGATATTGAAGAAGTCAATCAGTTTGCATACCTTAGCAGCTACATAGACTAGGATGGTGACACTAGAAAGGAAGTTAGGATCAGAATTGCAAAAGCAGCATCAGTCTTCAAGAATCTTGAGAACATATGGAATTCAAAAGTTATAAGCACAAAAACCAAGTTAAGACTATTCAATTCAAATGTAATATCCACCCTCATTTATGCATGCGAAAGCTGGAAAACAACTAAAGAAATAGAAAAGATATTAGACTCTTTTGAAAATAAATGCCTAAGGAAAATACTCGGCATCAAGTGGAATGAATTCAAGAACAATGCAGAGATAAGACAGATGACTGAACAACAACCTGTCTCATGGGTGATCAGGAAAAGGAGATGGACATATGTTGGTCACTTGATGAGAAGAAATGATCAGAGAATCCCAAAACAAGCTATCAAGTGGAACACAACAGGCCGAAGAAAAAGAGGCAGACCGCGTGAAACTCTGAAGAGGACATTATTAAGAGTGGCCAAATTAACAGGCATAAATCCTTTGATGAGGTTGAAAGACTCGCCGAAAACAGGAACAATTGGCGAACTACTTTGCGAGCCCTATGTGACGTTTAACGGCACGGGAAGGATATAAGATATTATATATATATATATATATATATATATATATATATATATATATATAATGTTAGTTATGTTTGTTATATGAGCAGCATATTTGTAGAATGTCTGGAGCAGAGATAAAGTTGTATGTTAAGGGGCAGAATGTCAGACGGGCCTGCGTGCGAAATTCTTAACCCTTTGGAAATAATGATCAATCAACCAATCAATCAGTCAGTTAATAAATCAATCAATCAATCAGTCCGTGTGTCTATACTCTATGTCTCCATCCTCTACTATATCTCGATTATCTTATCATGTCTCCGTCCTCTCCTCATGTATCCATCATCTTTCTATGTCTCCATCCTCTCCTTGTGTATCTATCATTTTTCTTTGTCTCCATCCTCTCCTCATGTATCCATCATCTTTCTATGTCTCCATCCTCTCCTCATGTATCCATCATCTTTCTATGCCAACATCCTCTTTCCATGTTTTCATATACTTTTCGCATACCTCTGTCCTCTGTCCGTGTCTCTATACTCTTTCCATATCTACATCCTCTCTCCATGTGTCCATTCTCTCTCCATCACTCAATCCCTTTTCTGCTCTCTGTCCTCCTTCCATTAATACATGGTGCCTCATCTTCTTATCTCTCCGTTGTTTTGCTCTCCTTACCACTCTCTTTACCACTCTCCTTACCAATCTCTTTACCACTCTCCTTACCACTCTCCTTACCACTCTCCTTACCACTCTCTTTACCATTCTCCTTACCACTCTATTTACCACTCTCTTTACCTCTCTCTTTACCATTCTCTTTACCACTCTCTTTACCATTCTCTTTATCACTCTCCTTACCACTCTATTTACCACTCTCTTTGCCTCTCTCTTTACCATTCTCTTTACCACTCTCTTTACCATTCTCTTTACCACTCTCCTTACCACTGTATTTACCACTCTCCTTACCACTCTATTTACCACTCTCCTTACCACTCTGTTTACCACTCTCCTTACCATTCTATTTACCACTCTCCTTACCACTCTGTTTACCACTCTCCTTACCACTCTCTTTACCACTCTCTTTACCACTATCTTTACCACTCTCTTTACCACTCTCCTTATCACTCTCTTTACCACTCTCCTTACCATTCTCTTTACCACTCTCCTTATCACTCTCTTTACCACTCTCCTTTCCACTTTCTTTATCACTCTCTTTACTACTCTCCTTACCATTCTCTTTACCACTCTCCTTACCACTCTCCTCACCACTCTCCTTACCACTCTCAAGCCCAATCATTTTCTCTCTTTTCTGCTGTTGATTTATCTCAGTGTTTCTCAGACTTGTTCGGGTTGCCGGCCCCTGTTTCTCCCAGGCCAGATCTTCAACGCCCCCTCCCTCACCTTCCCTTTTTTCCACCGCCCTCTGTCCTTTCCAATGCCCATGGGGGGGGGGGCGTTATCACCCACTGTGGGAAACACTGATTTATCTGAAATAATTGACATGGTATTCGAGAAGGATCGGAAGCACCAAGAATTGCACCAGACGGAGGAGCATGATCGCCTACGCTATCCTGTACGGTGCGTAATGAACGTATCGCTTGATATGTTTGAATGTTTTCTCGATGATGTTAGATGCGCTCCCAAAAGATCGTGGCAGTTAGAGGGATGACAGCTTCTTCTTCTTCTTCTTCTTCTTCTTCCTGGAAGTGAGGACTGGTGTTCTTTGCAGCCGATGCCGTGAAGATGTTGAGACACAGCATCGTATCGGATCGGAAGTGGGCTGTGGCGGCCATTTTTTTAAAGTCCCTGATTGGAGCTGAAGACGCAGGTGGTGTGCAGTGCTTCTGTAGTAGACACAACAGCCTTGTGGACTGCGGCGATCCTGGACAACCCCCCCCCTCCGTTATCCAGGCCAGGCGTGCTATTGCGGGTACCCACGGAGACGTGGGAGAGGGTCTTGGTGAGTTATGGCTCGCCAACTCTGCCGCCAGCATATTAGCTGTTTGTCGCTTGTAGACCAGTCAATCAATCATCAAACCGTCTTGACCCTCGTGACAGAAGCTCGGGAAAGCTGAAAGAAGTGGACATTAAAACATCATGATACAGCAACGATGTCATTGCTAGTGTTTTGGTATGTTCACTTGCTCATTCAGGATGTAAATGATGTACCAGAGGCTTTCAGGCAAAATTAAAAGTGAGATGTTGTACTGGAAAGAAGAAACGGCGCTAGCACGTGATCTCACAATAGGAGTCATATCTATCACTACTTCTGTCATCGGGCTGTTGTGTCACAGCTTGTCATAGCTGGGTTTTGTTAGGAAGAAAAGGCATACTCCAGAATTTAGAGCTGTGGAACTGGGATTCGTAATGAGGAAAAGTTTGAAGGGAGTTAGTCAATGTTCACTCTAAGCTGTGCGGCAACGTGTTCACGCCCGTACACACACACACACACACACACACACATACACACAGTCAGGATGAGCTCGTACAAATGAAGAACATACAGCTAGTTTACTAGAGTGTATTCATCATAACATCTTTAACTACAGTGTGTTCATCATGACATCTTTACTGGAGTATGTTTATAATCACATTTTTACTAGAGTGTGTTCATCATAACATCTTTACTGGAGTATG
Organism: Achatina immaculata; assembly: GCA_009760885.1. Taxonomy (NCBI): domain Eukaryota; kingdom Metazoa; phylum Mollusca; class Gastropoda; order Stylommatophora; family Achatinidae; genus Lissachatina; species Lissachatina immaculata. The sequence continues at coordinate 19,355,345 of CM019710.1, forward strand.
TTCATAATGACATCTTTACTACATTGTGTTCATCGTGACACCTTTACTGAGTATGTTCATAATGACATCTCTACTGGTGTAATGGTATCTTTGCTAATCTTTACTAATTCATCCTGGCATCTTTGCCAGAGTATATTCATCATGACGTCTTTACTGGTTAAATATTCATTATGATATCTTTACTACAGTATATTCACCATGATATCCTTACTAGAATATATTCATCGTGTTATCTTTACCAGAGTATATTTATTTTGATATCTTTACTAAGGTATATTCATCATGACATCTTTACCACAGCATAGTCATCACGGTATCTTAATCTTAATATTTTCTGTATGCCATTTTGACTATGACATCTTTACTATAACACTTTCACCACGACATCTTCTATGAGACGTTTTTACTTGTAACTTTACAACGACAGCTTCATCCAGACATTTTGTTATGAAAAATTTACCTTCACAGCAGCTGTCAAGAGCTTCATGTTATCAGTTGCAAACAAATGTAGCAACTACAACAATCCTTCATTAAATTCATTGCTGTTGCCGTTGTTTTGTTTTGTTTTTATTTTTGCTTTTAACACCAATGTAATTTCATCAAGAAAATTGTCAAGAAATCTCACAAAATCTTAACAATAAAAGTGAAATATGCCAGGATAACTTAGGCGAGACAGACTTAAAGAATTTTGTTCTAAAGAAGCCAGACTGTTGCCAGTTGTATTTTCTTCTTAGATAGACTAAAAACTCTCAGAAAACCAACCAAGCCAAACAGGCAACTCTCTGGTCTTGTCTTCCAGCGCTTCTGAGTGCCGCCATATTTGGTAACGTCTCCTCCATCATGCTGAGGGTCTACCAAGGCTCTGACGAGTACCACGAGAAGGTCCAAAGTGTTAAAGAGTTCGTCAACTTTCATCACATCCCGAAGACACTGGCCAACCGACTGCAGGAATCGTTCCAGCATTCCTGGTCCTACACGAATGGAATCGATATGAACAATGTAAGTATGGTCGAGCTAGTATCGAATCTGTAACATTAAAAAGTACTATAAATATAATCAACCCGGTATCGAATCGTTGTTATAAACGTAAGTATGAGTAAACTAGTATCGAATCAATATGACACACCAAAAAATAATTGTTGATATCGAAGTAATATGATTAACGTGGTATCGAATCGACATGACAGACCTAAATATAAGCTATCTGGTATCGAAATAATATGATGAAAGTAAGTATAATCAATTTGGTATCGAAACAGAATCAACAGCGTAAATATAATCGAATTAGCCATGGCATTATTAAACGTCTTCACTGTCAAGAAAAGTCTGGACTTTAGCCGATTTTTTTGATGGACAAGTTCAGACTAAATTATATTGAGGATTCCGTCGCTTATTTTTGTAAGTTTTTTGTTTGTTTTGTTTTGTTTTCCTTTTTCGCGTTTTATGTTAAAATCACATACAGTTTTTCATACAATGTGAACGCAGCGCTGTGTTTTTGTTTTGTGTGTGTGTGTGTGTCTCGTTGTAGGATTTCTGTAGATCTTGTCCCGTAATGGTAAAAAATAGTTCTTATTCTGCTGGAGATTTGGTTCTTGTTTTATTTTTGTTGTTGTTGTTTTTTTGTTCTCCTGTGATGTTTTCTTGTTGTCCTGTTTCTGTTCCGTTGCGTATGATGTTATTATTTTCGTTTTGTTGTTGCTGTTGTTATTTTGCTCTTGCTGTTTTGTTGTTGTTGTTTTCCTCCTGCTGTTTTTCTGTTGTTTTTTGCTGTTGTTATAATATTATTTCTGTTTTGTTGTTGTTGTTATATTCTTGCTGTTTTGCTGCTTTTGTTACATTCATATTGTTTTGCTGTTATTATATTCTTGTTGTTTTGCTGTTGTTGTTATATTGTACTATTTTTGTTTTTCTGCTGTTGTTATATTCGTGTTGTTTTACTGTTGCTGTTATATTCCTGTTGTTTTCTATTGTTGTTATATTCTTGTTGTTTTAGTGATGTTGTTGTATTCCTATTTTGCTATTGTTGTTGTTATATTCTTGTTTTACTGTTGTCATTATAGTCTTGCTTTTTTGCTGTTGTTCTTATTTTCTTGTTCTTTTACTGTTGTTAGATTCTTGTTGTTTAATATTGTTATTATATTATTCTTGTTTCACTGTTGTTATATTCTTGTTGTTTTGCTGCAGTTGCTATATTCTTTTATTTTGCTGTTGTTATATTCTTGTTGTTTTACTGTTGTTGTTTTATTCGTCTTGTTTTCCTGCTGTTGTTATATTCTTATTATTTTGCTATTGTTATTATATTCTTGTTGTTTTACCTTTATTGCTATAATCTTATTGTTTTACTCTTGTTGTTATATTCTTGTTAAAAGAGGTAGACCACGTGAAACTCTAAAGAGGACATTGTTAAGAGAAGCCAAATTAATAGGCATAAAATCTTTTGATGAGGTTGAAAAGCTCGCCGAAGACAGTAAAATTTGGCGAACTGTCTTACCAGCCCTATGTGACTTTTAACGACACAGGAAGGATATAATATATATATATATATTATATAAGATATGTTCTTGTTGTTTACTGTTGTTGTTAGATTCTTGTTGTTTTACTGCTGTTGTTATCTTCTTGTTTTTTACTGTTGTTGTTATATTCCTGTTGTATTGCTATTGTTGTTTTGCTTCTGCTGTCTTGCTTCGTCTGTTTTGTTCATGTCCCTTGCTCTTATTATTTTGCTTTTTCTTTTGTTCCAGACGTTATGCTGTTGCTGTTTTGTTTATGCTCTTTTCTCCTGCTGTTTGCATGTGCTTCCTTGCATTCCTAGGTTCATTTTCTTCGTCGTTTTTTTTTCTTAGTTCTCGTTGTTTCCGTTTTTTCCATTCTTTATCCTTTCTTTTGTGTTTTGTTTTGGTTGAAGTATTTTCTCTTACTCTTGTTTACGTCTTTCAAAGTTTTTGATATGGCTGTGTTTGTTGTTTGCAATCTCCTGGTCCATATTCTTACTGCTTTATTGTGTGAGGCCCCCTGCGGTTTTGAAAGTGTGAGACGTTGGCAGCTGGCATCACTTTGGAAATAGAACAAGAGGAAGATAGGGGAGCAACTAGCGAAGTGGATGAGAAGCAGCCTCGGGCAAACTCTCAGCTTGATAGAGGATGGGAACAATGAACGGAACACAGTCAGCCATTATCATACATTGTTCTTGTCATTATCTTCCTGCCTTCTCTTCTGTCTTCTCCGATATAAGTAAGAGAACAAATATTGTAGGATTAAACCTCGAAAAAAATCGTAGACAAAGCACTTTAGTGAGACGTGAGAGAAAGAAAAATCACAAGAGAATTACCTGGGATTCGAACACGGACTCCGGTAGGACGAGCAGCCGTCTAGCCACGAGAGAACAGCGTACTATCGAACTAGTTGGCTAAGTCGATAGTAAGCTGTTCTCTCGTGGCTAGACGGCTGCTCGTCCTACCGGAGTCCGTGTTCGAATCCCAGGTAATTCTCTTGTGATTTTTCTTTCTCTCACGTCTCACTAAAGTGCTTTGTCTACGATTTTTTCGAGGTTTAATCCTACAATATTTGTTCTCTTACTTTACCGTACCAAAACCTCGTAGTTTCCTATTTATAAAAAATTTCTCCGATATAATGTTCTCTGTAGCCTGTGCTGTGAAGATGTTGAGGAGCAGCATCGTGTCGGATTTGGAGGGGGTTATGGCTGCTATTTTCTTTTCTTTCCCTGACTGGAGCTAAAAAGAAAAGCAGGGGGCGTGCAATACTTCTTCACCAGACTCCACCACCATGAGGGCTATGGCGATCTCTGCTCCGTTAGCCAGACTAGGCCTAGTCAGTCGTCGCCGCCTTTGTCAGATGGTAGCTAAGGCGGACGGCAGCCGCCGCCTCTGTCAGGTGGTAGCTAAGGCGGACAGTCATCACCGCCTCTGTCAGATGGTAGCTAAGGTGGACAGCCGCCGCCGCCTCTGTCAGGTGGTAGCTAAGGCGGACAGTCATCACCGCCTCTGTCAGATGGTAGCTAAGGCGGACAGTCATCACCGCCTCTGTCAGGTGGTAGCTAAGGCGGACAGTCATCACCGCCTCTGTCAGATGGTAGCTAAGGCGGACAGTCATCACCGCCTCTGTCAGGTGGTAGCTAAGGCGGACAGTCATCACCGCCTCTGTCAGGTGGTAGCTAAGGCGGACAGTCATCACCACCTCTGTCAGATGGTAGCTAAGGCGGACAGTCATCACCGCCTCTGTCAGATGGTAGCTAAGGCGGACAGTCATCACCGCCTCTGTCAGATGGTAGCTAAGGCGGACAGTCATCACCGCCTCTGTCAGGTGGTAGCTAAGGCGGACAGTCATCACCACCTCTGTCAGGTGGTAGCTAAGGCAGACAGTCGTTGCCGCCTCTGGCAAGTCATAGTAAATAATTCGTGATTCCTGTGATATTTCGGTTACATTAAAGATCACTTTTATTATCTAGATCGAAAAAGAAACTCATCTCCCCTGATAGTTGTATAAGGTATCTCCCTAGATAGTTGTATAAGGTATATCCCTAGATAGTTGTACAAAATGTATCTCCCTAGATAGTTGTATAATGTATCTCCATAGATAATTGTATAAGGTATCTCCCTAGATAGTTGTATAAGGTATCTCCCTAGATAGTTGTATAAAACGTATCTCCCTAGATAGTTGTATAATGTATCTCCCTAGATAATTGTATAGAGTATCTCCCCAGAGAGTTATATAACGTTATCTCCCTAGATAGTTGTATAAAGTATTTACCCAGAGAGTTACATATTGTATCTCCCTAGATAGTTGTATAAAGTATTTACCCAGAGAGTTACATATTGTATCTCCCTAGATAGTTGTATAAAGTATTTACCCAGAGAGTTACATATTGTATCTCCCTAGATAGTTGTATAAAGTATTTACCCAGAGAGTTACATATTGTATCTCCCTAGATAGTTGTATATTGTATCTCCCTAGATAGTTGTATATTGTATCTCCCTAGATAGTTGTATATTGTATCTCCCTAGATAGTTGTATATTGTATCTCCCTAGATAGTTGTATATTGTATCTCCCTAGATAGTTGTATATTGTGTCTCCCTAGATAGTTGTATATTGTATCTCCCTAGATAGTTGTATATTGTGTCTCCCTAGATAGTTGTATATTGTATCTCCCTAGATAGTTGTATATTGTATATCCCTAGATAGTTACATATTGTATCTCCCTAGATAGTTATACAAATTATTTCCCCGGATAGTTATATAGCATATCTCCCCCAGACAGCTCCATAACATATATCCTTAATCTTGATCGTCTGAGAGCAGTTTCTCCCTAAACTATGGCCCACGGAACTTTATCACTTGGATCGCGGATGTATGCTTGTCTCCCCTTACGGGCTGTATAACGAATAAACACAATGCAGAGTTTGTTGATTTGCGATATTACATAAAAATGATGGTTCTCAAGTTATGTGAGGTTGAAGATAGTGGCCCTTGTACGTAAAAAAAGTTTGAGAATCATTCCCTTGTAGAACTTTGCAGATTTGCTCTATGAATTACAGTTACTTTTGCTGTGAGGAAAAAAAAAACTGATTATACTTCTTATTTGGTGCTAATGTATCAACATTTTTTAAAATGTATAGTCTCCATTTTCCCAAGTCCCTCGTTTTACTTCAAGATTTAAAAAAAAAAAGTTTTTCTTGTTTTCGTTTTCTTTGTTTGCCACTGCACTTTCTTTTCAAGCGTTTCTTCCTGTTTTTGTTATAGAGCCTCATATCCTTCTCGCGTTCTACACTTCTTCCTCTCTTTCTCCCTCTCTTTCATTCCACCCATCTCTCTCGCGCAATCAATATCTTTATTTACCTCCCTCCGAAATGATCTGCCCAGCGTCCCACTCAAGGCGCCCCATCGTGGGACACCGCTGTCGCTGTTATTGACGTTCAAAATGGAAACTTTCCCCAGCGCCCCGGCTGCGGCCGGATGTTGCTCCTTCATCATTATCGTCTGCTTGCGCGCGACGCGATGAATAGAAACGAACTACTTTGCGGATCTTTTAACGCTGGTCTCGGGCGCATTAATTTCCGATTGCCAAAGCCAGCAGACGCCGATATTACGCCGAGCTTGAGCGAGGGCTGAAAGGGTTTACTTTTCTGGGCTGTAGGTACAGAAAATATCAGTGTAATATTGATGTTATAGCTGATTTGTTGATCAGGTTTTGGGGATAAACTGATTTTTTTGTGTATGTGTGTTTGGAGAAAAATGGCGTGGGCGGAGTCAGAATTTTTAATTTTGTGTTTCATCTGGGACTTTGCCAACTTGCCTGGATGTGTATGTATGTTTGTCTGTATGTCTGTATGTATGTTTGTATGCATATATGTATGTATGTGTGTATGTATGTATGTATGTAATGTGTGTGTATGTATGTATGTATGTATGTATGTGTTTATGTATGTATGTATGTTTGTATGCATATATGTATGTATGTATGTTTGTATGCATATATGTATGTATGTATGTATATATTTATGTATGTATGTATGTTTGTATGCATATATGTATGTATGTATATAAGTATGTATGTATGTATGTATGTATGTATGTACGTATGTATGTATAAAAAGTGAAGATAATCCTGTCATGCCTTAGAGGCACATAGGGATATGGTGTTAGTGCCCATATTTTCCTTGACCTGTCAGCACACTAGAGGGTGATATGGCCAGTGTCACGCCTGGCCGCCTTTCCTTCTCCAACTCCAGAAGAGGTCAGGTACCCATTTCTACAGCTGGGTGACTGGAGTGCCTCCAGCCGGATTCTAACTCCCAACCTTTGCCATTAAAGACCAGTACACTACCCACTTCGCCACTCAGACACCCATGTATATATATATGTAATGTGATGTATGTATGTATGTAATGTATGTATGTATGTAAGTATGTATGTATATGTAATAAGTGGATTGATAGTTACATATTTTGTTTTTATACATCTGTACAGACATACATGTATACTAATTTGTATGCGTACGTCTGACTGTCTATATGTGTATGTTATTACATACATGTAATGTATGTTTCTGAGCAAATACGATCTTAAATATAAAATATTAGTTCAAGCTGTCAAGTTTCTGAAGGCACAAACTTCCTCCATCCAAACTTGTCCTGGGCCAGTAGATTCAAGTCTTAACCTTGCCTTTTCTGAAATTCACCCCCCATTCTCGCTTGATATTCTCTTTTAAACACGTGACATGTGGGAAAACTGAGAAGGAAAGTGGAATCTGCGGGATAACGTATATCTGAGGATTTTTTCCTAAAATCCTGTTTCGTCTGGCTGTTGCTGGCGACTCTTGTCTCATTACAAAAGCATCGGGTTTCTCCGAATTCGAAAGCCAGCTCTTAATGAATTTCCGTGTCATATTCCTAAGTCTCATATGGACGCTGAATACATTCATTCATTAGATACCGTATTTCTATAAATAAACGCGCCCCCCCCCCTCTGTTTTTTCCCTGGTGTTTATTCACAGAATTGTCGTGTCGGCGTTTATTAGAGACCGGCATCTAATCAAGGCAGGGGTTTTATTCCGCAAAAAATGCCAATTACGGTTCTGCGTGTTAGCGTATACCGTACCTAAACCCTTTTTTTGTTCTTTTCCTCTCACGACTGATCCGGCGTTTGTTTGAAGCATGTGTTTATTCGAAACATGACTCCGTACCCTCCTCCTGCGTTTAAATGAGGCAGGCGACTACTTCATAAGACGGCGTTAAATCAAGGAAATACGGTGTATTGCTGACATAGACTGGCCGTCACGTCCTTACTGAGGAGAGAAAAGGGCGGTAATTCAGACAGAGAGACAGTCCGTGTACCTACATCTATCTGCTACATCTATCTGCTACATGTATCTGCTACATCTATCTGTTACATCTGCCTGTTACAGCTATCTGCTACATCTATCTGCTACATCTATTTGCTACAGCTATCTGCTACATCTATTTGCTACAGCTATCTGCTACATCTATTTGCTACAGCTATCTGCTACAGCTATCTGTTACATCTATTTGCTACAGCTATCTGCTACATCTATTTGCTACATCTATTTGCTACAGCTATCTGCTACAGCTATCTGTTACATCTATCTGCTACAGCTATCTGCTACATCTATTTGCTACAGCTACCTGCACAGAGCTCTGGGTGTGTAGTTTTGTCGAAATCCTTCCCAACCCCTCCCCTCCCCCTCTACACACACATATACACCCACGTTAAAGTTTAAAAAAAATTTATTAAAAACTCAATCTTTCCTGGAGTCGAACTCATCTTCCGAGTGGGAACCCAAGAGTTTCAGTGCGCGTGGCCACATATCTAAACGGGTTAATCATCTTTAATATATGTCCTAACAGGTGCTGAAAGGGTTCCCTGAATGTCTGCAAGCGGACATCTGCCTACATCTGAACAGAAACTTGCTCCAGAACTGCAACGCTTTCAAGGGAGCTAGCCCAGGTAAGCGAAGCTTGCTTACCTTGTGGGTGGAGATAATCCATTATAATACAAAGAGAGATTTAGGTGTTGTAAAGTAAGGGAGATCATCCATTATAACACAAAGAAAGATTTAGGTGGTGTAAAGTAAGGGAGATCATGCATTATAACACTAAGAGAGATTTAGGTGGTGTAAAGTAAGGGAAAGATTATGATGTTATAAGCGTAAAGAAGAGATTTGAGGGTTATAAAATAATAGAGAGCATTTTGACGTCATAAAGTTTTATAAGAGATTTAGATGTAATAAAATAATGGAGAGGATGTGATGTCATAAGGTTTTAGAAGAGATTTAAGTGTTGTAAAATAATGGAGAGGATTTTGACGTCATAAAGTTTTAGACGGGATTTAGGTGCTATAAAATAATAGATAGGATTTTAACATCACAAAGTTTTAGAAGAGAGATATGCATTACAAAATAATCGAGAGGATTTTGACGCCATAAAGTTTTAGAAGAGATTTAGCTGTTATAAAATAATGGAAAAGATTTCCGTGTAAGAAAAATATAGAAAAGCTTTTTGAAAATGAAAATGATTTTGCTGCTCTAAAGGCGAGTACGAGATTTTAATAATAATAATAATAATAATAATAATAATAATAATAATAAGATTTTAAGGTTACAAAATATAGAAAGTTTTTACATGTTTTAAAATGATGAAAATATTTAGTTGTTGTAAAAGAATAGAAGGAGATTTTATTTTGTAAAATAATAAAGAATTTTATGCTACTAAATAATAGGAGATTTTTTGTGCCTTGAAATAACTTTACTTCATTTACAAAGATTTTTAAGAATTAGAAGATTGCATTAAAAATTAGAAGATTGTAAAGGATGTTAAGACACAATCTCGTGTCGGTTTGGAAGATTGTAAATGATGTTAAGGCACAATACAATTGTCGGTTTGGAAGATTTTAAATGATAAGGCACAATCCCATTTCGGTTTTGAAGATTGTAAAAGATGTTAAGACACAATCCCGTGGCGGTTTGGAAACGGATTATGATGACTGTTTTTTCAGTCATTGAGAGGAGCTAAAAATCAGGAGATGTACAACACTTCTTCGGTTAGCCAACCCTGTGGATAGTATGTCAGCTATGGTTAGTCAACCCTGTGAATAGCATGTCAGCTATGACTAGTCAAGCCTGTGGATAGCATGTCAACTATGGTTAGTCAACCCTGTGAATAGCATGTCAACTATGACTAGTCAACCCTGTGGACAGCATGTCAACTATGGTTAGTCAACCCTGTGGATAGTATGTCAGCTATAGTTAGTCAACCCTGTGAATAGCATGTCAGCTATGGTTAGTCAACCCTGTGGATAGTATGTCAGCTATAGTTAGTCAACCCTGTGAATAGCATGTCAACTATGGTTAGTCAACCCTGTGGATAGTATGTCAGCTATAGTTAGTCAACCCTGTGGACAGCATGTCAACTATGGTTAGTCAACCCTGTGAATAGCATGTCAGCTATGACTAGTCAACCCTGTGGATAGCATGTCAACTATGGTTAGTCAACCCTGTGAATAGCATGTCAGCTATGGTTCGCCAACCCTGTGTCCAGCATATCACCTATGGTTCGCCAACCCTGTGTCCAGCATATCACCTATGGTTCGCCAGCCCTGTGGCCAGCATATCACCTATGGTTCGCCAACCCTGTGGCCAGCATATCACCTATGGTTCGCCAACCCTGTGGCCAGCATATCACCTATGGTTCGCCAACCCTGTGGCCAGCATATCAGCTATGGTTCGCCAACCCTGTGGCCAGCATATCACCTATGGTTCGCCAACCCTGTGGCCAGCATGCCAGCTATGGTTTGTCAACCCTGTGGCCAGCACGCTAGCTATAACCCGCTGACTGCCACAACGGACAGTGTCTTACACTCCTCGAGCCCAGCAAAACTGACCTCTGTATGCGACTCTCCCTCAGGGTGTCTACGAGTGCTGTCCACGAAGTTCAAATCCACCCATGCACCCCCTGGAGACACCCTCGTCCACCCAGGAGACCTGTTGACTGCTCTGTACTTCATCGCTCGTGGCTCTATCGAGATCTTGAAGGATGACACGGTCATGGCCATCTTGGGTGAATAGCTGCAGCATCTGCACTGTGTTCTTTGTGTTCTTTGTGTTGTTGTTTCCGTTTCTCCTCATTTTCTATTAGTAGTTTTACTAGTATTTATTATTACTATTACTATCATTACCACAACTAATACGGTTACTATAACTACTACAACTACTGCTACTACTACTACTAATACTAATACTACTACTGCTGCTGCTATTACTACTACTACTGTTACTAGTACTACTGTTACTAGTACTACTGTTATTACTCCTACTATCATGTACAAGTATTATTTAAAATACTACTACTATTACTATTCTACTACTACTACTACTACTACTACTACTACTACAAACACAAGGATTACTACTACTACTACTACTACAAATAAAAGGATTACTACTACTACTACTAATACTACTACTACTACTACAAACAAAAGGATTACTACAACTACTATTACTACTACTACAAACACAAGGATTACTACTACTACTATTACTACTACAAACACAAGGATTACTACTACTACTACTACTACTACTACAAACACAAGGATTACTACTACTACTACTTCTATTACTACTACTACTACTACTACTACAAATAAAAGGATTACTACTACTACTAATACTAATAATACTACTACTACTACAAACAAAAGGATTACTACAACTACTACTACTACTACTATTACTACTACTACAAACACAAGGATTACTACTACTACTATTACTACTACAAACACAAGGATTACTACTACTACTACTACTACAAACACAAGGATTACTACTGCTACTACTACTACTTCTATTACTACTACTACTACTACTACTATTACTACTACAACTACTACAAACACAACAATTACTACTGCTACTACAACCACCTATGTACAAGTATTATTACAAATACTATTACTATTCTACTACTGCTGTTACTACTACTACTACTATTTCTACTACTACTACCACTACAAACACAACAATTACTACTACTACTACTACTACTACTACTACTACTATTACTTCTCTTCTATCTCTTTTCATCTACCTTTCTCATTTTTTTCACCATCGACTTCTAACACCTGTCACCTTCACCTGTTCCTGCCCAGGTAAGGACGACATATTCGGCGAAGACATCAAAGAGAACAACGCCATGCAGGGACAGTCCATGTACTGCGTGAGGGCTCTGTCCTACTGCGACATAAACAAGATCGACCTGCAGGATCTGAGAGAGATACTGCACACATACCCAGAGTTTGCCGAATCTTTTCTCAGCAAATTTCAAGTTACCTTCAACCTCAGAAAGGTAAGGACTTGTTTTTGTAGTGTCTTCCATCTCCCTGGAACTATGAGCTGGTGTGTGGTATTATCTTTTACTGGACTGACGGGGAATATTGCTCAATCTTTTACTCTATCTTGCTGCCGCCGTACTGAATGGTGGAAGGGTGACTACACCATACGTTCACACCTTACATATAAATAACAGGAACACGAAACAACAATCCTATTTATAAAATCACGATCCTTGTATTTACAAAATTCTGATTAACAAGGCAACACGGATCAAGCGAATCCTATGCACATGAATGTCCATATATTTCCAACATGCATTATGGAATCATAAAAAAAACATTTCCTTGAATAATATGAGTTCAACCCCTGTTGCAGACGCACACAACTAAACTACACATGTCAGCCTCCATCTATCGAATGATCACTTTCGTCCACGTCTGGACAATGACACGGTCGCTGGACTCCAACCTGCTCAGCTTATGGAATCCCTTAAACTTCTCTCTTCTCGTCTTATATACCTGATCAGCGACAAACTCGAAGGACTGGGCATTTTCGTTAAAAAAAACAAACCCGTCTCTGGCCAGTGGGATTTCCAATAAAAACCGGGTCACTGCTTGCTTTTTCCCCACTCCCTACAGGTGCTCTTTTGCAGTCGATGCTGTGAGGACGTTGAGGCACAACATAGCTTCGGCGTGGGAGCGGGTTATGACAGCTATTTATTTTTTTTTTGTTTAGTAGTCCCGGAGAACAGACAAAAAAGCAAGGAATGTGTAATACTTCTTTAGAAGACTCCACCGCCATGGGAATATGGCGATCTCTGTCTTGTTAGCCAGGTTATTGGGGATGCCAACGGTGAGGTGAGGCAGGGTCTTGGTCAGCTGTGGCTCGCTAACCCTAAACCTAGCATATCAGCTATAGGTCGCTGCGTGCTAAACAGACAGTGTCCGTTCGTCCCTTCAGAAAGCTAAGGACAGGTAAATGTTATTTTTAATCTTAGAAAGGTAGGGACAGGTAGGTGTTGCGTTTAATCTTAAAAAGGTGAGAACAGGTAGAAGTTATGTTTAAGCTTAGAAAAGTGAGGACAGGTAGATGTCTGTGTGCATTGTTTTTTTCTTACAAAATGAATTTGTTGAAATGTCTGTTCTGGCAAAATGACTTTGCTCAAATGTCTGCTCTGTTACAACTAACGTCAAGCTGGGCCTAGTCTTTTGTTGGTCGCGAAAGTTTATCTCGTTTTGTCTGTAATTCTTTAACTACAAGAGTACACTGAAGTGTTTGTTTTTGTTCTGTCTTTCTGGAAGAGGACATTGCGGTCGATGGGGTGAAGATGTTGTAGCACAAGCACTGTGTCGGATGGGGAATGGGTTGCTTTCTCTAGCAGTGTTTCTCGACAGAGTTCCCCCTATCACAGTGACAAGATGTCAGAGTCTTGTAAGGTCACAGGACAGACTATTGACCAACACAGAACTAGTGTCAGTAGTTATACACTGAGTTATATAAGACAAAGGAGAGAGAGAGAGAGAGAGTGAGAGGTAGTTATTCACTGAGTTATATAAGAAAAAGGAGAGAGAGAGAGAGAGGGGGAGAGGTAGTTATACATTGAGTTATATAAGAAAAAGGAGAGAGAGAGAGGGAGAGGTAGTTATACACTGAGTTATATAAGAAAAAGGAGAGAGAGAGAGAGGTAATCATACACTGAGTTATATAAGGAAAAGGAGAGAGAGAGAGAGGGAGAGGTAGTCATACATTGAGTTATATAAGGAAAAGGGGAGAGAGAGAGAGGTAGTCATACACTGAGTTATATAAGGAAAAGGAGAGAGAGGGAGTTATATACTGAGTTATATAAGGAAAAGGAGAGAGAGAGAGGTAGTTATATACTGAGTTATATAAAGGAAAGGAGAGAGGGAGAGAGGTAGTTATATACTGAGTTATATAAGGAAAAGGAGAGAGAGAGAGGTAGTTATATACTGAGTTATATAAGGAGAGGGAGAGTGAGAGAGTGAGAGAGACATGTCCAGAGTGGAGATCAGTAACTCATAAGTGACCCCTGGGGTCAATGTTATCGAACCACAGTCGACCAAGACCCTGTCCCGCCTCTCAGTTAGTGTCGTCAGCAAAGAGCCCCAGCCCGCCTAACGGCACAATGTTTAATCTAAGCTGTGCTGCGCGGGCACACACAAAATCATTCCGCGCACGAAAATTTACAATCGCCCCCCCCCCCCCCAAAAAACAAAAAAACACACACACAAAAAGAAGCGCTGGTTGTAGTTTTCAATTTTCTGATGTTTATCCTCACATTAGTAACACTGAACAAAAAAAAATATGGCTGCGTTACATGAGTTTGTTTTTCTGATTTCTTTTAAGTACTTTTTTTCTGTGAGAACATCCAGCTTTTCTTTCTAATCTGACGCTGCCGCGGACATTTGCGGGCATAATTTTTTTTTAGAATATATTTGCGTACTGGATGAAAAGTTTGCATACAAACGGCAGAGCCATACAAGGGACACTGGATCCCTATAATCTCCATAGAGGTGAAGTCTGCAAAAGAAGCATTAGCAACCATCCTCCCACTTCACCTGCTTTAGTTTCACCCAGGGACTGAAAAAAAAAAAAAAATAAAAACCGTGGTAACCCACTCTCTCATTCGTCATGAGGCTGTGCTCTAACACCTTCGCCACATCGGCTACAAGTAAGATCTGTTCAACGTTTACACGGGGAATAGAACAAGAACTGAAATAGAACAACAACAATAACGAGATATGTTTATCTAGATGTGTCTGGAACACAAGCTGTCGATCATCTCTATCAATAATCCTCATTCCATCTTTCCTGTACTGTCGCAAGGGGACATTACTACAACTGCGGGCAAAGGTGAAAATGGACGACGAGACCCTACGTTTCATTCGGCAGAGAAGACCAAGGCTACAATGTAAGCGACGGACGCTGGATAGTGAAAGTAAGTTACTTTTTATTTAGCGATATTAAACAGTGGTTCTCAAATTATGGGGTTAAACTGGGGTCTGAAAAAATTTTCCGAGTATGAAAGCCAATTTTTACTGCTGCAGTCAGGCACTTTGTTCATGATACAATTACTAACACCGTATCAGCGGTACTACTACTGCTACTACTACTACTACTACTACTACTACTACTACTACTACTACTACTACTACTACTACTACTACTACTACTACTACTACTACTACTACTACTACTACTACTACTACTACTACTACACTACTACTACTACTACTACTACTACTACTACTACTACTACTACTACTACTACTACTACTACTACTACTACTACTACTACTACTACTACTACTGCTGCTGCTGCTACTACTAAATACTACCACTTCTAACACTGTTAGTACTACTATCACTATTACTATACTACTACTACTACTACTACTACTACTACTACTACTACTACTACTACTACTACTACTACCACTGCTACTACTAAATACTACCACTACTAATAATGTTAGTACTACTACCACTATTACTAATTCTACTACTACTACTACTACTACTAACACTATTACTACTATTATTACTATTACTTTTGGTGTTGCTACTACTACTATTTTTACTAAGACTATTAATATCACTGTTAATACTACAACTATTGCTATTCTTACTGTTACTATTACTACCAATACTGTTATTATTACTACTAATACTAATACTATAATACTACACCTAATACTACTGCTGCTACTACTATTATTTTTCTTACTAATTCAGTTGCTACTACCAAATAAAACTGCTACTATTACCTTTCCTATTACTCTTAATACTACTACTACTACTACTGCTACTACTACTACTCTTACTATTGCTACTGCTGCTATAGCTATCACATCATTACTATTACTGCTACTACTACCATGACTACTGTTGCTGTCGCTACAACTACAGTTACTCTTACTACAAACGCTATTATTACTAGTACTACTGTATGTATTACTACTACTACTAGCACTATTGCTACTATTATTTCCATTGCTGGTACTACTACTTTTACTACTTCTATTACTACCACTATTATTACTACAACTACTGCTACTCTTACTATTACTATTACTACTGATAATATTACTACTACTGTAACAACAACAACACCTACTACTACTACTGCTACTACTACTACTTCTGCTGCTACTAATACTATTTCACTTGCTTCTACAATTGCTACCGCTATTACTACTATTTGTATTATTACTCTTACTCCTACTACTACTACTATTACAACTACTACTGCTCTTACTATTACTGCTGCTGCTGCAGCTATTACATCATTACTCTTTCTACTACTACTACTACTACTACTACTACTACTACTACTACTACTACTACTACTACTACTACTATGAAGTCTGCTGCAATTGCTATTACTTCCGCTAATTTCTGTTACTACTCTCGCTACTCTTACATAAAACCTGTGTACACAAATTCCTTGCTACTACTATTGCTACTGTTACACTGAAAATTATTACCAGCATCTTGATACAGTTAATTCTTCTATTACTTTCGTCTCAACACAATAAATGCGCGAAATTACACTTTTTAATTCATATTACATCTAAATTAAATATTGAGTATAATAAATGTATTAATTATGTAATCAGATTGATTGATTGATGGATTGATTGATCTTTATATCAGACAGATAAACAGACTAGTGGACAAAATAGGCTTGCACGTATATAGATAGATAGATAGATAGATAGATAGATAGATAGATAGATAGATAGATAGATAGATAGATAGATATAGATAGATAGATAGATAGATAGATAGATAGATACATACATACATACATACATACATACAGACATACATACATACATACATACATACATACATACAGACATACATACATACATACATACATACATACATACATACATACATACATACATACATACATAGACAGACTGACAAAAGTAGAGTAATCAGAGTACATTATATGTACGAAATAAATTTTAAAAGCACTTTCTTCTATTGGCCAGGTGCTCGCATATCCTGTTCGAGGAGGCGTGTTGGCAGTATGGATGTCAAGAGGCCGTCACGTGACGTCCTAGACTTATTATCCGGTAAACGCCCATTTTTTTTTGTATTAACATCAGCCAATCATGTGCCAGCGCTTATGAATTTCTTTGGATTCGCTGAAC
Source organism: Achatina immaculata (assembly GCA_009760885.1). Classification (NCBI taxonomy): domain Eukaryota; kingdom Metazoa; phylum Mollusca; class Gastropoda; order Stylommatophora; family Achatinidae; genus Lissachatina; species Lissachatina immaculata. The sequence continues at coordinate 19,372,398 of CM019710.1, forward strand.
GATCTCATTGGCCACAAATCCTCCCGCTGGGGTTTCATTGTTTCATCTGTTCTGCCTGCAGTTGCGTCTAGAGCATAAAGAGGAGAGTTGTTGTTTCATCGGATATTGGAAAACTACAGTCAGTAATGAAATTATGTCCCCGGGCGCCAGATTCTAGAGGGGTGGAGGGTAAAGAAATGAGGGGTGGAGGGTAAAGAAATGAGGGGTGGAGGGGCGCTCAGATTGTGGTTAAGGTGACTAAATGCGTTTGGGGATAGGGGAAAGTAAGTTTGTTGAAATTAGTTTTTATACCTTGTATGTCAGTAAAGTGATTTTTTCCCCCTTGCTTGCTTTTCTTGTTCTTGGGGGGGGGGGGGGGGCGGGGGTGCGTTTTTCTTTATATCTCCTGGGGTAGGGAAAAACATAAAAGAGGTGAATCAGACTGTAGCAACCTTTCTCTCTATCTGACCCTACATTTGATGAAAGGGATGAAAGTTATATAAATCTGAAAGAGAGAGTAGCAATAGTGTAGCACTGACAGCGATATACGCTACATATACCTGGAAGAGAGAGTAGCAGTTTTGTAGTAGTATCAAACCGCAGGAATGGATGATTATAACAAGCAAGATCCGAATCTAACAAATTCACAGTCCCTGAAAACATGTCGAGGCACAACAGCCTGACGATCGCGCTGGAGACCAACTTGATCCCGTCGCGGTGGAGCTTTAGTGTGAATCTCGCTGGGAGTGCATCGCTCCATTTTGTGGTTTGCGCCACCGGAAGCGAGGAGGGGTCATGGCGGCATACAATGAATCTGAGTGGCGTAGTTGTTAGATCAGCAGTCTATCACAACAAGGTTGGATGTTTCAAGTTCAAACAGATGCCCCTCCCTAAATCACCCCAATGGAGTTCCTGAATTCTGCTAGAGCTGGTCACGTGATCCTGTCTGCTCAGATGTCAAAGGAAACACGGGCAGTAACTCTGTAACTTCTACGCACTTTTATTGCTGGATGGAACTGCCTTTACTTCCCTTATTCTGGCTGTATTTTACCAAGTTTCCTCATAACTGTCCACAACACGAGACTTTTATTGTTATTTGTCCTTTAAATCTAACTTACGGTGTAATCTTTCCTTTATATCTCAGCTGCACATTATTGTTGACCGATGTTCCCTCTAAGCTACGCTGCCGCGCACAGTTAAAAAAACCAGGCTGCGTATGAAGTCTTCTATGTTCTGCAAAATAAAATACAATAAAATGTTTAGTTTTTCAATTTCTTGATATTAGTTATTTTGTGCTAAAGTAATGTCGAAATATACGATAGAACTACATTAGTTTGTTTGTGCAGATTTCTTTGAAGTTTAATTCTCCCTTTTTTTCTGTGAGAACTTTAAACCGTACGTTACAATTTAACGTCACAAAAGTACATCCGTGCACATATTTTTTTTTGGAGAATATGTTAGCACTTGGGCTATTAATTTTGCACACGACCCGCGAAACCTTAGAGGGCACATTGTTCTTGACCTTACATCACTCGCTGGTACCAAAGTTCCTCTATCGTTCATGTTCCACCCAGGAAGCGACGAGGATGAACGAGTTGGTATCGTGGAGCTGAGTGTGGACAAAGCCCCAGACAACATGGCCCAGGAAGACTTTACCTCCAGCGGAGACCGAGACGGGAAGGGAAAGGCGTCTAGTAAGTGCCGATGTGTCTTGACCTACCGCTGAGACAAGACAGTGATTAATTGCTTATCATCTTCATCATCATCAGGTGCAGTGCCGACTGGCGTTGGCTATTATGCTTCTCCAGAGTACATGATCCTTCATGCAGGCCATCAGCTCAGTTGGTGATCTCCTCTCACACCATCCCGTCAGACTGTCCAGTATCGTTTATCTCAATCTTCCCCTGGCTCTTCTTCCCTCTATTTTTCCTGTTGTTATAATATTTTCAATGCCCCCTCTTCTCATTGCATGTCCTATGAAATAAAACGTTGATTGAGTTTTTTCAGTACATTGCCTCTCTCTTTTATTTATTATTTTTTTTACAAGAGGCCTTAGAAAGATCAGTAGAAGACAAGGAACTAGAAAGTCTTAGAAAGATCAGTAGAAGACAAGGAACTAGACAGTCTTGGAAAGATCAGGACAAGGCCAGAAAAGCGGAGGTCTGGGAAAGATCAGGAGAAGACAAGGAACTAGACAGTCTTGGAAAGATCAGGACAAGGCCAGAAAAGCGGAGGTCTGGGAAAGATCAGAACAATATCAGGAACGAGGAGGTCTGGGAAAGAGCATGACAATATCAGGAACGAGGAGGTCTGGGAAAGATCAGGACAATATCAGGAACTAGGAAGTCTGGGAAAGAGCATGACACTATCAGGAACTATGAGGTCTGGGAAAGAGTAGGACAATATCAGGAACTAGGAGGTCTGGGAAAGAGTAGGACAGGAACTAGAAGGTCTGGGAAAGAGTAGGACAAGATCATGAACTAGAAGGTCTGGGAAAGAGTAGGACAAAATCAGGAACTAGAAGGTCTGGGAAAGAGTAGGACAAGGTCAGGAACTAGGAGGTCTGGGAAAGAGTAGGACAAAATCAGGAACTAGAAGGTCTGGGAAAGAGTAGGACAAGATCAGGAACTAGGAGATCTGGGAAAGAGTAGGACAGGAACTAGAAGGTCTGGGAAAGAGTAGGACAAGGTCAGGAACTAGAAGGTCTGGGAAAGAGTAGGACAAGGTCAGGAACTAGAAGGTCTGGGAAAGAGTAGGACAAGATCAGGAACTAGGTCTGGAAAAGAGCAGGACAATATCAGGAACTAGAAGGTCCATGAACCTACAGATAATGTCCAGAAAATGGAGGTAAATTGGGCACACTCTGAGGAAACCAGACACCAGTATAACAAGAGAGGCACTGACATTGAACCCACATAGAAACAGAAATCAAGGAAGGCCCAGAACTGCTTGTAGAAGGGATATTATGAAAGTGCTCAAAAACAACGGATATACATGGAGGGGAGCAGAGAAGAAATTCAAGAACAGGGATGACTGGAGAGCCTTTATCCGTGAACTATACTCCCAGTGGGAGCACCAGGAAAAGATAATAATGATAAATTTTCCACCTGTGTTTTAGTTCCAGATTACTTTGAGCCATTGATCTTGAGTAGCGAAATGTTTAGTACACTCCTCTCTTATGACGATAGGTTGAATCTGGTTAATCCTGCTATTTAAAAAATTGATACCTTGCTCCTCCTTGAGTTGTTGAAGGAAATCCGGGTGTTCTTTGCAGTCGATGAGCTGAATAGGTTGAAAGCACAAGCATGGTGTGGTATAAGGAGTGGGTTACGGCCACTTTTTTTTCTTCTTTTGGGGGAGGGGGATCTGAGTGGTGGAGCTAACAAGAATCAGAAAACCGTGCAATGCCTCTTTAGCAAATTTCACTGTCAATGATTTTACAGCGATCCCTGCCCCCTTTTAGCCAGGCTAAACGTGTTACTGTGGGGGGTGGGGGTGTGGGGGTGGGTACCAACAGAGAGATGTGACAGGGTCTTAGTCAGCTATGGTTTGCCAACCCTGACGCTGGCATGTCAGCTATGGGTCACTGATTGACCAAAATGGGTGGCGTCTTTGCCCCCCAAAGTCCCGCCCCATGGATCGCTGAAGGCTGCACTGGATACCATGTTCACATACCCTAGATGCCCCACCCCCTTTTCAGAATACTAAAACCAGTGATTGTGTCTTGGCCTGTCCCATCACAGACACCATGTCCCAGTTTATAGCCACCGTGGCTGGGAAGAGCAAGAGATCAGGGGACAAGGCAGTCGACAGGGAGAAGGATACGGAGAGGAGCAGGTTGCTAATGACAACGACCACATCAACGACGATACCACCACTTGCCGCCAGCTTATCCTCTACTGCTGCAACAACAACGTTATCGTTGTCATCATCTCTTCCAGGTAGGTCACGCTGTCTTTTTCTCTTTGGCTTTAGGGCAACTAAATGTTGGTGTTTTGTTGATGTTCTGCATCTCTCTGTACTCATGGCTGTGCTGTAACCTTAGAGCAACTCAGTTTTGGTGTTCTACATCTCTCTGTACCCATGGCTGTGCTATAACCTTAGGGCAACTCAGTTTTGGTGTTCTACATCTCTCTGTACCCATGACTGTGCTACGAGGGGTGTTCAGAAAGTAATGCACCACATCGTTTTTCTCAGGAGCTGTTTATTCACAATGCATGAAATTTATACACAAAATACATGGATATGTCATGTAAAAATCGGTGTTATTCAACATAATCCCCATCAACCTGTACGGCTTTACGCCAGCGTGAAACAAGTGCATGTATTCCTAGCCCGTACCAGGTTGTCTCTTGATTATGTAGCCATTTCTTCGCTGCATGAATCACTCCTTCGTCATCTTCAAATCTTACCCCTCGGAGTGCATCTTTAAGTGGACCAAACAGATGGAAATCAGAGGGTACCAAATCGGGACTATAGGATGGATGGGGTAGAAGAGTCCAACCCAGTTTGATGATTGCTTCCCATGTTGCCAGACTTGTGTGAGGGCGCGCATTGTCGTGAAGGAGAAGCACGTCTGCTGGATTCTTGTGTGGCCGAACTCTGCGAAAACGTTGATTGAGTTTTTTCAGTGTCTTAATGTGAGCTTGCGAATTGATTATCTCTACTCTTGGCATAACATCCGCAAGAATCACACCTTCAATGTCCCAAAAGACAGTGACCATGACCTTTCCAGCTGAAGGAGTTGTCTTGAATTTCTTTCTTCGTGGTGATTGCGAATGATGCCACTCCACTGACTGTCTTTTTGTCTCAGGTTCAAAATTATATGCCCAGGTTTCGTCACCTGTTACGATCTTATTCAAAAAGTTCTGTCCCTCAGCATTGAAACGCTCCAATAATTCAGAAGAAATTGCCTGCGCAAACATTAGAAAATCCGAGAGCTTTTATAACTGTATTTGCACTACCATTGCTGACTGACAGCTTTAAGGCCAGCTGTTGAGTATTGATACGCCTATAAGTAAGAATAATGCCCTCTGTGCAGTTCAACATTTCTGCCCTGGTGGCTGTGGCAGGGCGTCCACAGCGCGGCCGATCACGCAATTCCTTATCTTCCCTTATTGGTTCTTGGATTCTCTTAACCCAGCGACTGAATGTACTCCTATCGACTGCAAAACCTCCATACACGTCACATAGACGCTTGTGAATGTTTACAACAGTTTCATTCTCTGCGACGAGAAATGCTATGACAATTCACTGCTTATACCGCAAGTTGCTAAAGCGCTCCATTTCAACTTTTAGGGCAGCCATATTCTTTGGCCAGTTGCGGTGCAATTTGGTTCACACAATCGGCACATGCCATATTTAAAGTGTGGAAAATTTTATGCTTCTCTCTTCATTATTAGCCACACACAAAAACTGTGTGGTGTATTACTTTATGAACGCCCCTCGTATAATTTTAAGGCAACTAAATGTTGATATGGGGCCGGCTAGCGTAGTGGTTAGAGCACTCGTCTAGCAACCAAATGGTCGAGGGTTCGAATCCCCAGCTGAGCGGGATTTTTTTTCCGACCAATACGGCCCCGAGGTCGACCCAGCCTCGTAAAATGGGTACCAGAGAAAATCTGGGAAGTAAAGGCAGCGAGGAAAGGAACTGGTCACCCTACCTCACACGCTGATGACCCAGCATAATGAGGTCTCTAACGCTTCACCCCCTACGGCATTTGAAATGCTATGGGACTATCTTTACTTTTAAATGTTGATGTTGTACATCTCTCTGTACCCATGGCTGTACTATAGCTTTAATGCAACTAAATGTTGATGTTGTACATCTCTCTGTACCCATGGCTGTACTATAACTTTAATGCAACTAAATGTTGATGTTGTACATCTCTCTGTACCCATGGCTCTACTATAACTTTAGAGCAACTAAATGTTGATGTTGTACATCTCTCTGTACCCATGGCTCTACTATAACTTTAGAGCAAATAAATGTTGATGTTGTACATCTCTCTATACCCATGGCTGTGTTATAACTTTAGGACAACTAAATGTTGATGTTGTAAATCTCTCTGTACCCATGGCTGTGCTATAACTTTAGCGCAACTAAATGTTGATGTTGTACATCTCTCTATACCCATGGCTGTGCTATAACTTTAGCGCAACTAAATGTTGATGTTGTACATCTCTCTATACCCATGGCTGTGCTATAACTTTAGCGCAACTAAATGTTGATGTTGTACATCTCTCTGTACCCATGGCTGTGCTATAACTTTAGCGCAACTAAATGTTGATGTTGTACATCTCTCTGTACCCATGGCTGTACTATAACTTTAAGGCAACTAAATGTTGATGTTGTACATCTCTCTGTACCCATGGCTGTACTATAACTTTAAGGCAACTAAATGTTGATGTTGTACATCTCTCTGTACCCATGGCTGTACTATAACTTTAAGGCAACTAAATGTTGATGTTGTACATCTCTCTGTACCCATGGCTGTACTATAACTTTAAGGCAACTAAATGTTGATGTTGTACATCTCTCTGTACCCATGGCTGTACTATAACTTTAGTGCAACTAAATGTTGATTTTGTACATCTCTCTGTACATAGGGCTGTGCTATAACTCTATGGCAACTAAATGTTGATTTTGTACATCTCTCTGTACATAGGGCTGTGCTATAACTCTGTGGCAACTAAATGTTGGTTTTGTACATCTCTCTGTACCCATGGCTGTACTATAACTTTAGCGCAACTAAATGTTGATGTTGTACATCTCTCTGTACCCATGGCTGTACTATAACTCTATGGCAACTAAATGTTGATTTTGTACATCTCTCTGTACCCATGGCTGTACTATAACTTTAAGGAAACTAACGGTTGATGATGTACATCTCTATATACCCAGGTCTGTGTGCCATAACTTTAGGGCAACTAAATGTTGATGTTTTGTTGATGACGTACATCTCTATGTACCCGGGACTGTGCTATAACTTTAGGACAACAAAATATTAATGTTTTGTTCATGATGTACATCTGTCTGTACGCAGGGGCTGTGCTTTGAGAGTCATTTCTGGAGTCACAAGCACATTTTGAGTGAAGTCAGTTCAGAGCCAGTAGGAATATATTATCTAGTATTTGGAGCCTGGATCATTCATTTGCGTGTCCCTTGCGGAACTTTGCTTCCCTAACAGCACTCCTGTAGGCCTCTCGGTTGTGAGCAAGATGGGCTGCTGCTGATGCATCCATTTGCAGATCGTCAACGACGTCTTGCAGCCATCTCCGTTTTGGTCTTCCTCTTTTTTCTTTTTCCCATTATGTACCCTTCCAATACGGTCTTCTCTTAATTATCATGACGTTTAATGTGTCCAAAATATTTAAGTTTTCTCTGTTTAATCCTCTTTACTAGCCAGCCTTCTTCAATATTAAGTTCTTGTAGTATGGATATATTTGTTCTTTTTTGTGTCCACGATATTTGGAGAACTCTTCTGTAGCATTTACATTCAAAGGCATTTATGTGTTTCTCAGCTGTTTTGTTAAGTGTCCAGGTCTCACAGGCATATGTTGCGATGGGAAAGATGCATGCCCTTAAAAATCTTATTTCTGTAGTTCTATCTGCTCCTCTCCACAGATTCTTTAGTTGTTTAATTTTCTGAAGAGCGTTAGATGTCCTCCTTTTAATTTCCCTCATTGTATCTCCATTATTAGTTAGTAGTGATCCAAGATATTCAAAACTCTCCACTTCTTCCAATTTTTCCTCATTTATATATATATATATATATATATATATATATATATATATATATATATATATATATATATATATATATATATCAGCTGCCTTGTTTGTTTTGTCAGTTGTCATCAATTTAGTTTTCTTTGCATTAAGATAGAGGTTCTGCTCCTCGCTGTTCTTACGGACTGACATAATTAGTTTTTCCATTCCTTTTTGTGTTGTGGACAGTAACACTGTGTCATCAGCATATCTAATCTCTGGTATTTCATAACCTCCAATTGTTATGGCATCGTAATATTGAAGCCTGGATCACACAGGTGAAAAATAAACTGAAGAGCTGGATTCGGATTGGAAGGTTTAAAGCATCTACTTCACCGTCATGTCTGCAATCACGAATTTAAGGCTCTCTGGCAGCCTGATGAGGAAGGATAAGTTCCACGTTTTTCCAGGACAAAATATTGATGAGAAAAATGTTAGTAGAAAGAAACTGGAAGGAGGTTGCTCTGTATTTTTAAAATGTACGCTGGGTTTGGAATGTACTACGTATGATGTCATTTACAGTTTGTCTAAAAAGATATGAAATTGATGACAACTGACAAAACAAACAAGGCAGCTGAAATATGTATCAATGAGGAAAAATTGGAAGAAGTGGAGAGTTTTGAATATCTTGGATCATTACTAACTAATAATGGATATACAATGATAGAAATTAAAAGGAGCACATCTATCGCTCTTCAAAAAGTAAAACAACTAAAGAGGAACAGACAGAACTACAAAATCAAAATTTGTAAGGGCACGCATCTTTTCCATCGCAAAATATGCCTGTGAGACCTGGATACTTAACACAACAGCTGAGAAACTCATAAATGATTTTGAATGTAAATCCTACAAAAGAGTTCTTCAAATATCGTGGACATAGAAAATAACAAATATATCCATACTACAAGAACTTAATATTGAAGAAGGCTGGCTAGTAAAGAGGATTAAACAGAGAAAACTTAAATATTTTGGACACATTAAACGTCATGATAATCTAGAGAAGACAGTCTTGGAAGGGTGCATAACGGGAAAAAGAAAGAGAGGAAGACCAAGGCGAAGATGGCTGCAAGACATCGTTGATGATCTGCAAATGGATGCATCAGCAGCAGGCCATCTTGCTTACAACCGAGTAGCCTACAGGAGAACCGTTAGGGAGGCAAAGTTCTTTGATTTCCAGATTGAATCTGAGACATGTTTCTTCTGGGCTGGCTCCACAAATCATGATTAAACACTGACTTTAGTTAGACAGTGGTACAATGATAATATTTTCACTCTGAAGTTAAATGGGGACAGTGTTTCAAACCTCTGTATATGGATAGCTTTGTTTTTTTTTTGGTATAATATACTGTATATACAATTAAATACATGAATATACACAAAGCTTGATTTAACCCTCTGTCGTTGACTAGCCCTGACAATATGTGCTCCTCCTCTCTCTCTCTTTCTCTCTTTCTATCTCTCAATACTAAATCAAGTTGGTGGGAAGAATGAAAGATGAAGTGATGAAGGGCAGAATGTAAGACGGGCCTGCGTGCCCAATTCTTTACCCTTGAAAAATAAAGATTATTCATTCTCTCTTTCTCTCTCTCTTTTTCTCTCTCTCTCACTTTCTCTCTCTCTCTTTCTGTCTCTCTCTCTGTCTCTCTCTCTCTGAAACTTAAGTGCCCAAGGCACATTGGGCTTCCGCAAGGGTTTTCCACAAAAGCCTTTTTTTTCCGCTCTTGCCCAGTTCAACCCTCTGACAATATGTCCTAAGGCGGACAATTTTTGGCAGCTTACAACCGTCGGCCCGCGGGGTTCTGCTTGTGTGTACACGTCATCTTTACAAGCAAGCTTCGGCTGTAGTTTTTTTTTTTCTAATGTAATTATTTATCAACAAACAAACTTAAATGACCAGAGGAGGGGGAGAGAAAGAGACAGAGGCAGAGAGAGAGAGAGAGAGAGGCAAGGGAGAGAAAGAGACAGAGGCGGAGAGAGAGAGGCGGGGGAGAGATAGGTAGAGAGAAGGAGATAGGCGGAGAGAAAGAGAGGGGAGACAGAGGCGGGGGGGAGAGAGGTAAGGGAGAGAGGCGGGGGAGAGAGGCGAAGAGAAAGAGATAGGCGGAGAGAAAAGAGGGGGAGAGAGGTGGGGAGAGAGGCGGAGAGAAAGAGATGGGCGGAGAGAAAAGAGGGGATAGAGAGAGGCGTGGGAGAGAGGCGGAGAGAAGAGATAGACGGAGAGAAAGAGAGGAGGAGAGAGGCGGGGGAGAGAAAGAGACAGAGGCGGAGAAAGAGAGACGGGGGAGAGATAGGCGGAGAGAAAGTGAGGGGAAGACAGAGGCGGGGGAGAGAGAGGTAGGGAAGAGAGGCGGAGAGAAAGAGATAGGCGGAAAGAAAGAGAGAGGGCAGAGAGACGCGGTGGAGAGATAGGCGGAGAGAAAGAGAGGCGGGGGAGAGAGAGGTGGAGAGAAAGAGAGGGGCGGAGAGAGAGAGATTTTAAACATTTATATTTCGATTAACATATAGCGGGTTTCAATCAGTCCACATGGACGCGGTAGGTCGTACTAAAGACAATGGTTCTGACTGGCTACTTTTAAAACAAATGATATTTTCCTTTTCTTTCCCCCTCATTTTATAGGTTAAAGCTAGTCCATACAACCTCGGAACTGCACCAGCTTGTTTTTTTTTCATGTGCCTGTACCTGCACTATCTATACAACACAGCAGAATCTTCTCACCGATTATGCTTTTCGTTCTACGCATTTTCTCCTCACTTTAAACTAAATATTACCTTTTGCAGGCACAAAAGAGGGTTTCGATCCTTCACCCATAAGTGCTGTAGTCCGACCATCCCCTCTGACGGCCAGTTCGGGTCCATATATTACCACCTCATCCACACTCACCTCCACCAGCCTCGGATATGGATACCAGCCTGAGAGTGGAGTCTCGTCCACTTATCTGTCAGTGGATGATATTGATAACAAGCTTGTTACTCTTCACGAGTGAGTTCTCATTTCGTCATTCTTTGTGTTTATAAATACTGCGCCTTCACAAACCCATCCTGTCTTCTTCTTCTTCTTCTACTTGTTCTTCTTGTTCTTCTTGTTCTTATTGTTGTTGTTCTTCTTCTTCTTCTACTTGTTCTTCTTGTTCTTATTGTTGTTGTTGTTGTTCTTCTTCTTCTACTTGTTCTTCTTGTTCTTATTGTTGTTGTTGTTGTTGTTCTTCTTCTTCTTCTTCTTCTGCTTCTTCTTCTTCTTCTTCTTCTTTTACTTCTTCTTCTTCTTCTTTTCTTCTTCTTCTTCTTTTCTTCTTCTTCAATCTCCATGGAACTGCGAACTGGTTTTTCTTTGCAGTCGATGCTGTGAAGATATTGACACTCAGTGTCCTGTCCTATTAGAACGGGTCATGGCACCCTGGGTGGAGCTGAAAAGCAGGGGACGTGCAGTACTTCTTTAGTAGACTCCACCACCATGAGGAGTATGACGATCCCTGCCCCATTAACCAAGCTAGGTCTTATACTGGAAGTACCAACAGAGCAGTGAGACAGGGTCTTGGTCAATTGATTGGTCATCCCTGATTATGTCAGATATGGGTCTCTGACCCATAAAACGGACAACTGGTAGACTGGTATTAATCACAATAACATATCTGTAGTCTGATCTGTGGTACTCAAAAGTTATAAGCACAAAAAATTAAGCTCAAGTTATTCACTTCAAACGTAATATCCACCCTCATTTATGGGTGTAAAAACAACTAAAGAAATAGACAAGAGATTAGACTCTTTTGAAAACAAATGCCTAAAGAAAATACTCAGTAAAAAGTGGAACGAATTCAAGAACAACGCAGAGATAGGACAGATGAGTGAACAACAACCTGTCTCATTGGTGATCAGAAAAAAAAAGGAGATGGGCATATATCGGTCACGTGATGAGAAGAAACAATCAGAGAACCCCAAAATAAGCTATCAAGTGCAACACAACAGGCTGAAGAAAAAAAAACAAAAGTCGGCCATGTGAAACTCTAAAGAGGACATTGTTAAGAGAGGCCAAATTAACAGGCATAAAATCATTTGATGAGGTTAAAAAGCTCACCGGAAACAGGAAAACTTGGCGAACTACCATGCGATTCCTACTGACGTTTAACGGCACGGGAAGGATGTAAGATGTAAGTCTGATATATAACTCCAACATTAGTACAGTCAACAAGAGGACGCTCTACAAAACTCGCACCTTCTATCCGTCTCCTTTAGTCTTTTAACATGAAACATACTACGTGTTAGCAGCACTATTGCTAACATACGACGGCCAGGTCGACTGAGTGGTTACGTGCCTGGTCCACTACTGGGTTCAAGTCCCAGCAGTGCAGATTTTTTTTTCTAGTACCACCCCACCAAAAAGGCCCCAGGATCCACCCGGCCTCCAAAAGTAGGTAACAGAGAAGTCTGGGAAGGTAAATACGGCCACGCCGTGATATTGACCACATCACACTTTCATGTGGCGAAGGCCTTGCAAATAAGGGCCTAACACTATATCCCCCCCCCCCCCATTATGCCTTAAAGGTATAGAAACAAGGATTCTATCTTTTCACCTTTTCTACTACTATCATATGCTTGTACTTGTACCTGTACGAACTCCCTGTAACTGCGAGCTGTTGTTCTTTGCACCCGATGATGTAGAGGTGTTGAGGCACAGCATCGTATCGGCGTGGGGGCGGGTTATGACAGCTACTTTTTCCAGTCCCGGAGTACAGCTGAAAAATAGGGGGGGGGGGAGGGGGTGTACAATGCTTCTTTAGCAGACTCCACCACCATGGGGACTATGGCGATCCCTGCCCCGTTAGCCAGGCTATGCCTGTTACTGGGGCTACCACGGAGAGGTGGGACAGGGTCTTGGTCAGCTATGGTTAGCTAACCCTGACGCTAGCATATCACCTATGGGTCGCTGACTGGCTCATAGGACAGGCGTCTTCACCCCATATGCTAATAACTTTTTTGTATCCTGTTTCCTTTGACCTGCCATTCATGCAGTTCTTGACACGCAGCGCCTGTTTTGTTTCTCTTCTGACAGGCGCATGCAGAACTTCGAACACGAGCTATGTACAACGGTGGACGCAATACTCAACCTCCTAGGCCACAAGCCGACGATGACCAGGGATGCTCTCGACCAGATCGCACCAGTTTCGCCTGCTGGGCGCTGGTCAGTGAGGTCAAAGTGTGCTCGGAGTGTGAAGTCGCCAAACGACATCGAGTTGAGAGTATGAGAGATGACCGTGATATAGTTTTGGTATACTTGACGCGTGGATAAAACTAGGATTTAAAGTCTTTGTTTTTTTGTGTCGTGACACGCTTGATATACGGCCTTCGCTTACGTGTCACACTTTACCTACAACCCGATACACTTGACCAACATCTCCACACACTAGACCGACAGCCCGATACACTTAGCCAATATCTCCACACACTAGACTGACAACCCGATACACTTGGCCAACATCTCCACACACGACTGACAACCCGATACACTTGACCAACATCTCCACACATTTGACCGACAACCCGATACACTTGGCCAACATCTCCATACACTTGACTGACAACCCGATACACTTGACCACCATCTCCACACACTTGACTGACAACCCGATACACTTGACCAACATCTCCACAAACTCGACTGACAACCCGATACACTTGACCAACATCTCCACACACTTGACCGACAACCCGATACACTTGGCCAAAAGCTAGACACACTTAGCCGACACCTCGTCACACTTGACCGACGTATCGACACACTTGACTGACATCTCGTCACACTTGACTGACATCTCCTCACACATGACTGACATCTCGACACACTTGGCCGACAATCAGCCACACTGCCTACCGATCACGAAGCATTGTCTAGCACTTAACTCTTGTACCGTAGTACCAAATTCACACTCATTGTAGAAAAAAAAAATAATAAACACTTTATAATACACTCATCCAAAATGTGTTTTTTTACCAGCTCATACTTAGCTCATATTGCAGTTTAAAATGTGATATTGTAGAATCCAAAATAAGATCAATTAACACCTGTTATTTTATTTGTAACTTCTTTCGGGAAAAGCCGGTCCTAGTGGCTTACCGCAGGAAAAGAGTTTTTAAAAGTCCAGGCCACGTGATACAACGAAAACCATTCTTGCTCTGCTTCATGATTTATGATTCCAAGATCATAAGACTGGAAGACCTCGACCTTGCAGACTTTCTGGCATTTCTGGCACACAGCCACACACAAGTGTAGGAAAGAACTTCAGATTCTAAACAAGAATTCAGCTAAGCTAACAAAGTTCCGCAAGGGACATGCAAATGAATGAATGAACAGACAAAACAAAACAACAAAAAAAAACTTGTACTGGAAGAACGGTCATGCTCTGCTGCTGACCCTAGAAATGGACCTCCTTGCACAGAGGACACTCTCTTACGTGCTCAGCCTTTAACCCCACAGTGTCGGCCGTAGTGTGTGTTGGATGATGGTGCCAATGTCACACTGAGAGAACACAGCTCGATCTTTTCCCACAAAGTTCTGATTATCTGCCGCTGCCCTTCGTTATTCCCTTTTCCAATAGTCTTTGGCTACAGGTGCTGCATTCAAATTTCATTTGTTCATCTCCTTGTAATTTTATTTATTACTGACTTTGGAGCGCGTCCTCCGCAGGACATACTTCTGCATGACTTCTCTGGATGATTTTGACGACGTGGCTGTGGGGTTGTTTGGGTCTATCGCTCTTCGAAAAGTAAAACAACTAAAAAAGCTGTGGAGAGGAACAGACAGAACTACAAAAATAAGATTTTTTAAGGGCATGCATCTTTCCCATCGCAGCACACGCCCGTGAGACCTGGACACTTAACAAAACAGCTGAGAAAAATATAAATGCCGTAGAATGTAAATGCTACAGAAGAGATCTTCAGATATTATGGACAAATATATCCATACTATAAGAACTTAATATTGACGAAGGCTGGCTAGTAAAAAGGATTATACAGAGAAAACGTAAATATTCTGGACATATTAAACGTCATGAGAATTTAGAGAAGACAGTCTTGGAAGGGCATATAATGGGGAAAAGAAAGAGAAGAAGACCAATGCGAAGATGGCTGCAAGACATCGTTGGTAATCTGCAGATGGATGCATCAGCAGCAGGGCATCTTGCTTACAACCGAGAGGCCTACAGGAGAGCTGTTAGGGAGGCAAAGTTCCGCAACGAACATGCAAATGACTGACTGACTGTGGGGGCTTCCTCGTGCTTGAAAATTAATAACCTGCTTTTCCACCATTTTAAACCGAAAGTAAAAAAAAATCCATAATTCAAAACAACAGCACATGCAGTAACCCCATGGAAATTGAGCGGGTACCAAATGAGGGGATAGATAATCTCATATATAGCAGCAGAGAGGATAAATTTGGTGGGACATAAAATAATGTCAAATCTTCAACAACCAGAGACAATGCGGCATTTATCCAACATAAGAAGATATCTGCATCAAAGAACGTCAGAACAGGAGCCAAACATGGACTCTTTAATACCAAGCATTGTTCTGTCATTAAATATAGAAAAACAGTGGGTCACAGCTACAGTTCTGTCATTAAATATAGAAAAACAGTGGGTCACAGCTACAGTTCTGTCATTAAATATAGAAAAACAGTGGGTCACAGCTACAGTTCTGTCATTAAATATAGAAAAACAGTGGGTCACAGCTACAGTTCTGTCATTAAATATAGAAAAACAGTGGGTCACAGCTACAGTTCTGTCATTAAATATAGAAAAACACTCGGTCACAGATACAGTTATGTCATTAAATATAGAAAAACAGTGGGTCACAGCTACAGTTCTGTCATTAAATATAGAAAAACAGTGGGTCACAGCTACAGTTCTGTCATTAAATATAAAAACAGTGGGTCACAGCTACAGTTCTGTCATTAAATATAGAAAAACAGTGGGTCACAGCTACAGTTCTGTCATTAAATATAGAAAAACACTCGGTCACAGATACAGTTATGTCATTAAATATAGAAAAACAGTGGGTCACAGCTACAGTTCTGTCATTAAATATAGAAAAACAGTGGGTCACAGCTACAGTTCTGTCATTAAATATAGAAAAACACTCGGTCACAGATACAGTTATGTCATTAAATATAGAAAAATAATGGGTCACAGCTACAGTTCTGTCATTAAATATAGAAAAACACTCGGTCACAGATACAGTTCTGTCATTAAATATAGAAAAATAATGGGTCACAGCTACAGTTCTGTCATTAAATATAGAAAAAGAAAACAGTTGTCACAGCTACAGTTCTGTCATTAAATATAGAAAAAGAAAACAGTTGTCACAGCTACAGTTCTGTCATTAAATATAGAAAAAGAAAACAGTTGTCACAGCTACAATTCTGTCATTAAATATAGAAAAAGAAAACAGTTGTCACAGCTACAGTTCTGTCATTAAATATAGAAAAAGAAAACAGTTGTCACAGCTACAGTTCTGTCATTAAATATAGAAAAAGAAAACAGTTGTCACAGCTACAGTTCTGTCATTAAATATAGAAAAAGAAAACAGTTGTCACAGCTACAGTTCTGTCATTAAATATAGAAAAAGAAAACAGTTGTCACAGCTACTGCTTTGCCAGTACAACCAGAAAATTGTTTTTTTTTCTCCCTAGAATAGATCTTGTAAAGTGATTATCAAAATTATGTTCATTGACTGGGCAGGAAAAAAAAACTACGAAATATATAACTTTATCTGTTAGTGCAGATAATTGCTTATTGTGAGACTACTGATAAAGACTAGCGTTACAAATTAACTGATTCCGTTTATATCAGCTCCAGGCATTAGTCGGTTTATGTCCGTTTATGGAACTAAAAGGTTGTTTGAAGAAATCTCTCAACAATTTGAAATATTCAATTTTTCACTTTTGTTACAAAATTTAACGCGGCTTTTTTTTTGTTGTTGTTGTACTTTTAAAAGCGTCAAGTGTTAACAAAAAGATATATTTCAGAGAAACATAAGAGATAAGCGTTATCTGGGCTCTATTTTTAGACGTTTGGGTTGGTACTATAAGAGTTAATATGTCACTGGTTTGGGAATTCATTGGTTTGTGAGTATAAGTGTAAATAAGTCACTGACTCTGGAATTATAAGTGTTAATATGTCACTGGTAGGAGAGTATAAGAGTTAATAAATTATTGGATCTCGAATTGTAAGAGTTAATGTCATCGGTCTGGGAGTATAAGAGTTAAGATGTCAATCATTTTTTGTTCTTTATGCCTGTGAACTGATTGGTGTGCTACCATTCCCGATGATGATGATGATGATGATGATGATGATGATTCTCTAATGTCCTCAAAGCTTTCGTACGTAAATGGGACCTTCCTATCGAACTACAGTATTTGTCATCTCAATAGAATTGTCCGCGATCAGCCCCTGCCACTTATATCTGGCTGTTGTGACACTATCATCACCATTGATGATAATAAGGGTCTTGACCACCTACACTTCACCAACCACAGTGTCAGAATGGACATGGCGAACTAATAGATAATGCACACTTTGTTTTGATATTCATGTCATTGTTACAAATGTAATTATGTAAAATATGTTAATATGCTCACATATAGATGAATTATGGTAATTTATAAGTAGTTATGTACGCATGGGTTTATAACTGAACGTATTTATGTAAATACGTATACGTACGTCCTTACAAAACTGATATTATTTTGATGTTATTAAACAATTGTTTCTTCGTACTATATAGATTTGAAAATATATTTGATTGCATATATATATATATATAAAAGTAAAGGTAATCCTGTCATGCCTTAGAGGCACATAGGGATGTGGTGTTAGTGCCAATATTTTCTTCAACCTGTCAGCATACTAGAGGGTGATATGGTCAGTATCACGCCTGGCTGCCTTTCCTTCCCCAACTCCAGAAGAAGTCGGGTACCCATTTCTACAGCTGGGTGACTGGAGTGCCTCCGGCAGGATTCGAACCCCCGACCTTCGCCAATATATATATATATATATAATATATATATGTATATATATACATATATGTTTGTGAACGATATGTACCGAATACTATGTTTTTGAGTTTGCAGTAGAATACGAATAGTTAGTTCACAGTAATGACCAAGGCGAATTCGAATACACGTGGTAAGAGAATAGAAATAGACGTGTGGCTGAGAATACTGAGCTAGGCAAGTTTGCTTATAAATTCAGGGCGTACGTAAAATCACGAGACGGTTCGAACTTCATGAAGTTATCAGAACTAAATGTAGCAACGCCATGACACTGACGCTGTATTAAGGAGCAGCGGAAACATTCTGAGTTTCTCTTATGAGTGCTTTCATTAAAGGAAACTTTAAAATGTTAACAGTTAACAGAACTCATTTAATAATCAAGGATTGTGCTTCCAGCAACTACCTGACATTTAACACTGCAGAGATTCCCAAAGGCGGAATTTTTTAGACGGGGCCAGGAAGCGGTCTTTTGAATCTCTGATCAAAACTTTGACACCGAAAGCTGGTGTAGTTTAAATTACCTAGTATTACCTCATGTGGGTTGATTTCAGTTTGATTTCTGATACGTAGTTAGTCACATGACGGCAACGCATTTACCAGACGTCATTCCCACAAGATGGCGTCGCGCCAGTTCATGAGCTGAACAGACGGCGCAGAGCAAGGTGCAGTATGTTTTCTGAGTTGCAAAATATGACTCTGTGAACCCCTAAATACATTTTAAAAAACTTTATATATATATATATGCAACAAATGCCTATGAGACCTGGACACTTAACAAAACAGGTGAGAAACACATAAATGCCCTTGAATGTAAATGCTACAGAAGAATTCTTCAAATATCATGGACACAAAAAAGAACAAATATATCTATACTACAAGAACTTAATATTGAAGAAGGTTGGCTAGTAAAGAGGATTAAAGAGAGAAAATTTTAATATTTTGGACACATTAAACGTCATAATGATCTATAGAAGACCGTCTTGGAAGGTTACATAATGGAAAAAAGATAGAGAGGAAGACCAAGGTGAAGATGGCTGCAAGACATCGTTGATGATCTGCAAATGGATGCATCAGCAGCAGGGCATCTCGCTTATAACCGAGATGCCTACAGAAGAGCTATTCTCTCTCTCTCTGAACCTTAAGTGCCCAGGGCACATGGGGCTTCCGCAAGGGTTTTCCACAAATGCCTGTCTTTCGCCTTTTTTTCTGCTCTTGCCCAGGTGAGCCCTCTATTGCTCAACATCCTTTCTGTTGTTCTTCTCCATGTCTCTTTTGGTCTACCCTTACTTCTGCTCCCCTGTGGTGTCCATCTTAGTGCTATTTTTGGTAGTGAGTTGTCTGTCATTCGGAGCACATGTCCCAACCATCGCCAGCGTCTTTCCTCAATAATTGTTGTCAGTGGTTTCATCTGCATTTCTGCCAATAAAATGTTATTTCTTATGGTGTTTGGCCAAAATATTTTTTTAATTCTACGTAAACATTTAGTCTGGAAAGAATTCAACTTGTTTTCTATGGTTTTGGTGATTTTCCAGCACTCACTTCCATAGAGTAGTACACTTAGAAGAGCTATTAGGGAGGCAAAATTCCGCAAGGGATATGCAACTTACTAACTGATTGACTGATACATAATATGTATAGACAGAAAATAGTTTTCAAGCCACAAAATGATTTGTCGGACATTCTGTATTAGAAGAAAATTCACATCGAAATGTAAAACAAACTAATTTCTTGTACATACAGTCACAAGTTTTTAAAAGTTGGGATTAACTTTATTCATTAAATGAGAAAGCAAGATTATCGAGTGATTTGGGTAAGAAGAAGAAGAAGAAGAAGAAAAAAAAGAAGAAGAAGAAGAAGAGAGAGAGAGAGAGAGTAATATGTTAGGAATGAAAGAAGATTCAAAGAGTAAACGCGAAGACATAGGAAACAGTAAAGGTTGGGGGAGGAGTAGTAAATGTAAAGGACTGATAGAAAGACAAAAAAGAAAATAATATGAAAGAAAGGAAAACAAAGGAGAAATAAAATAAAAGAGGAATATAAAATGGAAAATGTAATATCCCAAAAACGTATGTGTATTAGATTTACCCAGGAAAAGGAAGGCGTTTCTATTAGTTTTACCCACTAAATGAAACGTGTTTCCATTAGTTTTACATAGAATAGGGAACGTGTTTCTATTAGATTTACCTGGAGTAGGGAACGTGTTTACATTAGATTTACCCAGAAAAGGGAACGCGTTTCTATTATATTTACCTAGAAAAGGGAACATGTTTCTATTAGATTTACCCAGAAAAGGGAACATGTTTCTATTAGATTTACCTAGAAAAAGGGAATGTGTTTCTATTAGATTTACCCAGAAAAGGGAACATGTTTCTATTAGATTTACCCAGAAAAGGGAACATGTTTCTATTAGATTTATCCAGAAAAGGGAACATGTTTCTATTAGATTTACCCAGAAAAGTGAACATGTTTCTATTAGATTTACCCAGAAAAGGGAACATGTTTCTATTAGATTTACCCAGAAAAGGGAACATGTTTCTATTAGATTTATCCATAAAAAGCAACGTGTTTCCGTTAGATTTACCCAGAAAAGGGAAAGTCTGCTTCTCTATCACGTCTATCTAAACTTTAGGTCCTATTCCAATGTTTCGACCTAATTCTTTTTCTCTGTCATCTGTCACATCTTTCTACAGAACTAACAAACAAGAGAAACAACGAGAATATAATGATGTTTATAATGTTCTTTTTATTTTACAAAATTATATGTTGCTTTCCACCTGACGCGGTCTTTCGCCAGTTATTCATGGACCTCAGAGATGATACAAAGATATCACGTCGATAAGTTTCAAAAAGCTTTGTGTCATAGGTTATATACGGGATATGTATAAGTAACAATCTGATGATAGTGTTTATTATAACAGTTTGATTATTGCAAGAATAACATTCTGATATATATATATGTAACAGTCTGAAAATTGTGAGTGTATATATATATAAAACAGTCTAATGATTATTTATATATATATATATAAAACAGTCAGAAGATTGTATATGTAACAATCCAATGATTGTATATATATATATCAATCTAATGCGTGTGTGTATATAGCAGTCTAATGAGTGTAAATGCAACAGTCTAATGATTGTATATATATATATATACATATAGCAAGTCTAATGAATTTATATATAACAGTCTATTGATTGTATATATAACAAGGGATTGTATTGATTATATATATATATATATATATATATATATGAGACAGTATATATAGCAGTCAAATGGCTATATATATATAACAGTCTAATGATTGTATATATAACAATCTAATGATTGTATATATAGCATCTAATGATTGTAGGAAAGACATCTTACCACAATGTCTGAAGTTGGATCTAGTCCCATGTCCCAGCTCTGTGTTTTTGTAAATAATAAAACTTGTACAACTTTTGTCATCATACTAAGAAAGCACGTTGCTTGTGATCATGTTGTATGAGATTAAACTAATCCGATAATATATGATTAACTTCCTGTAGTTTGTTCTAGTTTGGCTGTGCTAAAGTTAGGGATAATGGGTTTTAAACAGTCTTACACGGAGACTGAAGAGTATTATAATACGTTTTAATGATGTGGCAATAGACAAATAAGATGTAGTATATGTAGGAGAAGAAAGAAGAAGAAGAGAGAAGAGGGCAAGAGAGAAGAGAGAAGAGGAGAGAAGATAACTCTGATCATCACTGTTAGTAGTCGGCCTTTTGGCTAAGATCAAAGTGTAGACTGTACACTTTGTTATTTTGGAACCAACGAGGTGCTTGAGGCCGCCCTGCACATTGAATGCCGGGGGTACGGTCCGCATCTCGTTACGGGTGGGTCCGGTTTGCAGTACCACCGGGTCACGGCCTGTTGTTTTCGTTGTCTCAAAAAACAAAAATATATATATATATAAATCACATGAATGGTTCCTTTGATACCTCCCAAACCCAACAATAATCAAAATGTCATGACTGGTCGAACGGTCTCTCTTGTGAGTACTTTCACTAAAGGAAACTCAGAAATGTTAACAGTTAACAGAACTCATTTAATAATCAAGGATTGTGCTTCCAGCAACTACCTGACGTTTAACACTGCAGAGATTCCCAAAGGCGGAATTTTTTAGACGGGGCCAGGAAGCGATCATTTGAATCTCTGATCAAAACTTTGACACCGAAAGCTAGTGTAGTTTCTTCTTCTTCTTCGTTTGCTTCTACCACAAAGACCGCCCTGTGATCCTACTGAATTTACGCCTGTGGTCTTCTTTAGGTCCCGTGGTCCCCCATGTGATCCCCGAGAGGACCACAAGAGGTTCGGAGTATCGTAGGGCTTGAGCCTGTATTCTTGGTGGGTCTCAGAAGCTGGATTGCGTGACACCGTGGTTTTCGTTGCACCAGTTTAGTCTAGAGTTGGACTTTCTCACCGGAAAACCTCAGCGTGATTAGGATATACATACGTCCCCGCCGGGTGAGAAGTGGATGCCTGTCTAGACTGCCCTGGTCCAGTGTCTCCAACTTCAGCATTTTGTGGTCGTGGCCGCTACCCTTCCTAGTTGTTACCAGGATGGAGCTTTTGTCCAGGAGAATGAATCCTCGCCACTAGTGACTTCCACCCCTGGGTTGAGCTGGTTTAGGCATATTATCCCAGTATGGGCGTGTTTGGGACGTGACCGACCTCTAGAGCAGAGGTACCGTGACATGTGTAGCCTTCAAGTTTCACCCCTGGTGTGAGCCGGTTTAGGCATATTTCACCAGTGTAGGTGTATATCGAGCGTGACCGACCTCTAGAGAGGAGGTGGCGTGACATGCCTAGCTATCAAGTTTCACCCCTGGTGTATGCCGGTTTAGGCATATTTCACCAGCGTAGGTGTATATTTCGGACGTGGCCGACCTCTAGAGCAGAGGCGCCGTGGTATGTGTAGCTCTCGCAGCGATACTACTGGACATACCGATTAAACTTCACTTTATCCTTTCCTTCATCTTTTCACATCGGCATCGCACAGCAACCCTTACTTCTTTCCCGCAGTTTCTTCCTTGACCGGAATGAGCTTCACTCCACGCGCGGCATCCGAATTATCTCGCCAGCAGCTTTAGTGTAGTTTAAATTACCTAGTATTACCTCATGTGGGTTAATCAGAATTTAAACAGATAATTTGACTGGCCAGGTTCTAAAACCGGACCACTGAAATGTAGCTGGTGGCAGTATATGTCAGTTTATACACCTATGGGCAAAAGAATAAATAAAACTTGCGCAACTGAACAGGAGCTAGGAAAAACCTCTCTCAGACAGATCCGTCAAGACACATCAGTTCACAGTTCAGCACGTGACCTGCTAAGTTTTGATATGGAATCTGAGCATGAAAGTAAGGGATTAATAAGGTCTTGTGAAAATGAGTTTGAGTATAAATGAAGTTCTGCAAGGGACATGTAAATGCCTGACTGACTGACTGACTGAATCATCTTGGTTCTCCAAGTTCCTTTCATCCACCTGGCCAATGGATGATGTACATGCTATATCCCCCACACCCCCGCCGTATATGTCACAGGATCTACCTTGGTGTACACATTGTGTACATCATGATGATGTGTACACAGGCTGTTCTTTTCTTCTTCTATTTCTTCTGCAGACGAAACATCAAAACACCATGATTTCTTGAAGAAGCCACCCCCACTTTCAGAATGTGAGCTAGCGCACACAATATCTGATGACGATGGACCAACCATTTATGTTCTAAGATCTCACAATACAGCAGTTAAGTACAGAAGCACTGAAACCAGCCAGCCAGAGTTGATGTTTGTGCTTTACCTAGACATCAGTAAAAAAACATGCTTATTTTAAAGAAAATAATAATAATAATAACTCGTTTTCATAATAACAGGTTTTTTTCAGGTTATCGTAACAGGTTATTATAATAACAGGTTATCAGAAACAATCACTAGCAGTCAATGAAAGCGACGAACTATTACAGTTGATACTTTCATTGTCGTGAACATTTAAGTACCAACAGGGCACAATATCCCTAGATCTGATATAGTGCAGGTCAGTGATGCACACAAACTGACAGCAGTACTCTCCAGGAATGTAAACACACACACCAAAAAAAAAAACGAAAGCAGTTTCTTTGTGTAGTCGCGCCAAGTCTAAAAATATTAACTAAGGGACGTAATCACAAATAAATAAGGGAAACAATTTGGCCTCTCTTAACATTATCCTCTTTAGAGTTTCAGGTGGTCCACCTCTTTTTCTTCGGCCTGTTGTGTTCCACTTGATAGCTTCTTTTGGGATTCTCTGTTTCTTCTCATCACGTGACTGACATATGTCCATCTCCTTTTTTCTGATCACCCATGAGACAGATTATTGTTCGCTCATCTCTGCGTTGTTCTTGAATTCGTTCCAAGTATTTTCCTTAGTCATTATGTTTTCAAAAGAGTCTAATTTTTTGTCTGTTTCTTTAGTTGTTTTCCAGCTTTCACATGCATAAATAAGGGTGGATATTCCATTTGAACTGAATAATCTTAGCGGAAATGTGGTTTATTAGAAGAATGTTGCGAATTCCCTGGACAGCAAAAATAACTAATGAAGAATGTAGGAGAAGAGCTGGAGAGACAAAAAAACCTTGTCAAAAAGATAAGAGAGAGACAATGTACTTTCATAGGACATGCAATGAGAAGAAGGGGCATTGAAAATATTATAACAACAGGAAAAATAGAAGGAAGAAGATCAAGAGGAAGACCAAGAGAAATGATACTGGACAGTCTGACGGGATGGTGTGAGAGGAGATCACCAACTGAACTGATGGCCTGCATGAAGGATCGTGTACTCTGACTGGCGCTGACTGATGATGATGATGAATCTTATACTGGTTTTTGTGCTTATAACTTTTGAATGTCATATGTTCTCAAGATTCTTGAAGGTCGATGCCGCTTTTACAATTCTAATTCGAATTTCCTTTTTGGTGTCACCATCCTGGTCTATGTAGCTGCCGAGATATGCTGATTGGTGTACCTCTTCAATAGCTGTTCCTTTTGTGTATATTTTTCCTTCTTGATTAACTGGAAGTTAGCATCATCATCTTCACTCCCTTGAGAGCATAGGCCACGGATAAAGGCTCTCCAGTCATCCCTGTTCTTGGAATTATTCTCTGCTTCCTTCCACGTGTATTCCTTGTCTCTGAGCACTGTCATAATTTCTCTTCTCCAAGTAAGTCTAGGTCTTCCTCGTTTTCTATTTCCTTGAGGATTCCATGTCAGTGCCTGTCTTGCTATGCTGGTGTTGCCGGGTTTCCTCAGAGTGTGGCCAGTCCACCTCCACTTCCTATACATGATTTGTAGATTCATAGGTTCTTGTCCTGCCCTTTCCCAGACCTCCTCGTTCCTGATCTTGTCCTGCCATTTAATGTTTAAAATCCTCCTCAAGCAGTAGTTCATGAATGTTTGTATCCTCTGTCGTATTGTCTTGGTCATAACCCATGTCTCTGAACCATATATTAGGATAGTCTTTACGTTTGTATTGAAAAGCCTAAGTTTGGTTCTTGTTTTGATATTCAAAACAACATACATTAAACCACGAGAATACAGGCTATGTAGGGAAACATACAAGAGGCTGAAGAACAAATTTATTACAGATGCAAAATAGTGTCATCAGCACTAGAACTTCTCACAAGCATAAGAGAAACAGAAACGAAATGGAAAAAACAGGCATATACAAGGCAGACATACTAAACTCCTTTGGTAGTTTCGCTTTGTATTTACAGGTCCTCCCATACGAGGCATCTAAATTACACCAAAGAGTTATTAGCAGGAGATACAAGCGAGAAGTTAATAACTTTCTTGTGTAATTTATTACAATAATTAGACTCTTTTGAAAACAAATGCATAAGGAAAATACTAGGCATCAAGTGGAACGAATTCAAGAACAATGCTGAAATAAGACAGATGACTGAACAACAACCTGTCTCATGTGTGATCAGGAAAAGGAGATGGACATATGTTGGTCACTTGATAGTAAGAAATGATCAGAGAATCCCAAAACAAGCTATCAAGTGGAACACAACAGGCCAAAGAAAAAGAGGCATACCGCGTGAAACTCAGAAGAGGACATTGTTAAGAGAGGCCAAATTAACAGGCATAAAATCCCTTGATGAGGTTGAAAGACTCGCTGAAGACAGGAAAAATTGGCGAACTACTTTGCGAGCCCTATGTGACTTTTAACGGCACGGGAAGGATATAAGATATAAGATATAAGTATTGGAGGACCTGTAGATACAAAGCAAAATACTACCAAAAACAATGTTCAATGATGGTATTTTTCTGTATATCTTCGAACAAAAGATGAGGAAATCGTAATGCGTCCTTCACTTTCTGCAAATAATTTAAAATTCACATCGCTATATCACGAAGTACAATCAAACATTGTGGGACATGTTTTTTTTTCCTACAGAAGCTAGCTAGTCTTT
Organism: Achatina immaculata; assembly: GCA_009760885.1. Lineage (NCBI taxonomy): Eukaryota > Metazoa > Mollusca > Gastropoda > Stylommatophora > Achatinidae > Lissachatina > Lissachatina immaculata. Next base: position 19,398,676 of record CM019710.1, read on the forward strand.
ACAAAATAAATGAGCATTAACTCCCTTGTTCATCTCGCCAATCCGCTGTTAACATTTACCTTCTGTTCTGTCCAATATTTACGCTTGCGGGTTTAACGAAGTCCGTACACAGAAAAGAAAACAGAAAGAAAACGCACTAATAAATCACATGAAATAGTAATAATAATTAGCAAGACATAGAGACACCCAGCAAAGGAGTATCGAAGCAGTGGTCAAAAAGATGAGCTATACCTGGAGAGGGATAGAAGAAACAGGCCAGGACAGAGATAAATGGAGAGCCCTGGTTGACTGCCAATGACCCAGATAGAGGTAAAGAAATATTTCCGTAACATGAAGAGGGCGTTACCGTTCTTGCTGTGAGTAGTGAGTTTCGTTTTTTTCTAACATTGTGTACTTCAACGTGGACAGAGGAAAGTTCATTTACAACGAGGAAGATGACATGGATTGGGGATAGGCGGGGTGGGGGGGGGGGGGGGGGGGGGAGGGGGACGCTGATCATCACTGTTAGTAGGTAGAACTCTGATCATCAATGTTAGTAGGTAGAACTCTGATCATCAATGTTAGTAGGTAGAACTCTGATCATCAATGTTAGTAGGTAGAACTCTGATCATCAATGTTAGTAGGTAGAACTCTGATCATCAATGTTAGTAGGTAGAACTCTGATCATCAATGTTAGTAGGTAGAACTCTGATCATCAATGTTAGTAGGTAGAACTCTGATCATCAATGTTAGTAGGTAGAACTCTGATCATCACTGTTAGTAGGTAGAACTCTGATCATCAATGTTAGTAGGTAGAACTCTGATCATCAATGTTAGTAGGTAGAACTCTGATCATCATGTTAGTAGGTAGAACTCTGATCATCAATGTTAGTAGGTAGAACTCTGATCATCAATGTTAGTAGGTAGAACTCTGATCATCAATGTTAGTAGGTAGAACTCTGATCATCACTGTTAGTAGGTAGAACTCTGATCATCAATGTTAGTAGGTAGAACTCTGATCATCAATGTTAGTAGGTAGAACTCTGATCATCAATGTTAGTAGGTAGAACTCTGATCATCAATGTTAGTAGGTAGAACTCTGATCATCAATGTTAGTAGGTAGAACTCTGATCATCAATGTTAGTAGGTAGAACTCTGATCATCAATGTTAGTAGGTAGAACTCTGATCATCACTGTTAGTAGGTAGAACTCTGATCATCACTGTTAGTAGGTAGAACTCTGATTATCAGTAGATCTCTGATCATCGCTGTTAGTAGGTAGAACTCTGATTATCAGTAGAACTCTGATCATCACTGTTAGTAGGTAGAAATCTGATTATCAGTAGAACTCTGATCATCACTGTTAGTAGGTAGAACTCTGATCATCACTGTTAGTAGGTAGAACTCTGATCATCACTGTTAGTAGGTAGAACTCTGATTATCACTGTTAGTAGGTAGAACTCTGATCATCACTGTTAGTAGGTAGAACTCTGATCATCACTGTTAGTAGGTAGAACTCTGATCATCACTGTTAGTAGGTAGAACTCTGATCATCAATAGAACTCTGGTCATCATTGTTAGTAGGTAGAACTCTGATCATCACTGTTAGTAGGTAGAACTCTGGTCATCACTGTTAGTAGGTAGAACTCTGATCATCAATAGAACTCTGGTCATCATTGTTAGTAGGTAGAACTCTGTAGGTAGAACTCTGATCATCACTGTTAGTAGGTAGAACTCTGATCATCACCTTTAGTACATATAACTCTGGTCATCACTGTTAATGGGCAGAACGCCAGAAAAGAATCTTAGTTCGTATATGCATAGTATTCTTCCCGGGCCAGCAGGCGTTGGGACAAAGGCGTGGCGACATTGGGTCACTGTGAGAACGAAACCAAGTTTTTTTGCCAGCCTAAGCCATGCGGCTCTTGTCACACATTACAACTCCCTACACAGGAAGACAACTAGCGAACACAAAACTGGCAATACTAATAGAGCACATGGACACAGAACAGGTCAAGCGAACGCTGCACTGGCTGACCCCAGATAGAGGTAAAGAAATATTTCCGTAACATGAAGAGGCCGTTACCGTTCTTACTGTGAGTAGTGAGTTTCTTTTTTTTTCCAACATTGTGTACTTCAACGTGGACAGAGGAAAGTTCATTTACAACGAGGAAGATGACATGGAATTGGGGATAGGGAGGGGGGGGGGGTAGGGGGACGCTGATCATCACTGTTAGTAGGTAGAACTCTGATCATCACTGTTAGTAGGTAGAACTCTGATTATCAATAGAACTCTGATCATCACTGTTAGTAGGTAGAACTCTGATCATCACTGTTAGTAGGTAGAACTCTGATTATCAATAGAACTCTTATCATCACTGTCAGTAGGTAGAACTCTGATCATCACTGTTAGTAGGTAGAACTCTGATTATCAATAGAACTCTGATCATCATTGTTAGTAGGTAGAACTCTGATCATCACTGTTAGTAGGTAGAACTCTGATTATCAATAGAACTCTGATCATTACTGTTAGTAGGTAGAACTCTGATTATCACTGTTAGTAGGTAGAACTCTGATTATCAATAGAACTCTAATCATCACTGTTAGCAGGTAGAACTCTGATTATCAATAGAACTCTGATCATCACTGTTAGTAGGTAGAACTCTGATTATCAATAGAACTCTGATCATCATTGTTAGTAGGTAGAACTCTGATCATCACTGTTAGTAGGTAGAACTCTGATTATCAATAGAACTCTGATCATTACTGTTAGTAGGTAGAACTCTGATTATCACTGTTAGTAGGTAGAACTCTGATTATCAATAGAACTCTAATCATCACTGTTAGCAGGTAGAACTCTGATTATCAATAGAACTCTGATCATCACTGTTAGTAGGTAGAACTCTGATTATCACTGTTAGTAGGTAGAACTCTGATTATCAATAGAACTCTGATCATCACTGTTAGTAGGTAGAACTCTGATCATCACTGTTAGTAGGTAGAACTCTGATCATCACTGTTAGTAGGTAGAACTCTGATTATCAATAGAACTCTGATCATCACTGTTAGTAGGTAGAACTCTGGTCATCACTGTTAGTAGGTAGAACTCTGATCATCACTGTTAGTAGGTAGAACTCTGATCATCACTGTTAGTAGGTAGAACTCTGATCATCACTGTTAGTAGGTAGAACTCTGATCATCACTGTTAGTAGGTAGAACTCTGATCATCACTGTTAGTAGGTAGAACTCTGGTCATCACCGTTAGTAGATAGAACTCTGATCATCACCGTTAGTAGGTAGAACTCTGATCATCACCGTTAGTAGGTAGAACTCTGATCATCACCGTTAGTAGGTAGAAATCAGATCATCACTGTTAGTAGGTACAACTCTGATCATCATTGTTAGTAGGTAGAACTCTGATCATCATTGTTAGTAGGTAGAACTCTGGTCATCACTGTTAGTAGGTAGAACTCTGATCATCACCGTTAGTAGGTAGAACTCTGATCATCACTGTTAGTAGGTAGAACTCTGATCATCAATGTTAGTAAGTAGAACTCTGATCATCACTGTTAGTAGGTAGATCTCTGATTATCAATAGAAATCTGATCATCACTGTTAGTAGGTAGAACACTGATTATCAATATAACTCTGATCATCACTGTTAGTAGGTAGAACTCTGATCATCACTGTTAGTAGGTAGAACTCTGATCATCACTTTTAGTAGGTAGAACTCTGATCATCACTGTTAGTAGGTAGAACTCTGATCATCACTGTTAGTAGGTAGAACTCTGATCATCACTGTTAGTAGGTAGAACTCTGATTATCAATAGAACTCTGATCATCACTGTTAGTAGGTAGAACTCTGATCATCACTGTTAGTAGGTAGAACTCTGATTATCAATAGAACTCTGATCATCACTGTTAGTAGGTAGAACTCTGATTATCACTGTTAGTAGGTAGAACTCTGATTATCAATAGAACTCTGATCATCACTGTTAGTAGGTAGAACTCTGATCATCACTGTTAGTAGGTAGAACTCTGATCATCACTGTTAGTAGGTAGAACTCTGATTATCAATAGAACTCTGATCATCACTGTTAGTAGGTAGAACTCTGATCATCACTGTTAGTAGGTAGAACTCTGATCATCACTGTTAGTAGGTAGAACTCTGATCATCACCGTTAGTAGGTAGAACTCTGGTCATCACCGTTAGTAGGTAGAACTCTGATCATCACCGTTAGTATGTAGAAATCAGATCATCACTGTTAGTAGGTAGAACTCTGATCATCATTGTTAGTAGGTAGAACTCTGATCATCATTGTTAGTAGGTAGAACTCTGGTCATCACTGTTAGTAGGTAGAACTCTGATCATCACCGTTAGTAGGTAGAACTCTGATCATCACTGTTAGTAGGTAGAACTCTGATCATCACTGTTAGTAAGTAGAACTCTGATCATCACTGTTAGTAGGTAGATCTCTGATTATCAATAGAAATCTGATCATCACTGTTAGTAGGTAGAACACTGATTATCAATATAACTCTGATCATCACTGTTAGTAGGTAGAACTCTGATCATCACTGTTAGTAGGTAGAACTCTGATCATCACTTTTAGTAGGTAGAACTCTGATCATCACTGTTAGTAGGTAGAACTCTGATCATCACTGTTAGTAGGTAGAACTCTGATCATCACTGTTAGTAGGTAGAACTCTAGTCATCATTGTTAGTAGGTAGAACTCTGATCATCAACTCTGGTCATCACTGTTAGTAGGTAGAACTCTGATCATCAATAGAACTCTGATCATCACTGTTAGTAGGTAGAACTCTGGTCATCACTGTTAGTAAGTAGAACTCTGGTCATCACTGTTAGTAGGTAGAACACTGATCATCACTGTTAGTAGGTAGAACACTGATCATCACTGTTAGTAGATAGAACTCTGGTCATCACTGTTAGTAGGTAGAACTCTGATCATCAATAGAAGTCTTGTCATCACTGTTAGTAGGTAGAACTCTGATCATCAACTCTGGTCATCACTGTTAGTAGGTAGAACTCTGATCATCAATAGAACTCTGATCATCACTGTTAGTAGGTAGAACTCTGGTCATCACTGTTAGTAGGTAGAACTCTGGTCATCACTGTTAGTAGGTAGAACACTGATCATCACTGTTAGTAGATAGAACTCTGGTCATCACTGTTAGTAGGTAGAACTCTGATCATCAATAGAAGTCTGGTCATCACTGTTAGAAGGTAGAACTCTGGTCATCACTGTTAGTAAGTAGAACTCTGGTCATCACTGTTAGTAGGTAGAACACTGATCATCACTGTTAGTAGGTAGAACACTGATCATCACTGTTAGTAGATAGAACTCTGGTCATCACTGTTAGTAGGTAGAACTCTGATCATCAATAGAAGTCTTGTCATCACTGTTAGTAGGTAGAACTCTGATCATCAACTCTGGTCATCACTGTTAGTAGGTAGAACTCTGATCATCAATAGAACTCTGATCATCACTGTTAGTAGGTAGAACTCTGGTCATCACTGTTAGTAGGTAGAACTCTGGTCATCACTGTTAGTAGGTAGAACACTGATCATCACTGTTAGTAGATAGAACTCTGGTCATCACTGTTAGTAGGTAGAACTCTGATCATCAATAGAAGTCTGGTCATCACTGTTAGAAGGTAGAACTCTGGTCATCACTGTTAGTAGGTAGAACTCTGATCATCACCTTTAGTACATATAACTCTGGTCATCACTGTTAATGAGCAGAACGCCAGAAAAGAATCTTAGTTCGTATATGCATAGTATTCTTGCCGGGCCAGCGGGCGTTGGGCCAAAGGCGTGGCGACATTGGGTCACTGTGAGAACGAAACCAAGTTTTTTTGCCAGCCTAAGCCATGCGGCTCTTGTCACACATTACAACTCCCTACACAGGAAGACAACTGGCGAACACAAAACTGGCAATACTAATAGAGCACATGGACACAGAACAGGTCAAGTGAACGCTGCACTGGCTGCCCCCAACAAAAGAAGTACACATGGCCAAGCGCTTTGTTGTATTCCTGACCAGAGATGAGAAACCCGAGGTCTAGCGCGTGGAAAAAGCCCACGACAAATGGACCTCTTTTTACGCAGTCCGAAACTGGAGATTCCACATCATACAGTGATATACAACTTCATCGGAACTAAGGAACTAAAATCCCCTATAATGTTTCAATTTTGAAAAATACCTTGCCCGACTTGTGGTTTACAGTTCTCACTGGGCTAGCAAATGCTCAAAGAAGCAAAAATCCGCACCAAAAGACGGTACCAGAAGAGAAATCTTCAGGCAAACGGGACGAAGAACAACCGGCGACTGTCAACGAAGACATACAAGGTCCTGGACAGCCCAGAGCTGCCTCCAGAATCTGAAGAAGAGACCCCCCAATTCCCCAATGACAGTGCCTGGAAATAACAAAACACCATGTACCCCGAGAAAGCTGCAGACGAAAGGCAGAACACCGGCCTCACACAACAGACACAGGAAACTCTCAGCCCACACCTCAAATAACAGATACAGGAAACTCTCAGCCCACACCTCAAATAACAGACACAGGAAACTCTCAGCCCACACCTCAAATAACAGACACAGGAAACTCTCAGCCCACACCTCAAATAACAGACACAGGAAACTCTCAGCCCACACATCAAATAACAGACAAAGGAAACTCTCAGCCCACACCTCAAATAACAGACACAGGAAACTCTCAGCCCACACCTCAAATAACAGACACAGGAAACTCTCAGCCCACACCTCAAATAACAGACACAGGAAACTCTCAGCCTACATCTCAAATAACAGACACAGCAAACTCTCAGCCCACACCTCAAATAACAGACAAAGGAAACTCTCAGCCCACACCTCAAATAACAGACACAGGAAAGTCTCAGCCCACACCTCAAATAACAGACACAGGAAACTCTCAGCCCACACCTCAAATAACAGACACAGGAAATTCTCAGCCCACACCTCAAATAACAGACACAAGAAACTCTCAGACAACACCTCATACAACAGACACAGGAAACTCTCAGACCTCACCTCAAATAACAGACACAGGTAACTCTCAGCGCATACCTCAAATAACAGACACAGGAAACTCTCAGACCCGATCTCAAATAACGGACACAGGAAACTCTCAGACCCGACCTCAAATAACAGACACAGGAAACTCTCAGCCCCGACCTCAAATAACAGACACAGGAAACTTTCAACCACGGCCTCAAACAACAGACACAGGAAACTCTCAGCCCATACCTCAAATAACAGACACATGAAACTCTCAGCCCATACCTCAAATAACAGACACATGAAACTCTCAGCCCATACCTCAAATAACAGACATAGGAAACTCTCAGCCACAGCCTCACACAACAGACACAGGAAACTCTCAGCCCACACCTCAAATAACAGACACAGCAAACTCTCAGCCCACACCTCAAATAACAGACACAGGATACTCTAAGCCCAGACCTCAAATAACAGACATAGAAAATTCTCAGTCCACACCTCAAATAACAGACACAGGAAACTCTCAGTCCACACCTCAAATAACAGACACAGGAAACTCTCAGCCACGGCCTCAAACAACAGACACAGGAAACTCTCAGCCACAGCCTCACACAACAGACACAGGAAACTCTCAGCCACGGCCTCAAATAACAGACACAGGAAACACTCAGCCCACACCTCATATAACAGACACAGGAAACTCTCAGCCCACACCTCAAATAACAGACACAGGAAACTCTCAGCCCACACCTCAAATAACAGACACAGGAAACTCTCAGCCCACACCTCAAATAACAGACACAGGAAACTCTCAGCCCACACCTCAAATAACAGACACAGGAAACTCTCAGCCCACACCTCAAATAACAGACACAGGAAATTCTCAGCCCACACCTCAAATAACAGACACAAGAAACTCTCAGACAACACCTCATACAACAGACACAGGAAACTCTCAGACCTCACCTCAAATAACAGACACAGGTAACTCTCAGCGCATACCTCAAATAACAGACACAGGAAACTCTCAGACCCGATCTCAAATAACGGACACAGGAAACTCTCAGACCCGACCTCAAATAACAGACACAGGAAACTTTCAACCACGGCCTCAAACAACAGACACAGGAAACTCTCAGCCCATACCTCAAATAACAGACACATGAAACTCTCAGCCCACACCTCAAATAACAGACATAGGAAACTCTCAGCCACAGCCTCACACAACAGACACAGGAAACTCTCAGCCCACACCTCAAATAACAGACACAGGATACTCTAAGCCCAGACCTCAAATAACAGACATAGAAAATTCTCAGTCCACACCTCAAATAACAGACACAGGAAACTCTCAGCCCACACCTCAAATAACAGACACAGGAAACTCTCAGCCACGGCCTCAAACAACAGACACAGGAAACTCTCGGCCACAGCCTCACACAACAGACACAGGAAACTCTCAGCCACGGCATCAAATAACAGACACAGGAAACTCTCAGCCCACACCTCAAATAACAGACACAGGAAACTCTCAGCCCACACCTCAAATAACAGACACAGGAAACTCTCAGCCCACACCTCAAATAACAGACACAGGAAACTCTCAGCCCACACCTCAAATAACAGACACAGGAAACTCTCAGCCCACACCTCAAATAACAGACACAGGAAACTCTCAGCCCACACATCAAATAACAGACACAGGAAACTCTCAGCCCACACCTCAAATAACAGACACAGGAAACTCTCAGCCCACACCTCAAATAACAGACACAGGAAACTCTCAGCCCACACCTCAAATAACAGACACAGGAAACTCTCAGCCTACATCTCAAATAACAGACACAGGAAACTCTCAGCCCACACCTCAAATAACAGACACAGGAAACTCTCAGCCCACACCTCAAATAACAGACACAGGAAACTCTCAGACCCGATCTCAAATAACGGACACAGGAAACTCTCAGACCCGACCTCAAATAACAGACACAGGAAACTCTCAGCCCACACCTCAAATAACAGACACAGGAAACTTTCAACCACGGCCTCAAACAACAGACACAGGAAACTCTCAGCCCATACCTCAAATAACAGACACATGAAACTCTCAGCCCACACATCAAATAACAGACATAGGAAACTCTCAGCCACAGCCTCACACAACAGACACAGGAAACTCTCAGCCCACACCTCAAATAACAGACACAGCAAACTCTCAGCCCACACCTCAAATAACAGACACAGGATACTCTAAGCCCAGACCTCAAATAACAGACATAGAAAATTCTCAGTCCACACCTCAAATAACAGACACAGGAAACTCTCAGCCCACACCTCAAATAACAGACACAGGAAATTCTCAGCCACGGCCTCAAACAACAGACACAGGAAACTCTCAGCCACAGCCTCACACAACAGACACAGGAAACTCTCAGCCACGGCCTCAAATAACAGACACAGGAAACTCTCAGCCCAGATCTCAAATAACAGACAAAGGAAACTCTCAGCCCACACCTCAAATAACAGACACAGGAAACTCTCAGCCCACACCTCACATAACAGACACAGGAAACTCTCAGCCCACACCTCAAATAATAGACAAGGAAACTCTCAGCCCACACCTCAAATAACAGACACAGGAAACTCTCAGCCTAGACCTCAAATAACAGACACAGGAAACTCTCAGCCTAGACCTCAAGTAACAGACATAGGAAACTCTCAGCCCACACCTCAAATAACAGACACATGAAACTCTCAGCCACAACTCAAATAACAGACACAGGAAACTCTCAGCCCACACCTCAAATAACAGACACAGGAAACTCTCAGTCCAGACCTCAAATAACAGACAAAGGAAACTCTCAGCCCACACCTCAAATAACAGACACAGGAAACTCTCAGCCCACATCTCAAATAACAGACACAGGAAACTCTCAGCCTAGACCTCAAATAACAGACACAGGAAACTCTCAGCCCACACCTCAAATAACAGACACAGGAAACTCTCAGCCCACACCTCAAATAACAGACACAGGAAACTCTCAGCCCCGGCCTCAAACAACAGACACAGGAAACTCTCAAACCCGGCCTCAAACAACAGACACAGAAAACTCTCAGCCACGACCTCACACGACCTCAAACAACAGACACAGAAAACTCTCATAAGGAAGAAGCAAAGAATACCCCCCCCCCCTTCCTACAACCTGCATCTCTGCTATATCTCTCCTTACAAAAGTGCTTACCAACAAGCTCAAGCCACCCATGCACAAACTCATACACGAAGACCAACAGTGTAGTGTAGAGAACAGAAACATACGTCAGCACACACATTTCATACGAGACATCATACACTACACACACCAGAAGGACTACAAGTCGTCAGTTCTTTCCTTAGATCAGGAGAAAGCTTTTGATAGAGTATCACACCAATACTTACACAAGACACTACTCCATTGCAACATAGGGAACTACTCTAGAGAATGGATTCACATTCTCTGCTCCAAGCCTGAGAGCAACGTCTTAGTAAACCAAACGCTTACAGAGACTTTCAGGCTAACTAGATCAGTGAGACAGGGCTGCCCACTCTCTCCTTTACTGTACATACTCACTCTAGAAACACTTCTAGAGAAGATCAGACAAGACACAACAATCCAGGGAACTTTCGTACCTGGCAAGGGAGAGACACTATCTTCTTCCCGCTAACAGACAGATCAATAGCGAACAATTCTAGAGACATTCAAAGGGTTCGGCAAAGACAGCGGAACCAAACTAAACACACAGAAGTCAGTAATAATGGGGACAGACAGATGGCGAAATAAAAGGGACTTCCCTTTTCGCCTCATACACACGGACAACATAAAACTTTACGCCATCACATTCCCGTCACACCCAGATAAAACACACAAACCCACACGGAAGAAACTTGTAGCACAAACCACAGGCATGCTGAACAGGTGCAGATATAAAACTACAGCGATATTTGGTAGAAGCACCATAGTGAACACCTACATTGTTCCAAAAATAATCTACATAGCTACAGCACTAGACCCTCCACAACAGACAAATCCACGAATTCAATCAGACGCTTCACCTTTACAAACACTATACACAGCATCAGACATAAAACCCTCATACAGAACAAACTGCACCGAGAAATCGTCCTACAAGACATACAAACAAAGACCCAAGCACTTCCTCCAAGACAAACAAACAAAGATCCAAGCACTTTCTCCAAGACATACAAACAAAGATACAAGCACTTTCTTCAAGACATACAAACAAAGATCCAAGCACTCAGGATCAGTTACGTGGGCCGCATCATCAAACATCCAAAATACAGCACGCACTAGCTCACTACTACATGGGACTCAAACCTGCTCCCACCAAACAACTCACAGCCACACCACTTTGGTACACCGCCACTCTTCTACAAAACCTGCATCCAAACCATCCACGGAAAAGAAACACTCATCCACCGTAAAACAAACTGCATCTACAAACAATGCATACCTGGTCTAGAAACTCTCTATAAATATGAAACTTGGGTCAGAAAGATAAATCTCTCAAATACAAAAGTATTGTAACGCAAATATAAGAATATTATAAGAGAAAACATCACAAGACCCTTCTGGAGGAGGCCACATTAAGATAAGTTCTTCGTTGTTTTTTTGTGTGTGTCTCGTTGTGTATGTAATCCTCGAAAAAAGCTCACGCCGAAATATCGGATGTTGTATGTTTTTCATTTATACGTTCTCATACTTTCTATTCGTTTTTTCTCACTTTACTCACTCCCTCCCTCACTTTGTAAAACTGCACCATACCACCATACACTTCTATCTACCTTTTTTTTATGTAAACCAGTTTTACTACAGTCGCCATCCCTTTTATCCATCACAAGACCCATTCCAAAAAGCTTCAGAAAACTGGTGGCGCCGAGTTCAGTTTAACACTAAGCGTCTGGTTGGTCAGAGCAGAACCGCGCTGAAGGCAGGCAGAATGCGTCGAAAGAGCGAACCATGCGATCCACATGCGTCGGTCCTGGTTTTAAGTGACAACGGTCTGAAGAGCGGGAGGTGGAAAGTCAAGGAAGAGATGGTGTCTGCTAAGGAAGCTCCGCGCCTTATCCTGATTTGATATCCCCACTCAGGATGTGAAAAATTAGCAGTCATAATCCACTCCCCCCTCTACACCATGCGTGAGTCTCAACACTGCCATCGCATCCGCTGCAAAGACACCCTACTCGCAGTTACAGGGATATAAAGCAACAGCCCTGAATTGATAAATTTTATTATAAAAAAATAAATACTTAAAGATTCAAACTCTAAATCATTTCGAAGGTTGAAAATTGTCTGGAAGAATTATTCCCTGTAGTCTCGTTCATTCTTAACGGATCAAACTTCGTTACAGCAACGTACGAAGGGAAGTAACTTAAATATTAACTCTTTTTCTATTGAATTATTTCCCATACTTTGCTTGAATAAATCTTTGTTGAGAAGTTTTGGTGAGAATGAAACAAACTAGAAAGAAGTTATGCTATAATTTAAAGACACAGGGCTAGTTGGTAATGATCTGCAAATGGCTACATCAGCAGCATGCCATCTTTCTCACAACCGAGAGGCCTACAGGAGAGCTGTTAGGAAGGCAAAGCTCCGCAAGGGACATGCAAATGAATGAATGAATGAATGAAGGGGCCTGGTTAGAAATGTGCTATTTTTCATTTTACTAAGACATAGGAAAAAAACTCTGAAAATTGATTAGCAAATTGATTAGAGTTTAAGATTGATTAGCAAATTCATTAAACTGATTCTTATCTTATATCTTATATCCTTCCCGTGCCGTTAAACGTCACATAGGGCTCGCAAAGTAGTTCGCCAATTTTTTCTATCTTCAGCGAGTCTTTCAACCTCATCAAGGGATTTTATGCCTGTTAATTTGGCCTCTCTTAACAATGTCCTCTTCAGAGTTTCACACGGTCTGCCTCTTTTTCTTTGGCCTGTTGTGTTCCACTTGATAGCTTGTTTTTGGATTCTCTAATCATTTCTTCTCATCAAGTGACCAACATATGTCCATCTCCTTTTCCTGATCACCCATGTGACTGGTTGTTGTTCAGTCATCTGTTTTATCTCTGCATTGTTCTTGAATTCGTTCCACTTGATGCCTAGTATTTTCCTTATGCATTTGTTTTCAAAAGAGTCTAATTTCTTGTCTATTTCTTTAGTTGTTTTCCAGCTTTCACATGCATAAATGAGAGTGGATATTACATTTGAATTGAACAGTCTTAACTTGGTTTTTGTGCTTATAACTTTTGAATTCCATATGTTCTCAAGATTCTTGAAGATTGATGCTGCTTTTGCAATTCTGATCATAACTTCCTTTTTAGTGTCACCATCCTGGTCCATGTAGCTGCCAAGGTATGCAAATTGATTGACTTCTTCAATATCTTCCTTCTATGTGTATTTTTCCATTTTGATTAATGGGAATTTTCATTATTTTTTTTTAATGAAAAATAATTAAATTGATTAAGTGAGCAATAGCTACTAGCACAGACAGTGGTTTTTTGGAGTGAAAAGGTTAAGTCTCCTGCCATTTTTGTGACTTATTGAGCATTTTTATGCTATTGTTGTGACAGGAAACCTGCACATGTGCATCACAGAATAAAGGGGCAGAATGGGGACAAGTGTGTGTTGCTTCAGCAAGTTCATGGATGGCACAGGAGGCTTAAAAGTGGTATATTAGTTTTGGTGAAAACAACTCGCTCCAGTCATCCTCACACTGCGAATAAACCTGACGCTACTTCCGATGTGGAACAAAGGATACAAAAAAAGGGAGGGTAACAATCGATGAAGTTGTTGGGATACAGAAAAGTCTCCTCCGGGTGAATGCTAAAACAACTCACGTCCGATCATAAAAGAACGTCGTGTGGATGTTTGGGAAGCTGTTTTACGACCTTTTGAAGCTGAAAAAACGATTGCTTTTCTACGACGTACAGCCACTGGAAACGAATGCGTGGTACATGACTTCCAGAAGCGATCCAGCAAGGAGTGACAACATTCTTTCTTGCCTAAAGTAAAGAACTAGATCAGTCGGAAAATTGATGCTCATGCCCTGTAAAAGGCCCAGTCCCGGAACATTACGTGCCCAGATGAGCCACCACCAACATCCAAGCATTCCGTGATCAGTTTGTGGATCACTTGAAACCTTCAATCAGGCCAAAACGTCTCGATATGCTCAGTTCTGTGTGTTGTTACAACTTGACGCGCAGCCTCCTACATCACGTGTAGCATCTCAACAAATTACGAATCTGCATTTCTATGTCTTCCGCATTCTACATACTCATCTAACCTCTCACCATGTGATTATAAGGTGTTTGAACTCTTCAGTGAGGCGCTAGGAGCGAGTGAATTCAGTACAGAAAAGAGATTATACAACATGTGCACATTTGACTACAGTGTTAGAAGATTTCTTTATTCCTTGAGCACTCTAGGTGTTGGTGAAGTCGTGGTAGACCTCCTGCACTGAATGTGTTGAGGCATACGCTGAAAAGTGAACAAGAGTTTTCAGTTACGAGTATATTTGCTTAGTTTGTTCAAAAACAAAGATAAAGGTAGTCCCATAGCAAATGCCGAAGGGGACGAAGCGTTAGAGACCTCGTTACGCTGGGCCATCAGGGTATGAGGTAGGGTAGCCACTTCCTTTCCTCGCTGCCTTTCCTTCCCAGATTTTCTCTGCTACACATTTTGCGAGGCTGGGTCGACCTCGGGGATGTATTGGTTGGAAAAAAAAAATCCTGCTCAGCTGGGGGTTCGAACTCTCGACCATTCGGTTGCTAGACGAGTGCTCTAACCACTGTGCTAGCTGATCCCCTTGTTCAAATATTTAAAAAATAAAACAAACTTTTTTTTTTTTACTATTATAACTTATAACTGTAATATGTTTGTTCTAACAACACAGCATGACAGAGTGAGTTAGCATCGTTGTGTTTCCTCCGAGAGAGGAAAGACAATGCAAGAAGAACAAGAACAAGAAGAACAAGAACAAGAAGAACAAGAACAAGAAGAACAAGAACAAGAAGAAGAACAACAAGAAGAACAAGAAGAAGAAGAACAAGAAGAAGAACAAGAAGAACAAGAAGAAGAACAAGAAGAACAAGAAGAAGAAGAAGAAGAACAACAACAACAACAAGAAAAAGAAGAACAAGAACAATAATAACAAGAAGAAGAAGAACAAGAAGAAGAAGAACAAGAACAATAAGAACAAGAAGAACAAGAACAAGAAGAAGAAAAAGAACAAGAAGAACAATAAGAACAAGAAGAACAAGAACAAGAACAAGAAAAACAAGAAGAAGAAGAACAACAGCAACAAAAAGAAAAAGAAGAACAAGAACAATAAGAACAAGAAGAAGAAGATCAAGAAAAAGAACAAGAAGAAGAACAAGAAGAACAAGAAGAAGAAGAAGAAGAAGAAGAAAAATAACAAGAACAATAAGAACAAGCAGAAGAAGAAGAAGAAGAAGAACAAGAAGAACAAGAACAATAAGAAGAACAAGAACAAGAAGAACAAGAAGAAGAAGAACAAGAACAATAAGAACAAGAAGAACAAGAACAAGAAGAACAAGAACAAGAACAACAATAACAAGAAGAACAAGAACAAGAAGAACAAGAACAATAATAACAAGAAGAAGAACAATAAGAACAAGAAGAACAAGAACAAGAACAATAATAACAAGAAGAAGAACAATAAGAACAAGAAGAACAAGAACAAGAACAATAAGAACAAGAAGAACAAGAACAAGAAGAACAAGAACAATAAGAACAAGAAGAAGAAGAATAAAAACAAGAACAATAAGAACAAGAACAAGAAGAACAAGAAGAAGAACAACAACAAGAACAATAAGAAGAAGAACAAGAAGAAGAAGAAGAAGAACAAGAACAATAAGAACAAGAACAAGAAGAAGAACAAGAAGAACAAGAAGAAGACCCATCATGGGAGCACTTATGAACACAATGAGGTTCCCAAACCTTTTGGAACTTCTGCCGCCTTGCCTCCGAGCCCAACACCCATAGAACCCTCTTAAAACGTTTTTTCACTCAGTTCTGATGCCTTCTCCAGCCTTATTTTCATATCTCCCTCCCCCACACCCCTCCCCCACCCCACTGCTCTGAATCTTTCCAATGACTACAGGAGGACGGTACCTTATAATTTGAGAGCCGCTGGTCTAACCATATACATTAGCCAGACATGAGACGACTGTAATAAAATCTCTCTCCCTCTCTCTCTCTCTCTCTCTCTCTCTCTCTCTCTCTCTCTCTCTCTCTCTCTGAACCTTAAGTCCCCAGGGCACATGGGGCTTCCGCAAGGGTTTTCCACAAATGCCTGTCCTTTGCCTTTTTTTTCTGCTCTTGCCCAGGTGAACCCTCTATTGCTCAACATCCTCTCTGTTGTTCTTCTCCATGTCTCCTTTGGTCTACCCTTACTTCTGTTCCCCTGTGGTTTCCATCTTAGTGCTATTTTTGGTAGTGAGTTGTCAGTCATTCGGAGCACATGTCCCAACCATCGCCAGCGTCTTTCCTCAATAATTGCTGTCAGTGGTTTCATCAGAATTTCTGCCAACAAGATGTTACTTCTTATGGTGTTTGGGCAAGATATTTTTCTAATTTTTTAACATTTAGTCTGGTAATAAAATCTATACTTGAGTAAAAGGTTGAAGTGGAAAGTAACAAGCTGATTCTCTCTTTCTCTCTCTCTCTCTCTCTGAACCTTAAGTGCCCAGGGCACATAGGGCTTCCGCAAGGGTTTTCCACAAATGACTGTCCTTTGCCTTTTTTATGCTTTTGCCCGTGTGCTACCCGAGATCTGCAAAAAATAGGACCACTGTACCCTACCACGTATGATCGTAAAAGGCGACTAAGGAGGGTTCGGCATAGGGCCAGCAACCCTATCTTGTAAAAAAAAAACCCAACTATCAGACTGCTACAGAAACAGAAACACAAGCTGATTAAAAGGTTATAAATAGATCAATAAACATCAAAAGATGAAGGGGTTTGAATGCCGAAGGAAAAGTAGCACGTGGACGAAAACGTTACAGATGAATCATTAACGTCAAAAAATGGACGGGGTTCAATATTGAATGGAAAGTAGCAAGTTGATTACACCATTATAGTCTGATCACTAACATCAAGAGGTGTGTGTGGGGTTGAATGTTGAAGGGGGAAAAAAAAAGGTTGACTAAAATGTTTTAGATAGATCAGTAACACCAATAGATGGACGGGGTTCAATACTGAAGGGAAAGTAGCAAGCCGACTAAAACGTTACAGGCAGATCAATAACATTACAAAAACGGAAGGGGTTCAATACTGAAGGGAAAGTAGCAAGTTGACGATATATCAGTAACACCAATAGATGGACGGGGATCAATACTGAAGGGAAAGTAGCAAGTTGACGATAGATCAGTAACAAGAAGATCAAGAGTGGAACAGTGTAAAAGAGCGCTAGGATATCTATATCCATAGTTTTATTTGCGAGATTGGCACATGATGATGATGATAATGATGACTACTGGGGTTGAGATGGAAGGGTGGGCGGGGGGGGGGGGGCGGGGAGAAACCCTCCACTTAAGTCAGCGTGTGATGTTCAGAAACATCAAACTGAATAAAGAACTCCTTAAAAATGACCAAGAACTGCGAGAACAATACAAAGTTATTAAAACAAATAGATACAATGTAGTAGCAAAGATAAATAGTATAGATGAACAATGGGCAATGTTAAGAGATTCTTTCCACCAAACTGTTAAGGGGATAATACCGCCGAAAAAAGAAGCCCCTAAAAATAAATGGATGACAGACGACATCTTAGGACTGATGGACAAGAGGAGGAGGAATAAAAATAACGAGGAAAAATATAGCAAGATAAATAAAGAAATAAGACGCAAATGCAGAGAAGCAAAAGAAATGTGGTTAAATGAACAGTGCAGGCAGATAGAGGACTCTCATAATAAAGACAGCAAAAACATGCACAAACGAATTAGTGAACTCACAGGCAGGAAAACAAAATATACCACAGGATGCCTGAAATCAAAAGAAGGTAAAATGTTAACGGGAAAAGAAGACATTGTGGACAGGTGGACAGAGTACATCGGTGAGCTATATGGAGGAGAAAGACCAGAATTACACCAGATACTGAAAACTGTGATGGACCACCAATACTTGAAGATGAACTTATAGAGGCCATCAAACACATGAAGAAAGGAAAAGCGACTGGGCCTGATAATATAACAATAGAAGAAATAGAGGCACTAGAGGAGACAGGAATAAATATAATAACCAAGTTACTGAATGACATTTACAACAGTGGTTATATTCCCAGATCACCAACTGAGCTGATGGCCTGCAGGAAGGATCGTGTACTCTGGAGAAGCATAATAGCCAACGCCAGTCGGCACGGCACATGATGATGATGATGATGATGTGGGCGCTACTAGCTATAAGAAATTTTCAAGAAGCCGGGGGGGAATTCCGAGGCTATTTTTAGTATCCAATCAAGATATTGGGAAGTCTTGAAATTCACGGGTGGTGGTCACAGACGTCAATATCTGTTCACGTGATCCGCATCCTCGTTTGGATTTAGGACAATGAATACATACCTCCTACACGCTCTCTACTTCAAGTACTTTGACCTCGTCTTATCTGCCTCACTTCGCCCAACGCTTCGGCAATTTGTAAGATGAACTTCACACATACAGCGAAAACATAATATACTTACTGTCAGTGTCATGAGCACGTAAAATGGCCACCATAAATGTAATGAAAAAGGTAAGAAAACCATCATAAATGTAAGACATGCCAGCTGTTTACATGTGTTTTTATGTAAGACATGCCAGCTGTTTACATGTGTTTTTATGTAAGACATGCCAGCTGTTTACATGTGTTTTTATGTAAGACATGCCAGCTGTTTACATGCGTTTTTATGTAAGACATGCCAGCTGTTTACATGCGTTTTTATGTAAGACATGCCAGCTGTTTACATGCGTTTTTATGTAAGACATGCCAGCTGTTTACATGCGTTTTTATGTAAGACATGCCAGCTGTTTACATGTGTTTTTATGTAAGACATGCCAGCTGTTTACATGTGTTTTTATGTAAGACATGCCAGCTGTTTACGTGTGTTTTTATCTAAGACTTGTCAGCTATGTGTGTTTTTATTTAAGACACGCCAGCTATTTACATGTTTTAAAAAAGACACGCCAGCTGTTTACATATGTTTTAGAAAAGACACGCCAGCTGTTTACATATGTTTTAGAAACTACATGCCAGCTGTTTACATATGTTTTAGAAAAGACACGCCAGCTGTTTACATATGTTTTAGAAATACACACCAGCTGTTTTATATGTTTCTTTTTTAGAAAAGACATAACAGCTGTTTACATATGTTTTCAGTAAAGTCGCAGCATTTGTTTATGTATGCTTTTAGTAAAGACACAACATTTGTTTACGTATGTTTTTAGGAAAGACACAACATTTGTTTACGTATGTTTTTAGGAAAGACACAACATTTGTTTACGTATGTTTTTAGGAAAGACACAACATTTGTTTACGCATGCTTTGAGGAAAGACACAACATTTGTTTACGCATGCTTTGAGGAAAGACACTACTATCGACTGTTACGCATGTTGTTCTTATTTTAAACCTCACTGAAATACAGAATGTTTTCTATTTGTTTATATTTCTGTCTTCGGCGAGTTTTTTAATCTCATCAAGGGATGTTATGGCCACTGAATTGGCTTATCTTAACAATGTACTCTTTAGAGTTTCACGTGGTCGATCTCTTTTTCTTCGGCCTGTTGTGTTCCACTTGATAGCTTGTTTGGGGATTCTCTGATTGTTTCTTCTCATCACATGACCGACATATGTCCATCTTCTTTTTCTGATCAACCATGAGACAGGTTGTTGTTCGCTCATCTGTCTTATCTCTGCATTGTTCTTGAATTCGTTCTACTTGATGCCGATTATTTTCCTTAGGTATTTGTTTTCGAAAGAGTCTAATTTCTTGTCTATTTCTTTAGTTGTTTTCCAGCTTTCACATGCATAAATGAGGGTGGATATTACATTTGAATTGAATAATCTTAGCTTGGTTTTTGTGCTTATAAATTTTGAATGTTCTAAAGTTCCATGTTGCAATTACTCTGCTGTTGCTTTTGTTTTCTTTGCATACAGTAGTTGGATGACGATCTAGTATCACCTATCGCACGTGATGGTCCATACCGGACGAGGTGTTTCCACTGGAACCCCCATTAACGTCGTTATGATTCAGAGAATTGTGGATTGTCATGGTTGTTCTTGGGAATGTACAGTGTTGGTTTCCCCTTGCCTACCACCGGTTTGTTTATGGTTTACTCCACTAGCCTTTGACTCTGGTCAGAGCCTACCCTACAAGGCAGCAGTTGGTTTGAAATCAGAGTTTTCCTTCTCCTAGATGTGACCCACCAAGACTAACGAGTCTCATCTACCCCAAGCGTCTGGTTTTCAGGCGCCAGATACTCGCCTTTCGCCCCTTCTCCTGTCAGCTTAAACAGAAGGCCACAAGAAGGCCAAGAGCTGGACTTGGACTGAAGAGGCTATTTGAGACGCACACATCATGGTATTTAATTGAAGTAGAGAGCTTATACTCCACCCCACCTCCGGCTATTACAGTCCTTAGAATCAGATGCATATCAATGGAAACAAGATTCCGAGTACTTAAATGTTACATGGAGCCAATTTTGTTTTATGGATGTGAAGCATGGTCTATGAATAAGAGCACAGAGAGAAATGGAGGCCATGGAGATGTGGCTTATAAGAAGGATGTTGAAGGTACCATGAACAGCCAAGAAAACCAACGAAGAAGTCTTAAGAGAGGCTGGAGTTAAAAGGCAAATTATAGTAAAGATCAGAGGCAGACAAGCGAGATTTGTAGGACATTTCCTGAGAAGAGGAAAATTGGAACACACTGTGGCAACTGGAAAAACTGAAGGAAGAAGAGACAGAGGAAGACAGAGAGAGAAGTTACTGGATGGGCTGTCAGTGTGGCTAGAAAGAAAGTCACCGGCGGATCACAT
Organism: Achatina immaculata; assembly: GCA_009760885.1. Lineage (NCBI taxonomy): Eukaryota > Metazoa > Mollusca > Gastropoda > Stylommatophora > Achatinidae > Lissachatina > Lissachatina immaculata. Next base: position 19,419,791 of record CM019710.1, read on the forward strand.
AATCAAGTCTAAAGACGGGGGATTGTGTAGAGAAATGATCGCCTACGCCACGCGGCACGGCACTTGAACTTTTGAACGCCATATGTTCTCAAGATTCCTGAAGGTCGATGCTGCTTTGGCAGTTCGAATTCTAACTTCTTTTCTTGTGTCACCATTATGGTCTATATAGCTGCCGAGATATGCAAAATGTAGGTATAGATCTCAGTGGAGTAAGAAACTTGCACTATCTAAGGTATAGATCTCAGTGGAGTAAGAAACTTGTACTATCTAAGGTATAGTTCTCAGTGGAGTAAGAAACTTGCACTATCTAAGGTATAGTTCTCAGTGGAGTAAGAAACTTGCACTATCTAAGGTATAGTTCTCAGTGGAGTAAGAAACTTGCACTATCTAAGGTATAGTTCTCAGTGGAGTAAGAAACTTACACTATCTAAGGTATAGTTCTCAGTGGAGTAAGAAACTTACACTATCTAAGGTATAGTTCTCAGTGGAGTAAGAAACTTACACTATCTAAGGTATAGTTCTCAGTGGAGTAAGAAACTTGCACTATCTAAGGTATAGATCTCAGTGGAGTAAGAAACTTGTACTATCTAAGGTATAGTTCTCAGTGGAGTAAGAAACTTGCACTATCTAAGGTATAGTTCTCAGTGGAGTAAGAAACTTGCACTATCTAAGGTATAGTTCTCAGTGGAGTAAGAAACTTGCACTATCTAAGGTATAGTTCTCAGTGGAGTAAGAAACTTGCATTATCTAAGGCCGGCGGCGCTGTGGTAAAGATGATGAAGTATTATCATTAGCGTCGAGGAAACTGGTTCCGTGATTTATTCCATGTCTTGAATGACCCACGAAGCAAACAGTTCTTGGCTGTTAGGGCCAGTTCCCTCAAATCTCCCGTTAGCAGGACTCAACCATCCAGACAGGACAACCACCACAGATTCTTGATCACTTGTGTTAGCAGCCGCCATTTTCCTAGGCTTTGCTCCCTCTTGAGTCTGCTTGTGTGAATCACCTGTTCACTTGAGCCCAACCCACGCGGGCACTTAAACAGTACAGACTCGCAAATCTTGTTTTGGGGTATACAAATCTAGTATATTTTTCTTTCTCATTCCACAGCCTGTCAAGATGAGGTCCAGCGTTCCAATCATTTTCAGACTCGCCCTGTAAAAATGGTACAATATGAAGAAAAATGACAACCGCTATTTTGAGATTTATACACACTGACCAAAACGGTTAACCGTACTTTTTTTCTGCAAATCTACTTAGACACATTTGAACGAACACAGTCAAGTTTGTGCTTTTCGTTTACATTGTACATATTCCTGTTAAAACAACTGATTCGAAGCGAGGTCTTGAAAGTATCAACATAGTTTAAACAGCGAATGATAATTTTGCAGTGAAAGTATCATCTAAGTAAAAAGAAAAATGGTCCAGAATATTGCCCCAAACTTCTTATCTTATATCTGATATCCTTCCCGTGCCGTTAAACGTCACATAGGGCTTGCAAGTCGTTCGCCAATTTTTCCTGTCTTCGGCGAGTCTTTCAACCTCTCTTAACAATGTCCTCTTCAGAGTTTCACGCGGTCTGCCTCTTTTTCTTTGGCCTGTTGTGTTCCACTTGATAGCTTGTTTTGGGATTCTCTGATCATTTCTTCTCATCAAGTGACCAACATATGTCCATCTTCCTTTTCCTGATCACCCATGAGACTGGTTGTTGTTCAGTCATATGTCTTATCTCTGCATTATTCTTAAATTCGTTCCACTTGATGCCTAATATTTTCCTTATGCATTTGTTTTCAAAAGAGTCTAATTTCTTTTCTATTTTTTTAGTTGTTTTCCAGCTTTCGCATGCATAAATGAGGGCGGAATTGAATAGTCTTTACTTGGTTTTTGTGCTTATAAATTTTGGATTCCACATGTTCTCAATGTTCTTGAAAATCGATGCTGCTTTTGAAATTCTGATTATAACTTCCTTTCTAGTGTCACCATCCTGGTCTATGTAGCTGCCAAGGTATGCAAATTGATTGACTTCTTCAGTATCTGTCCCTTCTATGTGTATTTTTCCATTTTGATTGAGGGGAATTTTCATTATTTTTGTTTTGTCCTTGTTAATTTCAAGTCCTATTTTGCTAGCCAGTGAAGACAGGCTATCTGTTTTTTCTTGCATGGAATTCACATTGTTACTGATAAGAGTTACGTCATCAGCAAAATCAAGATCTTCTAGTTGGGTACCATGTACCCAGTCAATACCTGTGTTACCTGTGCAGCATTTTTTCATTATGAAGTCTATTGTAATCCCAAAACCTAAAGGAAACAGTATACATCCTTGTTTCACACCTGTTTCAATCTGAAACCATTCACTCATCCCTTCTTCTGTCTTGACTGCACAAACATATCTTTTGTAGAAATCCTTAATGACGTTAACAATTTTAGATGGTATTCCATATGGACTTTAAATTCTCCATAATGAATCTCTGTATATGCTATCAAATGCCTTTTAAAAGTCTGTTATGTTCAGTATTAATGGTTTCTGGTTTTCAATATGTTCTTCGAGTATTATTCTGAGAGTAAAGATCTGGTCGAGACAGCTTCTCCCTTTTCGAAATCCTGCTTGTTTTTCTCTCATTGCAGTATCCACTATATCCTTAAGTCTATTCAAAATGATCTTGCAAAATACTTTTGACACAAGTAATAGTAAAGTTACTCCTCTCCAACTGTTACAGTCACTAATGTTGCCTTTTTTATGTATTTTAACAATCTGATATACATGCGATTTAAATGTTATTGTACCGTCTGTTTGCTGCTATGCGTCATGAAATTCCTGTTAAATGTGTAGTTTATCTAGGACGATTCACCCTTTTCCCGGAGAAACGTGAATATAAACGCAGTCCTTTAAATGCTCTTGGCCTAATCTTCACGAACCGGATCTAGAACACAAACTGACAACGTAAATCAGAAGAGAAGGTCCAGGACTTGAAGTGTGCGTGTGTCTCACGTAAGTCATCTTATGGTGGTGTATGTGTGTTATAAAGTAAATCGCGTGCGGTTTAGCTAAAACAGCTTGTAGAAATGTTCTGGGTTGTAATTATTTAGCCATGCCATTTCGCGTTTTTTTTTAAGAGCGTCAGTTAGCATTGTTGTTATCATGTTGATTGTTATTATCATACTGATTGTTGTTATGATACTCATTGTTTCATATTTCGTTTTTTTTCGACTGTGGCTATTTCATCTTCATTATCATCTTTCTCGCTGGCCGTATAATTGTATGCATGATAATATATCATCATCATCATCATCATCAGATGCCGTGCCGACTGGGGTTGGCTGTTATGCTTCTCCTGAGTGCACGATCCTTCATGCAGGCCATCAGTTCAGTTGGTGATCTCCTCTCACACCATCCCGTCAGACTGTCCAGTATCATTTCTCTTGGTCTTCCCCTGGCTTTTCTTCCCTCTATTTTTCCTGTTATAATATTTTCAATGCCCTCTCTTCTCATTGTACGTCATATGAAAGTACATTTCTCTCTCTCTCTCTCTTTCTCTCTCTCTCTCTCTTTCTCTCTTATTTTTGACAAGATTTTTTTATCTCCCGCTTTCTCGGACATTCTCCGTAATTTTGCTGTCAAGGGATTCGCAACATTCTTCTTATAAACCACATTTCTTATTAGAAGAATGTTGCGAATTCCCTAGACAGCAAAAATATCTATAACTGCAAATAACGACAGGACATATCATTGTAAATGTGACTGTATTTAAAAAAAAAACAATACATAGTAATCTTGTCAACGAATCATACGATCGATAACATGGACTAGTCAGTCCACATGTTTATTGATTTAAAAGTCGGACCGATCGCTTCCTAAACGTGGGATTCCACAAAGAGCATTGTGGGGGTCTACGAAAGGTCATGTCGGATCCATGAAGGGTTACGTGAAGTCTGATACAGGTCGTGAGAGGTCCGCGACGGGTCATGTGGCGGCCTCCCACCTCCCCCCCCCCCCCCCATCCACATTATATGAAATACTAGAAATACCTGAATACTTTTTTAAAACTAAATACCCAAGTGCTTTTTTGTGGGAGGGGGGGGGGCATAAGTTGGGGCGGGAGGTTATCATTAACTTCAGGGCTCTGTGGACTGGAAGTAAGAAAATGTTAAGCAGATTCAGTTCGGTACCAGTGGTAGGTCACGTGGGATTTTGTCCAGTGACTTGTCTCATCTACGTAATGTCTGATCTGTTTTTTTAAGTACTGTACATGATAGATCTAAATCGGTAGTTTTTCAAACATCTTGCGGTTGAGGACTTCTGGAGACATTGATACTTTGTTTCTGACTCTCTCTCTCTCTCTCTCTCTCCTTTCTTCTTCTGCGCGCCCCCCCCCCCCCCCAAACACAATCAGAAGAATAACCTGCCCAGACTTACAGCCCACAACGAGGCCGAAACGCGGAGACAAACTGCCACATTCGGGGGGTCGATGTTTGAGCAAACGACGAAGACTAGTTAAAAGAAAGAACAGTCATTTTATACCCGTATATTTGTTACAGGTGATATGAGAGGTCTCCTGGCTTCGAATACTTGAATAACCACAGCGTTTTAAAGTGTAGTTCAAGAGGCTGGTTACCCTGCAGATAATGTAACACTCGTCTGTTCGTTCTGGCTCGCAGAATTCAGAACTCGACTCCTAGATTTATTGGGATCTTTTTAGTGTCCTGGTGTGTCGAATGTCACAGGAGATGGGTTGTCAATGACTGTCACGAGTTTGCAGTGATCTTTATTTTTTGTTATAATGATTTTCTGAATGCATATCTCCAACCTGGTTGGGCCATGTAGAAAGAATGGAAGGGAACAGACAGACGAAAATTATGTATGCACAAGAGATGAGCTAAACAAGACTAAGAGGTAGACCAAGACAGAGATGGAAAGGCAACATAGAAGAGGGATATAAAAGAAACTGGTGTCACCAACTGGAGAGAGAAGATTAGGAATAGAGAGGAATGGAAGCGAACTTTATCTGCAGCAATGAGTCTTAATGGGTCGGAAAACTGAAGAAGAAGAAGAAGAAGAAGATAAAGATAGTCATTATCATCATCATCATCTCGTGCCATCTTCTGACGGAAGGTTGGTTGCAATGAATCTCCACTCTGCTCTGTTTCTTGCCTTCATAATGCACTCGGCCACGCTGGTTCCTGTCCATCTCATGATGTCCATCTACGTCGCTGCCGTCCTATTGTCCTCTTCTTTTCGATCTTGCCCTCAAGAAAGGTCTTCAGTATCGTATTATGCCTCTTGACATGCCCAAAGTATCCTATTTGTCTTGTTTTTATGATTTTCAATATGTCTCTTTTCACTTCTAGCTGATTTAGCACTTCCTTGTTTTCTTTTCTGTCCGCGGGATATGCCCTGTAATACAAAGTATGGTACAAAGATACAAATTAATTAAATATATAAAGGTATACATTTATTTAAATATATGTTTATGTAGCATATAGATCATTTCTGATTTGGATTTATATGGCTGGTATGTATCGTGATACTGGTTACTATCATCTACAGAGAAATATATGCAGTTCCTGATGACATGGTTACCATGACATTTGATGACATGCAGGAGGCAGATGAACTGGCTGTCATTCTCCGAACATCAACAAATCAAGATGAACTCATAACTGCACTTCATAGGCTCCACCATATATGTAAAAAAGGTTGGAAGTTGTTGATATTTGATATGAATGCCGTGCAAGAACATGTGAATAAAGCTGTGAAAAATATTTTGAGTTCAAACTGAAAGAACATCGTAAATGTTGACCAGAAATTGTGAACGAGTCACCATGCATCCTTCCCGGGCCGCTAAACGTCACATAGGACTTACATGGTAGCTCGCCAAGTTTTCTTGTTTTCGACGAGCTTTTCAACCTCATCAAGGGATTTTATGGCAACTAATTTGGCCTCTCTTAACAATGTCCTCTTTAGAGATTCACGTGGTCTGCCTCTTTTTCTTCGGCCTGTTGTGTTCCACTTGGTAGCTTGTTTTGGATTCTCTATTTCTTCTCATCACGTGACCAATATATGTCCATCTTCTTTTTTCTAATCACCATGAGACTGGTTGTTGTTCGCTCATCTGCCTTATCTCTGCCATGTTCTTGAATTCGTTCCACTTTATACCGAGCATTTTCCTTAGGCATTTGTTTTCAAAAGAATCAAATTTGGTGTCCATTTCTTTAGTTGTTTTCCAGCTTTCGCATGCATAAATGAAGGAGTGCTGATAGAAAATTTTGAAAGTTGGTCACAGAGTGAATTAGAATTGAAAGAATGCTATGAATATTTGTCACAATACTTGAATGAAGAGTGATACAACATTTTGAATATTGAAGACAAAGTTGATGAGGATTTATTTATTTCAATGTTTTTCCAGAAACTAGGAATAAGGATTTATAAAGATTTTGAATGTTGATCAGAAACTGTGGTGGGGAAAATGTGTAGAAAATGTTGAATGTTGGCCATAAATATTGAAGGAAAATGAATAGAAAATTTCGAATGTTGGTAATAAATATTGAAGGAAAATGGATAGAAAATGTTGAATATTGGTCACAAATAGTGAAGGAAAATAAATAGAAAATTTTGATTGTTGGTCATAAATATTGAAGAAAAATGAATAGAAACTTTTGAATGTTGGTCATAAATACTGAAGGAAAATGAATAGAAACTTTTGAATGTTGGTCATAAATATTGAGGGAAAATGAATGTTGGTCATAAATATTGAAGGAAAATGAATGTTGCTCATAAATATTGAGGCAAAATGAATGTTGCTCATAAATATTGAGGGAAAATGAATGTTGCTCATAAATATTGAGGGAAAATGAATGTTGATCATAAATATTGAGGGAAAATGAATGTTGGTCATAAATATTAACGGAAAATTAACGTTGATCATAAGTATTGAGGGAAAATGAATGATGGTCAGAAATACAAAATAAAGTGTATAGCCCATTTTGAAGATTGATCAAAGAGAATTATTTTCTCTTCTTTTTTTGTCCTTTCGTAAAATCTGTGTAATAAAGTAGACAGAGGTTTATGGTTCAGTTTTACACAAAGATAGAAGGAGCAAGGAAAGTGAGCAGAAGCAAGAATGACAGAAAGTAAGATGAGAATGTATAAATAAAGAACATACAACAATCCAATATTTTGGCAAAAACCTTTTCTTTCAAGGATCACTTATAATTACAACACAGCAGATAAAAACGTGGAGAAAATATATGAGAAAATTAAACGCTTAGATTTTGTGCTTGCTCATCTTTCTTACAAGGACACAATATGAATATATATTCTGTAGCTCATTCTTCTCTCTTCTTCTCTCATCTTCTTTCTTCTCCTGTCTTTTCTCTTCTCTCATCTTCTTTTTTCTCCTGTTTTCTCTCTTCTCTCATCTTCTTTCTTCTCCTGTTTTCTCTCTTTTCTCCTCTTCTTTCTTCTTTCCTCTTCTCTCCTCTCTCATCTTATTTCTTTTCTCTTCTTTCCTCTTCTCTTTTCTTCCCTCTTCTCTCCTCTTCTCTCTTCTCTCATCTTCTTTCTTCTCCTGTCTTCTCTCTTCTTCTCTCTTCTCCTTTCTTCTTCTCTCTTTTTTCTCTTCTTCTCTTTTCTTCTCTCTTCTTACTCTTCTATCTTTCTTCTTCTTCTTCTACTTCCCCAGTCTCCCTGGAGCTGCAGCCAATGCTGTGAAGATGGATTTGATTTGTATAACACAAATTTGAAATTTGGTGACACCAATTTCTTCTAAATCCTCTTCTATGTTGTCTTTCCATCTCTGTCTTGGTCTCCCCTTGGTCTCGTTTCCCTCATCTCTTATGCATACATAATTTTCATTTGTCTGTTCTCTTCCATTCTTTCTACATGGCCCAACCGGCTTGGAGACATGCATTCAGAAAGTGGTTGCTCATTCTATCTTTTTGTAAAGCTGAAACACACTCTTTTATCCACTTCTCACATGCTTTTATCCACTTCTCATGTGCTTTTATCCATTATTTACGTGCTTTTATCCACTTATCACATGCTTTTATCCACTTCTCACATGCTTTTATACACTTCTCACATGCTTTTATCCACTTCTCATGTGCTTTTATCCACTTCTTACATGCCATGCTTTTATCCACTTCTTACACGGTTTTATCCACTTCTCATATGCTTTTATCCACTTCTCACATGGTTTTATCCACTTCTCACACGCTTTTATCCACTTCTAATATGCTTTTATCCACTTCTCTCACACTTTTATCCACTTCATTGCTAGAATCAGTCTTACCACAGTTGTTGTGTAGAATATTATTATTATATCACATATTTACTGACTATATAAAGTTTTTCTAGGAAAGTTGTTTTTTCCATTGTTTACTATTTATATAAAGTTTGTCTAGAGCTGTTACTTTGTTGCTTTTTGTTTATATAAAGTTTCTTCTCTCTTGACTATTTACATAAAGCTTGTGTGGAACAGCTGCTTCGGTCGTGTTCTTTCCAGTTTATACTCGTATAATGTTTCTCAAGGAAAGTTACTTTGCCTGTTTGGCTTTCTGTTCATATAAAGTTTGCTTTTCTGTTTCCTGTCAGAGTTTGCAAGTGAAGATCTCATAAAGAAAAAGTTTCACACAGTCATCATGCAAGGATTATCTATCCATGCCACACTGCCGGAGGTTGTCAAGACAGCTTGTTGGATCTTGAGGAAGTTAGACATCTTCCAGTAAGTTTCTGAAAAACTTCTATAAAGAAATAACATTTATTTCATCAGTGCTGAAACAGGGACTTCCAATTTCAAAATGGCAAATGGCAATGATGCTGTTGTCAGTAATGTTTTCATTGGAACACAGAAGTAGTTCAGTGGTTAGTGCATTCATTTCTCATGATGAGGCTTAGTGGTTCAAATCTGGCTGGAGGCAGCTAGGTAATCCAGGTGTAGAAATGAATACCTTGCCCCTACCTGAGCTCTGGAAGGACAAGTGACCAGATGTGATGCTGACCACATCAATCTTTAGTGTACTGACATGTCAAGGAATATTTGCCCACTAACTTAATTTTTTTTTCTATGAGCTTATATATTGTATTATAGAGCTACATTCTATTTTATCTTCATTAGTATAGCACTATTTTCTATTTTTATACAATTATGGGGGTAAAGATGCTGTCCATTTTGGGAATTGGTGAACCATATCTGACATGCTAGCATCAGGGTAGGTGAATCATAGCTGACATACCAGCATCAATGTTGGCAAACCATAGCTGACATACCAGCATCAGTGTTGGCAAACCATAGCTGACATAATAGCATCAGTGTTGGCAAACCATAGCTGACTTACCAGCATCAGTGTTGGCAAACCATAGCTGACTTACCAGCATCAGTGTTTGCAAACCATAGCTGACATACTAGCATCAGTGTTGGCAAACCATAGCTGACATAATAGCATCATGGTAGGTGAACCATGGCTGACATACTAGCATCAGGGTAGGTGAACCATAGCTGACATACTAACATCAGGGTTGGTGAACCATGGCTGACATACTAACATCAGGGTTGGTGAACCATGGCTGATATGTTAGCATCAGGGTAGGTGAACCATAGCTGATATGTTAGCATCAGGGTAGGTGAACCATAGCTGATATGTTAGCATCAGGGTAGGTGAACCATAGCTGATATGTTAGCATCAGGGTAGGTGAGCCATAGCTGATATGTTAGCATCAGGGTAGGTGAACCATAGCTGATATGTTAGCATCAGGGTAGGTGAACCATAGCTGATATGTTAGCATCAGGGTAGGTGAACCATAGCTGATATGTTAGCATCAGGGTAGGTGAACCATAGCTGATATGTTAGCATCAGGGTAGGTGAACCATAGCTGATATGTTAGCATCAGGGTAGGTGAACCATAGCTGATGTGCTAGCATCAGGGTTGGTGAAACTTAGCTGACCAAGACCCTGTCCAACCTCTCCATTGATACACCCCAGTAACAAGTTTAGCCTGGATTATGAGTGGAGATCACTATAGTCCCTGTGGCGGTGCAGTTTACTAAAGAAGAATTGCACATCCCCTGTTTTTTAGCTGCAGCTGTGGACTGAAAAGAATAGCTACCATGACCAGCTCCCAATCCAACACAATGTGGCTCATCATCTCCACAGCACTGGTTGCAGCTCCAGACAAACAGAAGAAGAAGAAGAAGAAAAGAAGAAGAAGAAGAAGAAGACTAAAGAAGAAGGAGACTAAAGAAGAAGAAGAAAAAGAAAAGAGAAGAGAGAAGAAGAGAGGAGAAGAGATAAGACAGTAGGAGAGAGAAGACATGAGGAGAAAGGAGGAGAGAAAGAAAAGAGAAGAAGAAAAAGAAGATACATATTTCTACTATAATATCTTCCTATCCTCTGCTAATAGCCTACCTTTCTTTCCTTACTTTTTTTTAACCTGCATTTTCATGTTTGAATTAGATGAAAGTTAAGAGGACGTAGCAAAGGTGACTCGCTAGCAGATGAAAAGCTGATCATACTCTCTTCAAATTTCTAACTCACTGCTACCACAGCGTTATATAGCTCTGCTGAGTGACTGAATCTATACACTTGGTCATAAATGTGAACAAATAGCACTCTATGAAATTACAGCCACTATGAAATTAGTAAAAGGTAAAATCCCCATTCCCATGGCATTAAGGCATAATAGGGATACTGTGTTAAGCCCTTGTTTTCAAGACCATTGGCACATGAATTTATGATGTGGTCAGTATCACACCTGACTGCATTTATCTTCCAGGACTTCTCTGGTGTCTATTTTTAGAAGCTGGGGGCCTTTTTTGTTGTGGTGGCATCAAACAGAAATCCTCACTGCTGGGACTTGAACCTGGTGCCACCTGATTAGTAGACTGAATGCCTAACCACTCAGCCAACCAGGCCACCTAGAAAAAAACTGCTTACATCTTACATCCTTCCTGTGCCGCTAAAACATCACATGGTAATTCGCCAAGATTTCCTGTTTTCAACGAGCTTTTCAACCTCAGCAAGGGATGTTATGGCCACTGAATTGGCTTCTCTTAACAATGTCCTCTTCAGAGTTTCACGTGGTCAACCTATTTTTCTTCGGCCTTTTGTGCTTCACTTGATAGCTTGTTTTGGGATTCTCTGATTGTTTCTTCTCATCACATGACCAACATGTCCATCTTCTTTTTTCTGATCACCCATGAGACAGGTTGTTGTTTGCTCATCTGTCTTATCTCTGCGCTGTTCTTGAATTCGTTCCACTTTATACCGAGTATTTTCCTGAGGCATTTATTTTTGAAAAAGTCTAATTTCTTGTCTATTTATTTAGCTATTAGGATTTAGAAAAATAGATCTTGATCAAGTAAATTTTGTTGGCCTGAGGAACATGCATTACAACTGTCACATTCATTCATTCATTCATTCCTTTGCATGTCCCTTGCGGAACTTTGCCTCCCAAACAGCACTCCTGTAGGCCTCTCGGTTGTGAGCAAGATGGCCTGCTGCTGCTGCATCCATTTCCAGATCATCAACGATGTCTTGCAGCCATCTTCGTTTCGGTCTTCCTCTTTTTCTTTTTCCCATTATGTATCCTTCCAATACGGTCTTCTCTAAATTATCATGACGTTTAATGTGTCCAAAATATTTAAGTTTTCTCTCTTTAATCCTCTTTACTAGCCAGCCTTCTTCAATATTAAGCTCTGTCACAAGACTTGGTAAATTGATAAAAAGAAAAGAACGACAGCAGACCCGCGGTGCTGAACCTCGACGGCTGCAGAAAGATTAGTTCTTGCTTTGTTCTTGTGTTGTCCCTCTGGAACTGCAGTCTGGATGTTCTTAGTAGCTGCTTCTGTGAAGATGTTGTACCACTGGCAGCATGTAAGACTGGGAGTGGTTCATGCATGGTTATACTTGAAGTTAGAGAAATCTGGGAAGGTAAAGTGGCCATGCTTGATACTGACCACATCAGACTTTCATGTGCTGAAGGTCATGGAAAGTAAGGGCCTAAGACTGTATTCTCCAATATGCCTTAATGACATATAAACGGGAATTTTACCTTTTACCTTTATAGTTGAAGTTCCAGAATAGACCCACGAAGGTTTCTTGCTAGATTATGCCGTCTTAGGGACTGTAGTGAGCCCTGTCTTGGTAGATAGATTGAGCCTCAATCAGTCAGTCATTTGCATGTCCCTTGTGGAACTTTACCTCCCTAACAGCTCTCTTATAGGCATCTCAGTTGTAAGAAAGATGCCCTGCTGTTGATGCATCCATTTGCAGATTATCAATGATGTCTTGCAGCCATCTTCATCTTGGTCTTCCTCTCTTTCTTTTTCCCATTGTGTACCCTTCCAAGACGGTCTTCTCTAAATTATCATGTTTAATGTGACCAAAATATTTAAGTTTTCTCTCTTTAATCCTCTTTACTAGCCAGCCTTCTTCAGTATTAAGTTCTTGTAGTATAGATATATTTGTTCTTTTTCTGTGTCCATGATATTTGAAAAACTCTTCTGTGGCATATACATTCAAAGACATTTATGTGTTTCTCAGCTGTTTTGTTATATGTCCAGGTCTCACAGACATATGTTGTGATAGGAAAGATGCATTCCCTTAAAAATCTTATTTTTGTAGTTCTGTCTGTTCCTATCCACAGCTTCTTTAGTTGTTTTACTTTTTGAAGAGCGATATATGTCCTCCTTTTAATTTCTCTTTTAATTTAATTTAATTTCCGTGAAAGATTGAGCCTTTTACTAGAAAAACACTAACGGTGGAGCAACATGGGGTTTTGGCCTGCTCTTGTTGACTTGTCTGGAAAACTGTTCTATCACTTTACAGCTGTTGTTTTTAATCTCAAGTTTTAGCAGAAAGTGAATAGTCTCTCAGAACATAAACAAGAAAAGTATGACTTTGTTAACAAGTTTAATGTTTATTTAATAGCCTGTTAGATGGGTAATTAGCTGGTTAGTTGGGTGGTTAGCTGGTCATTTGGGTGATTAGCTGGCTTTGTAATTAACTAGTCTTTTGGATGATTAACTTGTTTGGTAATTAGCTGGTTTGATGATTAGTTAGTTGACTGGATGACTAACTAACTGGGTGATTAGCTAGTTGGTTGAGTGATTAACTGGTTTTGTCATTAGCTGGTTGACTAGATGATTACCTGGTTTGATGATTTGTAGATTCGCTGGGTGATTAGCTGGTTGGCTGATTCTTCTCTTGTTTTGTTCCCTGACTGATCTAATTAACAAACTACCAGTTTGAGTTTTGTTCCCTGACTGATCTAATTAACAAACTACCAGTTTGAGTATTTTGTAAACAAGTTACAGTGAAAGTCTTGAACTACAAGTATTTGCTTTGAATGGAAAATGGGTGCAGCAGTTTTCTTGAATTCCTCAAGTGGTCACAGGAATCACAGTTCATCATGAAAAAGGAACATATCTGTTCTGTAACAAAAGGCCATGTTGAAGTAATGCAAGAACTTGTTTACAGAACCATTGCAGAGATGGATTCAATCTTTTCTAGCCTTTGTTTCAGTGATCTTCATGAGCTATCAGTTCAGCACATTATATTCAGAAGTGCAATGCTGGATTGTAGTATTTGTGGCAATGTCTGGTAATATCTATTTATAGTAATTATATATATATATATATATATATATATATATATATATATATATATAATAAAAAAGCAACAACTCACAAGACTTCTGGGAGTCATGACCCAGAGGGGCCCACCCTCCTTAAAGTGTCAGGAGTTTAATAAAGCCGAAATACATGTCTGAGGGGGAGTACTTCCTCTGATGATCTGAAGAAGTTGTGTTGTTATTCCGCTCTCTACAGTAGAGTTTCCTGCATGTGGTACAAGAAACTTGCACAGATATATCTTTCCTCACAGGAGCATGTTCTGATATCAGGTGTCTATTTTTAGAAACAAATACAAACATGAGGTCATTCAGTGGGGAGAAGACTGGCTGTCACTGCTGGCCAAAGTCGTGAGAGATTCTCCAGCTGATGCGGATGTCCAGAGCGAAGTTATCTGTTTGATCGTTGGTTTGGCTGATAACGGTAAATGACTTTTCTTTGGCTTGCCTGTACATGCCCAGTCATTCAGTGCAAGCTGTTACCTACTACATTATGTGAAGTTTTAGAATATATATATGAAAGTATTCATCATCACATCCCATGCCATCTCCCCCCACAGAAGTTTGGCTGTAATGACTCTCTCCTGTCTTGTTCTTCCTCTTGCCTTCATAGTTTACTCAGTCAAGCTGTTTTCTGTCCATTTCTTGATGTTGTCCTACTATTTGTATTGTTGTCATCCTCTTGTTCTCTTCCTTTTCATCTTGCCCTCAAGAAGTCTTCGATATAGCACTATGCCTTCTAAAATGCCCAGAGTATCTCAGTTGTCTTGCTTTTATGATTCTCAATATTTCTCTTTTCAATTCCAGCTGATCTAGCACTTCTTTGTTTGTTTTCTTATCTGTCCACTTGATACACATTGTATTACATATTATGACAGACAAATTATGTAAGCCTAATTGGTGATGGTAACAAGTCTTTGACATATATGCAACATATGACAGACAAAATATGTAAGCCTAACTGGTGATGATAACAAGTCTTTGATATACACACAACATACAGTTAAAAGAAACTATGACATACAATTATAACCATTATGTTTTACTGCTTCAGATGTGACTCTGGTAGAGATAAACTTCTGGCAAACTAAAACTGGCCAACACCCTATCCTGCTTCTTCAGAACTTCTGCTACAGACAGACTTCTGTCTCTTCTCTCTGAACTATGTCAGTAAGGGATAAGAGGCCAACATAATCCTGATAATGGTGATGGAATCTGTCAAAAGGTCTGCTTCCAAAATCCAGTCAGTGTCCTTAAGATAGGACATGTAACAGTCAATGTCCTTAAGATAGGACATGTAACAGTCAGTGTCCTTAAGATAGGACATGTAACAGTCAATGTCCTTAAGATAGGACATGTAACAGTCAATGTCCTTAAGATAGGACATGTAACAATCAATGTCCTTAAGATAGGACATGTAGTCCACTCCCCTGTCACCAAACTCTTTGCTACAAGATCATCATACCACTGCCTGGGGGTGGGGGGGGGCAGATGCTTGACTGGAAAACTGAAGAAGTTCTGATTTGTTTTATTAAGTGCTTTCTGTTTTGTGTTTAGAAATTGATGGATTATTGCTGCCTGTTAGCCTGCCATTCACTGTGTGTGTGTCAGTCAGGTAGTGAAAACTTGTAGGTCTATGAGTGGGTAATTTTACCTATTTACCTCTAGATGGTCTGTGAGTGGGTAATTTTACCTATTTACCTCTAGATGATCTGTGAGTGGGTAATTTTACCTATTTACCTCTAGATGGTCTGTGAGTGGGTAATTTTACCTATTTACCTCTAGATGATCTGTGAATGGGTAATTTTACCTATTTACCACTATATGATCTGTGAGTGGGTAATTTTACCTATTTACCTCTAGATTGCCTGTGAGTGGGTAATTTTACCTATTTACCACTATATGATCTGTGAGTGGGTAATTTTACCTATTTACCACTAGATGGTCTGTAACTTGGCCATTTTACCTATTTACAACTAGATGGCAGAATACTGTTTCTGCAGTAAGGGCTTTATGACTGCAGTAAAAACTCATGAATGATGTCTGGTTGTACAGATTTAATACGTCACCAGTGTTTTGTGCTTGACCTTCACCTGCATGTTCTAGAGGTCATGGACAGGTTCCCAGAGGAGGAGTTCCTACAGGAAGTTTCTTTGGAGGGCCTCGCTGTACTTGGGGGTGCAGGTAAGTTGTGCAGGTGTACCTGTTCTCTCAGAGGTGGAGGATGGAGTAGTGTGGAATTTTCAGGTATTTTTTTTTTTTTTGACTTTGATATTCAAGATGTCTGAAAGAAAAGGAGGTCAAACATGTCCTGGTTTATGTGCATTGTAAAGCTAAACAGAAACTGATGATAACAAGCAATAAAATTCCAGTAGTCAAGTGAAGGAACTTGAAGTCTATCCAGTGCAATGCCAACAGTTATTGATGGTCATGCTTTTCCACTGTTCTCTATCCTGGGTGTTAATTATGAACTGGACTGGGTGTTCTTTTCCCCTACATCACTTCCTTAGCCCACATATCATCTTCTCTATTTGTCTGCATTGGTATCTTTTGCCTTCTATTATCCCTGTTGTTATCAAATATCCCAATCCATTTGCTCTCATCATGTCTCTCTTCTTCTTCCTCTTTCAGGACCTCTTTGTTTGATCTCTTCACCATCCATCATATCTTTAGCATTCTTCTTTAGCAGTCACAGAACAACAACAACAACAACGACAGACATTTAGTTAGTGACATTTATTTAGTTTTATGAAGAGTTGGCAGTCATTTTTCCAGTATCTTAGAAGATTTCCAGTTTTTAATCTTCCAAATATTACATGAAGTACAGGGATTCAACATACTGCAAGAATAATATTGAAGAAGGTTGGCTAGTAAAGTGGATTAACTTAAATATTGTTAATTATTATTATATTTAAGAAAACTGAAATATTTTGGACACATTAAATGTCATGAGAATTTAGAGAAGGCTGTCTTGGAAGGGTACGTAATGGGAAAAAGAAAGAGGAAGACCAAGTTGAAGATGGGTGCAGGGCATCATTGATAATCTGAAAATGGATGCATCAGCAGCAAGGCATCTTGCTTACAACCGAGAGGCCTACAGGAGAGCTGTTAGGGAGGCAAAGTTCCACAAGGGACATGCAAATGACTGACTGACTGACAGACAGGTATTCTAACTACAGAATGTTATATGTAGATCTGGTATTTAAAGTTTCAGCACTGAAGTTATTTGTTCCATGATGCATGTTGCACAGATATTCCAAGTTTCAATTACTATATGCAGCACAGATAAGAGACCAATTCAGCATTTATAAAAATGAAGAACATACAACACAATAAAGCTCTGTCAAAGAATACCAAAAAAGAGCGCAAAGTTGAACTTGTATTGTTATATGGATCCAGAACATCAAGTGCACTCAAAAATCATCTGGAAACATCAGAGAAATAGTTCCTAGAAGAGTGATGAGAATACCATGGACAGCCAAGAAAACAAATGAAGAGGTTCTAAGTGAGGCTGGGCAAGAGAAAAATTATGGCATACGGTAGATAACATATGGAACACCTGTCTTATGGCTGATCAAAAAAAAAAAAGATGGACATATGTAGGCCATGTGATGAGAAGAAACAATCAGAGAATACCAAAACAAGCTATCAAGTGGAACACAACAGGCCAAAAAAAAAGAGGTCAACCGTGTGAAACTCTAAATAGGACACTGTTAAGAGAAGCCAGTTTAGTGGGCATAAATTCCTTGATGAGGTTGAAAGACTCACCGAGAACAGGAAAACTTGGCAAACAGCTATGCGAGCCATATGTGACGTTTAACGGCACGGGAAGGATGTAAGATATGAAACACATAGTGATGGCAGGAAAACTGGAAGGACAGAGGAAGACAAAGGAACAAGATAGTTGATGGACTATAAGAGTGGCATTGAGCATGGTCCAACAAACATCTTCTAGAAAGAGCAATGGATAGATGCTTGTGAAAATCAATGATGATCAATGCCTGATTGACATGGTAAAGAGGATTAACTTAAATATTGTTAATTATTATTATATTTAAGAAAACTTAAATATTTTGGGCACATTAAACGTCATGAGAATTTAGAGAAGACCATATTGGAAGTATGGACACATTATCTGTCGCCTTGTAAAACTGCACCATACACCTCTATCTACCTTTATTATATATAGAGAGAGAGAGCACAGATACTCCATCATTCGGTTACTACATACAGCACAGATATTCCAACTTTCAATTACTGTATGCAGCACAGATATTCCAACTTTCAATTACTGTATGCAGCACAGATATTCCAACTTTCAGTTACTGTATGTAGCACAGATATTCCAAATTTCAATTACTATATACAGCACAGATATTCCAACTTTCAGTTACTGTATGTAGCACAGATATTCCAAATTTCAATTACTATATACAGCACAGATATTCTAACTTTCAGTTACTGTATGCAGCACAGATATTCTAACTTTCAATAACTATATGCAGCACAGATATTCTAACTTTCAATAACTATATGCAGCACAGATATTCTAACTTTCAGTAACTATATGCAGCACAGATATTCTAACTTTCAATAACTATATGCAGCACAGATATTCTAACTTTCAATAACTATATGCAGCACAGATATTCTAACTTTCAATAACTATATGCAGCACAGATATTCCAACTTTCAATAACTATATCTTATATCTTATATATCTTATATCCTTCCCGTGCCGTTAGACGTCACATAGGGCTCGCAAAGTAGTTCGCCAATTGTGCCTGTCTTCGGCGAGTCTTTCAACCTCAACAAAGGATTTTATGCCTGTTAACTTGGCCTCTCTTAATAATGTTCTCTTCAGAGTTTCACGCGGTCTGCCCCTTTTTCTTCGGCCTGTTGTGGTCCACTTGATAGCTTGTTTTGGGATTCTCTGCTCATTTCTTCTCATCAAGTGGCCAACATACGTCCATCTCCTTTTCCTGATCACCCGTGAGACTGGTTGTTGTTCAGTCATCTGTCTTATCTCTGCAGTGCTCTTGAATTCATTCCACTTGATGTCGAGTATTTTCCTTAGGCATTTGTTTTCAAAAGAGTCTAATTTCTTTTCTATTTCTTTAGTTGTTTTCCAGCTCTCGCATGCATAAATGAGGGTGGATATTACATTTGAATTGAATAGTCTTAACTTGGTTTTTGTGCTTATAACTTTTGAATTCCATATGTTCTCAAGATTCTTGAAGATTGATGCTGCTTTTGCAATTCTGATCCTAACTTCCTTCCTAGTGTCACCATCCTGGTCTATGTAGCTGCCAAGGTATGCAAATTGATTGACTTCTTCAATATCTGTCCCTTCTATGTGTATTCTTCCATCTTGATTGATGGGAATTTTCATTATTTAATAACTATATGCAGCACAGATATTGAAGCTTTCAAATGTTGGAACTGCAGGTTAGCACAGAGAACAATGTTGTAGTTTTTTCACGGCAAAAAAAGGAATAGCAGGTTAGCTTTGTCATGGCAGAAGCATTCCTGGTGTGAAATTCAGTACATACAAGTACCTGACATGGCAGAGAGTGCGATTTATGTGACTAACCGTGTTTAAAATGGAAAAAAAAAACAGGGCATTTACATGCCACAGTGGTGTAGGAGTTAGTACACACACCTGTCAGTCAGAAGATGCCTGGTTCAGATTCTCACTCGAGTGGAGTTTTTGAGACTGACTCATGCCAGGGGTTAACCCAGTCTAAAAAAAATGGGTACCTGGGGTGCCCTAGGGCAACAAAGTCAGTGAGGACAGATGCTGGCATTGCTACCTCAAATACTGCAGTGACCTAGAAGTATGAAAGCACTAACATTTCACACCTCTATGGCATGCAAATCCTGCAGGACATAGATACATGTACCATATTTAGGACAATACCTTAAATGAAAGTTAACTCTTACACTGCCAGATTAGATATTTCAAGCCCACACAAACAACCTTATAAAAACACATCTACTATGTGTTAATCAGAAAATGATGTGACACCTGTATTTAGATTGTTTTATACTTTAAAATTTGTTCTCCAAAAATCAGAATTGAACTACGGTAAAATCTCGTTATGATAAACTTCAAGGAGATTGACAAACCAGGCCATTATATCCAAAGAAACTGTTACAAAGTAATCTAGCTTGAAGTTCAGTCATCATCATCTATGGCGACTGCACAGTGGAAATCGAAAGAAGAATTGCAGTTGCATCACAGAAACTAGCACAAATGGAGAGTATGTGGCAAGGCTCCAACTAGAAAACAGTTGTTTCCTTATACTAAGAGCTTACATATTCCCAGTGGCAACCTATGAATGTGAAACATGGACGCTTAACAAATCACTAGAAAAGAAAATAACAGCATTTGAAATGAAATGTTACCAAAAGGCACTTAGAGTATCATGGATAGAAAGAAAATCAAATAAAGAGATATTGATAGGATTAGGTGTGGCAGAAAACTGGCTCATTAGCAGCATCAAAATTAGAAAGCTGATATACTTCAGCCACATCAAGAAACACAGTAGCTTGGAGAAGTTGATAGTAGAAGACACAGTGCCTGGAAAAAGAGAATAGGGACGACCTAGCCATAGGTGAACTCAGGACATCACAGAAAGTCTGAACATGTCACTGCGAGACGCTGGTCAGCTTGCGCATAATCCTACTGCATACATAGAGACTGTGAGAGGGACAATGTTCTGGAAAGGACACGTCACATGAATGAATCTAGCTTGCTTCTGGAGAATGAGTATTCATTTAATACAAGCAAAAATCATGACCTCTTGAAAATTTCAGTACTTTCCTCTACAGCTGGTGGCTCGGACATTCTGAATTCAGAAGGTGCAGCTGAGAGAGTTATCAAGAGCTTGAAAAGATTTTACAACAAAGCTAGTAAGATGGTTTTGTCTGTGTTTTTTTTCATGTGTTTGTTTCTGGCATTAGCCCGAGCATAAATGTTATTTACTGCAAAGATCTGAATGTTTTTTTTTCTACTTTTATTGGTCAAATGCAAGTTTAGACATCTCCATAGAAGTATTTTTCTTTTTTTCCATACACTGTCAAAAATTAGATGGTGTATCTTACATACGCTGGATAACATAACAAATTTGGAGGTATAGATTAGATAATATCACAATTAGAAAGTATATCTTATATACACCAGAAAGCATACAAAAATTAAAAGGTATATTTTACATAACTGGATACTGTGTAGACAAGTTTCAGGACCATATAGCGGTAGCACTATCACTATAACAATAACTGGCCAAGACCCTGTCCTGTCACCACACAATGCCACCAGTGAACAGGCTGTTGTGATTCTACAAGCTGGCCAGTGTGGTAGGGAACAGGCTGTTGTGATTCTACAAGCTGGCCAGTGTGGTAGGGAACAGGCTGTTGTGATTCTACAAGCTGGCCAGTGTGGTAGGGAACAGGCTGTTGTGATTCTACAAGCTGGCCAGTGTGGTAGGGAACAGGCTGTTGTGATTCTACAAGCTGGCCAGTGTGGTAGGGAACAGGCTGTTGTGATTCTACAAGCTGGCCAGTGTGGTAGGGAACAGGCTGTTGTGATTCTACAAGCTGGCCAGTGTGGTAGGGAACAGGCTGTTGTGATTCTACAAGCTGGCCAGTGTGGTAGGGAACAGGCTGTTGTGATTCTACAAGCTGGCCAGTGTGGTAGGGAACAGGCTGTTGTGATTCTACAAGCTGGCCAGTGTGGTAGGGAACAGGCTGTTGTGATTCTACAAGCTGGCCAGTGTGGTAGTGAACAGGCTGTTGTGATTCTACAAGCTGGCCAGTGTGGTAGGGAACAGGCTGTTGTGATTCTACAAGCTGGCCAGTGTGGTAGGGAACAGGCTGTTGTGATTCTACAAGCTGGCCAGTGTGGTAGGGAACAGGCTGTTGTGATTCTACAAGCTGGCCAGTGTGGTAGGGAACAGGCTGTTGTGATTCTACAAGCTGGCCAGTGTGGTAGGGAACAGGCTGTTGTGATTCTACAAGCTGGCCAGTGTGGTAGGGAACAGGCTGTTGTGATTCTACAAGCTGGCCAGTGTGGTAGGGAACAGGCTGTTGTGATTCTACAAGCTGGCCAGTGTGGTAGGGAACAGGCTGTTGTGATTCTACAAGCTGGCCAGTGTGGTAGGGAACAGGCTGTTGTGATTCTACAAGCTGGCCAGTGTGGTAGGGAACAGGCTGTTGTGATTCTACAAGCTAGCCAGTGTGGTAGGGAACAGGCTGTTGTGATTCTACAAGCTGGCCAGTGTGGTAGGGAACAGGCTGTTGTGATTCTACAAGCTGGCCAGTGTGGTAGGGAACAGGCTGTTGTGATTCTACAAGCTGGCCAGTGTGGTAGGGAACAGGCTGTTGTGATTCTACAAGCTAGCCAGTGTGGTAGGGAACAGGCTGTTGTGATTCTACAAGCTGGCCAGTGTGGTAGGGAACAGGCTGTTGTGATTCTACAAGCTGGCCAGTGTGGTAGGGAACAGGCTGTTGTGATTCTACAAGCTGGCCAGTGTGGTAGGAACAGGCTGTTGTGATTCTACAAGCTGGCCAGTGTGGTAGTGAACAGGCTGTTGTGATTCTACAAGCTGGCCAGTGTGGTAGGGAACAGGCTGTTGTGATTCTACAAGCTGGCCAGTGTGGTAGGGAACAGGCTGTTGTGATTCTACAAGCTGGCCAGTGTGGTAGGGAACAGGCTGTTGTGATTCTACAAGCTGGCCAGTGTGGTAGGGAACAGGCTGTTGTGATTCTACAAGCTGGCCAGTGTGGTAGGGAACAGGCTGTTGTGATTCTACAAGCTGGCCAGTGTGGTAGGGAACAGGCTGTTGTGATTCTACAAGCTGGCCAGTGTGGTAGGGAACAGGCTGTTGTGATTCTACAAGCTGGCCAGTGTGGTAGGGAACAGGCTGTTGTGATTCTACAAGCTGGCCAGTGTGGTAGGGAACAGGCTGTTGTGATTCTACAAGCTGGCCAGTGTGGTAGGGAACAGGCTGTTCAATAATAACAAGGCTTGAACTGAAACATTACGCCACTGCCAAAGGATTTAAGAAAAAGAAAACAGAAAAACAGAAAAAATAAATGAGAAGAGAGGCAGAGGAAGCCTGTAAGATTTTTTTAAAAAATGGTCACTCTGGCATGACATCATGAAACAAAACTGACTAATAACCTCATGGAAAACATGAAAAGAAATGTAGAAGCATGATCTCAGATGTTTATCAGTATAGCACATGATGATGATGATGATGATAATTTTTAAAACAATATCAAAATTCAGCAAAGTGCAACAAAAGAAGCAACAACAATGAATATGTATGAGCATATATTCTTATGTTTATCATCATCATCATCAGGTGCCGTGCCGACTGGCGTTGGCTATTATGCTTCTCCAGAGTACACGATCCTTCATGCAGGCCATCAGCTCAGTTGGTGATCTCCTCTCACATCATCCCGTCAGACTGTCCACTATCATTTCTCTTGGTCTTCCTCTTGATCTTCTTCCTTCTATTTTTCCTGTTGTTATAATATTTTCAATGCCCCCTCTTCTCATTGCATGTCCTATGAAAGTACATTGTCTCTCTCTTATCTTTTTGACAAGGTTTTTTGTCTCTCCAGCTCTTCTCCTACATTCTTCATTAGTTATTTTTGCTGTCCAGGGGATTCGCAACATTCTTCTAATAAACCACATTTCTGCTGCTTCCAATGATTTTTGTGCAGACTTGCCTGTTGTCCATGATTCACTTCCATATAACAAGATAGGTTCAATATAGCATTTTAGGACTCGTTTTCTAACATTCATTGATAAGGATGTGTTGGTTAGTATGTTTCTCATTCTCTGAAATGCAGTCTTTGCTTGGCCTATTCTGTTCCTAATTTCTGTTCTGCATTTCCCATCTGAAGTTATTACTGCTCCAAGGTATTTGAATTTCTGCACCTGCTTTAGAATAGTTCCGTTTAATTCAATACTGCATGCTGGTGGATTCTGTTTCTTAGATATAACCATAGTCTCTGTCTTTTTGATGTTCAAAGTAAGGCCTTTGTGTTCACTTTCTTCAGCGACTTTATCCAAGAGATTTTGCAGGTCTTGTTGGTTCTCAGCTATCAGTACTGTGTCGTCAGCATACCGAAGGTTGTTAATATTGTATCCTCCAATTTTTTTTTTCTTATGTTTGCCATCTTTTAAATAGAAGTACATATACATACTTTTCCTCTCTCTCTATCTATCTATCTATCTCTCTCTCTCTCTCTCCAGTGTACCCTCAAATCTTTATGAATGTCCTATCTTGTGTACATCTGATAGATGTTGTGTACAACATTCCCTTGTATACATCAGATATCCAGATGACAAATATATATAAACAAATATTGTTTTGTGTATGCCCTATATATGAACCTACAAATCATGTCTAGGAAATGGAGGTGGATTGGCCACACTCTGAGAACACCCGACACCAGCATAGCAAGACAGGTACTGACATGGAATCCTCAAGGAAATAGAAAACTAGGAAGGCCTAGACTTACTTGGAGAAGAGAAATTATGACAGTGCTCAGAGACAAGGGATACACATGGAAAGAAGCAGAGAATAATTCCAAGAACAGGGATGACTGGAGAGCCTTTATCCATGGCCTATGCTCTCAAGGGAGTGATGACGATGATGATGATGATGATGATGATGCCCCATATATCCATAAGACAAATCTGTGTGTACAAGCATTCTCTTGTTTACAAGTATTGTTCTGTGTATATCCCAGATATCCAGAAGAAGGGCCTCCATGTGATCCAAATCCTAGCAAGGAAGGAGCTTTTGGTGTCTGCTAAAATCTGTCAGGACTTGGTCTCCATCATCAGATCAGTTCAAAAAAGTTTCCCAGAGTCTTTGATTACTCAGAAGGAGGTCAGTAGGTTGTTTATGAAGTTCATTTGCAGCAGGATTGAACATATTCTCACTCATTTTTATATATTTTATTTTCCCTTCACACATCAACAGCAGAGTGTGTACAGTGAGCTCTCTGTTTTCAGTTGGGGTTTTACCTAAAAATTTGTGTTAGGTACTCATTTTTGCAGTTATACCCTCTGGAAGGCAGATGTCCAATATACGGGCTTCCAATGAAAAGAGAGTCAACTAATGATTGTACAAGTTCATCCCTCAGCATTTGTGTGTCCTTTGCTATTCAACATATTATTTAGTTTGAGACTCAGATGTTGTATTTACAGGTTTCTTTATATGTCTTACATCTTATATCCTTCCCATGCTGTTAAACGTGATACAGGGCTCGTATGGTAGTTTCCCAAGATTTCCTGTTTTTGGTGAGCTTTTCAACCTCATTAAGGGATGTTATTCCCACTAAACTGGCCCCTCTTAACAATGTCCTCTTTAGAGTTTCATGTGGTTGACCTCTTTTTCTTTCACCTGCTGTGTTCCACTTGAGTACTTGTTCTGAGATTTATATGTACTTTTTTATTTATTTTTTTATTTATGTAATTTTCTTTATATGTACTCACATATAAACTCTGTGACTGGATTCTGTTTTTGGTTTATATAGTTTCCCTTGGGTCTTACTTTACTTACCTTACTTTATTCTTCCTCTTGTGTTAAGGTGTTGAGGGAAGATGTAATTAGTTCTTTTTGGACACATAGGTGGCCTCAGTGATGTTTATGCCATACTTTTTATCCATCTTTACTTTCTATCCATCCTTACTTTCTATACATCCTTACTTTCTATCCATCCTTACTTTCTATCCATCCTTACTTTCTATCCATCCTTTCTTTTTCCAAGGTCTTCCTCTTGATTAGTGTTCCTTTGTGTCTGGCAAATGAAATTTTATTTTGGCACAAGTTTCAGCGAGGAAATTAATTTCAGAGTACAGATAAGGAATCAAATATTCTTCGCCGTACAACATCTGTTAAAATTCAAAATCCTGTCCCAAAACACCAAAACAACAATCTACAAAACTATAACAAGACCAGCTGTTATGTATGGATCAGAAACGTGGAGTACAAGAAAGAAAGATGAACAACAATTGCAGACCTTTGAGAACAAGGTCCTAAGAAGAATCTTTGGTCCCACAAAGGATACCGGTATCTGAGTGGTGAAGTGGTTAGTGCACTGGTCTCTCATGGCGAAGGTCAGGGGTTCAAATCCGTCCAGAGGCACCCCAGTCACCCAGCTGTAGAAATGGGTACCCAACTTCTTCTGGAGTTAGGGAAGGAAAGACGGCCAGGCGTGATACTGACCATATCACCCTCTAGTGTGCTGACAGATCAAGGAAAATATGGGCACTAACACGATATCCCTATGTGCCTCAAAGGCACCTTTACCTTTTTTTACCTACATAGGATACCAACAGTGGAGAATGGAGATCTAGAATGAACTCTGAACTGAACATCTTATTTAAATCCCAATGAATTATAAATATCTTAAAACAGACTTACCCTGGTTGGGTCATGTAGAAGGAATGGAAGAGAACAGACAAACGAAAATTATGTACGTACAAGAGATGAGGGAAACAAGACCAAGGGGTAGATCAAGACAGAGATGGAAAGACAGCATAGAAAAGGATATAAAAGAAATTTGTGTCACCAACTGGAGAGAGAAGAGTAGGAATAGAGAGGAATGGAGGTGAACTTTATCTGCAGCAATGAGCCTTAATGGCTCAGAAAGCTGAAGAAGAAAAAGAAGACAAGTTTCATGAGCTCTCTCTCTCTGTCTCTCTCTGTGCATGCTTGTGTGGGTGCGTGCTTGCTTGCTTGCTACAATTTTGTTATGACATCTTGTCATTAGATACTTCCTAAATGTGTCCACCACTCTCTCATAGTGGCTGACTAAAAGCACTTACCAAAAAAACATACAGCAATATGTTACTGCTTGTTGTTGTTGTTGTTTACTTATAAATTATGTCAGTTTCATGTGTACCCAGGCAACAGTGGCCATGCAGATTCTAGCCGAGATCCAAAGTGAAGTTGCCAGCGGAGACGAGGGCATCAACATGGCTGAGCTTTTTGTACAGGAAGGCTGCCATGAGCTTCTGTTTGAGATTTTGCAAAATCCTGGCAGTGACCCACGTAAGTTTAGCCTTTATTGTTACAGACAAATGACTCTTAAAATTTCAGCAAGATTCTTTTTTTTCGATGACTGGAGACAGATCATCACAAATTATTATGCTTCACTTAGTAGGAGTAGAAGAAAGAAAGAAAGAAAGAAAGAAAGAAAGAAAGAAAAAATGGAAAGAAAGAAAGAAAGAAAGAAAGAAAGAAAGAAAGAGGGAGGGAGGGAGGGAAGGGAGAGGGAGGGAGGGCAAGGAGAGAGAGGGAGGGGAAGGGAGAGGGAAGGAGGGAGGGAGAGAGAGGGAGGGAGAGGAAGGGAAAGGAAGGGAAGAAAGAACATACATAGAGCATCTCAAATTTTGTTTGCAAATGTATACAATGAGCAGGACTTACACATTTTCTGTCAAAGAGTTTTCACTTGGAAACAAACTACATTATACATTAACTCTTTCACTCTGAAACAACATTTAGCAGAGTGAATCAATGCTCAGAGTGGTATTTAGGCAATCTAAATAAAATGAAAAGTAACACATTTCTAATCCACTTAAATTATAGAGTAACTTCTTTCCAGTTTTTTTTTTTTTTTACCAAAATTTCTCATTGACATTTATTCTGGCAGAGCGTGGAAAAAATTTCAAGAATGAAAGAGTTAAAATGTCAGTATCATCAGCAAATCAGTGGTGGCCCACCCTCTACACAGTGTCTGGTACCCCACTCCCACACTTTTGAAGTGTGTCAGTAACAATACTGTCTCTTGTTAACATCTGCACATTAATAATGATCGCTGTTTGTGCTTTTACAGTATCTGTTTAACTTTGTATTTAATCTTTTTTATGTTTATGTAAATGTGTTGTTATTATTAAGGCATGTTCTTATATTTTATGTTTATAAGAATTCATTATAAACATCTATTCTTATTTATTCTATATTTCTTTCTCATCTCTTCAGTGCCCAAGACACACAGGGCTGCTTGTAACAAGAGATTTCCACTTTTTGTCAGTCCTTTGCTTTCTTCTTCACTGTCTCCCATTGATTACCAGTATTTTCTCTGCTGCATATGTCCCCATGCTCTTTGGGCCATTATTTATGTTTATATTTATATGAGCTTATCATTTGTGCAGGACTTCAAGATCTGGCAGGTGAATGTCTCAGTGTTCTTGGCCTAGAAAGAAACTTGAAGTCTCACATGTTGCTTGCTGCCTGCTCTAAAGGATTATTCACGGTAAGAGTTTTTATCGGAAGCTATTCTTTCTCAAACTATAACAATAGCTTAGGCCATGGTTTATCAGTGTAAACAGTGCTGCCCCCTACTGGGAGTTTGTTGTAAAGAAGACAACAGTATGGTATAAGAGAGTGGTATAACAAGAAAAGTTTACATGCAGCAATTATAACAGAGGGAAATGGTGCAAACAGATACTGTCATGGCTTCTTGGACTGGAAGGTATAGGTGCTGCCCCAGGCTGCTGCCACGTCCACTTCATTCTGAGTTATTGCCTAGGAGCTATAGAGTACATGCACCTTGGTGAGATCTTCCTTCACAGCAGAAAGTCAGAGCACTGTCATCATCATCATCATCATCATCATCATCATCATCAGCATCAGTGCTCTGTATTTAAAATGAGTCTTAAGGCATCAGCAAAGGTTCTCCAGCCAATCCTGTCTTGAGCAAGTGGGAATAACTCAAACCATATCTTTCTTGCTTCCTTTGGTTCTTCCTGTATTGTGAATTTCTATGTTCCTAATGGTCTATCCCTCTTAATTTTTCCTTGAGGTGCCCAAACCAAGGCAGTATGGAGGTGTCTTGTTTTCTCCATTTGTAGTATATGGCTCAGCCATTTCCATCATCATCTTTTTACCTCTTTAGTAATGTGGAACACAACAGGGTGAAGAAAAAGAGGTCGACCACATGAAAGAGGACATTGTTAAGAGAGGCCAAATTAGTAGACATAAAATCCCTTGATGAGGTTGATAAAGCTCACCGAAAACAGGAAAATTTGGTGAAATACCATGCCAGCCCTATGTGATGTTTAACGGCACGGGAAGGATGTAAGATGTAAGAAGTAATGTTCTCAATGCCCGTTCATTTTATTATTTCCTCATTTGTGACACACTCACCCCAGTGTATTCTTAGAATTTTTCTAAGGCATTTTCCTTCAGATCTATACAACACTATAGAATTGTCCAAATCCTAACAATGATAATCATTGAACAGTTTTACATTTTCTTAGATAAAAAACACAGAATTTGGCAGTATTGTCTTCTTTCATTGTTTTTTTTAAAATCTTACTTCAGCATATAATGCTGGTCATCATCATCATCATGTGTGCAACATAATCTCCTGTCTGAGATTTTGGTCATCAGCTCAGCTGTCTGTGATGCTAATGACATCCCAGCTGCTAACTATGATGTAGGCTAGATTTTCAGCATCAAATATTTTCTTCATTTACCTGCCTCCATGCATCAGTCTGTCTAATTTATCTTTCAGGTTTTGTCATCCGATGCTATTTTAAGAAGGACATGTAAGAAATATATTACGCAACACATCCTTATCAGTGAATGTTAGAAAACTGGTCCTAATATATAATGAACCTGTCTTATTATATGGAAGTGAATCATGGACAATAGGCAGGTCCACACAAAGATCATTGGAAGCAATAGAAATGTGGTTTATTAGAAGAATGTTGCGAATTCCCTGAACAGGGGAGATTACTAGTGAAGAATGTATAAGAAGAGGGGGAAGGGCAAAAAATCTTGTCAAAAGAATACAAGGAAGACAGTGTATCTTCATAGGTCATGCACTGAGAAGAGAGGGCATTGAAAATATTATAACAGGAAAAATAGGGGCAAGAATAGCTAGGAGATGGCCTGAAGAAATGATACTGGACAGTTTAACGAGTTAATTGGAGAGGAGATCACCAACAAAATTGATGGCCTGCATGAAAGATGGATACTACAGAGAAACATAATAGCCAATGGCAGTCGGCACGGCATCTGATGATGATGATGATGATGATGACAATGATGATGATGATATTTATTACTCAGATAATGACATATCAGATGAGGCTGGCCAGGTCACCTGGTAATGTGTGACAGCAAGCAGGTCTACAAGTCCCTGTCAAACCCGCTGCTTTGCGGGTGATTCAGGGGAGTCTAAAGCTATGGCAGTAAACCTCAAAAGAAATTCTGGAGGGAGGGGCCCTAAGGCAGTTAGTGGGGTGATTCTTTAACCCATTCACCTTCTGGCATGCCCTGCAGCTTTTCTAGATTTTCAGACAAATGGACCATGTCCTTTTTCTGAAACTGAGTTGGCAGAGTCAAGAAGGGGAAAGTGCAAAATGGGTTAGGAACTTTCCGCATACCAGTAGCCCATGCATAGCAGGGTAAGAGGTCAGTGGAGATGTAAACTCCATCCATGCATGCAGTTCAGATGCAACACAGAAAGTGGCAGTTACTGGTTATAGTTCTTTCAAAGCTAGTGAAGTGAAGGATGCCATTGGTCACTTTTGACAGTGGGAACAGCTTTTTAGCTGTACCTGGTCAGCTTTTGCCTGTCTCAAGGGTAGGGAGAGATAGATCTTAACCTTACAACAAAAATATTGCTTCCTGTTATTGAGGATAGTACTACTGTCCACAACACAAAAAGAAATGGAAAAAAACTAATTATGTCAGTCTGTAAGAACAGCAAAGAGCAAAACCTCTATCTTAATGCGAAGGAAAACTAAATTGATGACAACTGACAAAACAAACAAGGCAAATGAAATATGTATCAGTGAGGAAAAACTGGAAGAAGTGGAGAGTTTTGAATATCTTGGATCACTACTAACTAATAATGGAGATACAATGAGGGAAATTAAAAGGAGGGCATTTATTGCTCTTCAGAAAGTAAAACAACTAAAGAATCTGTGGAGAAGAACAGACAGAACTACAAAAATAAGATTTTTAAGGGCATGCATCTTTCCCATGGCAACATATGCTTGTGAGACCTGGAAACTTAACAAAACAGCTCATAAACGCAATAAATGCTTTTGAATGTAAATGCTAAAGAAGAGTTTTTCAAATATCAAGGACACAAAAAAAAACAAATATATCCATACTACAAGAACTTAATATTGAATAAGGCTGGCTTTAGTAAAGAGGATTAAACAGAGAAAACTTAAATATTTTGGACACATTAAACATCACGTTTCCTACTTCTGGAGGATGCCATATTAAGATAAGTTCTTCATTTAGTTATTTGCGTTTGTCTCATTTGTGTATGTAATCCTCGAAAAAGGCTCATACTGAAATATCAGATGTTGTATGTTTTTCATTTATACATTCTCATACTTTCTATTTGTTTTTTTCTCACTTTACTCACTCCCTCTGCCACTTTGTAAAACTACACCATACACCTCTATCTACCTTTATTATTTAAACCAGTTTTACTGTAGTCACCATCCCTTTTATCTGATAATTTAGAGAAGACTGTCTTGGAAGAGTACATAACAGGAAAAAGAAAGAGAGGATGACCAAGGCGAAGATGGCTGCAAGACATCATTGATAATCTGCAAATGGACGCATCAGCAGCAGGGCATCTTGCTTACAATCGAAAGGCCTACAGGAGAGCTGTTAGGGAGGCAAAGTTCCGCAAGGGGCATGCAAATGACTGACTGATTGACACCAGTTGTGCAAATCCAATATTTGTAGAATCAGCTATGATAGGAGCTACTCAGCAAGATGATACTTGACAAGATGATACTTGACAAGATGATACTCAACAAGATAATACTTGGCAAGATGATACTTGGCAAGATGATACTTGACAAGATGATACTTGACAAGATGATACTTGGGAAAAAATCCTACAATGGTTGATATCTGCCTGGTTCGAAACCATCTCCTTGGATGAAAAGTGTCAAGATATATATGTAGTGACATATCTTAATTATTGTTCATGATGTGCCTGATTAATTCCTTATTTTTGAGACATCTCAGGAGGGTAGGTCACTAGCCATGGTACCAGATCTCCTTTGGTGCTGGAATGGATGAATCAATATGGACACAGCTTCATGGAATGAGGACAAATGAGTTCATCAACTGTTGTAAGTGCTCCTTTTATGTTAAGGTGGGTTCTGGCAGGTGTAGCAAAGTTCCTACACTGTGTTGTGAGCATTCTTCCAAAGAGAACTCTTCCCTTGGAACACCTGAGGACTTGTCTTGAATTCAATGAAAATAATTCCTAAACATTGTACACAAACTTTCATCCATACTTGTCTGACCTTTGTTAAACCGAAGGGTTTCGCATACACATGTTTTACTTGTGGTCATGCTTCAATGCTTTCACAGGTGGCCGAGTGTCTGACTGAACTTGGTGCTGATGTCTGCATAGGTCAAGGATCTGAAACGCCACTGTACTTTGCTGTCAGTTACAGAAACAAGAACATGGTGGATCTCTTACTGCAGCATGTAAGTACAGCCTCCAATTTTGGCGTCTAGTTCTGTAGTGATCATAGTGATTTTGAAGACACTGCTGTGGTTTTTTTTTTTTTTTTTGGGGGGTTGTTTTCTTCTGGAACTTTTTTGAAAGTGTCAACTTCTTACTCTGCCTTTTAGCACCTTTGCTACAAAATAACACAGGCAGTGTTGGCAAAGCTTGCATACCTGCACACACCAATGCTTAGAGTAATATTTAAGCAGTTTAAATCAACTGATAATTTAGAGAAGACCGTCTTGGAAGGGTACATAATGGGAAAAAGAAAGAGAGGAGGACCAAGGCGAAGATGGCTGCAAGATGTCGTTGATAAATGGATGCATCAGGAGCAGAGCATCTTGCTTACAACCGAGAGGCCTACAGGAGAGCTGTTATTGAGGCAAAGTTCTGCCAGGGACATGGAAATGACTGACAGAAATCAACTGAAAAGTAGTACCATTTGTGACACAGCCCATATTTTTTTTTAATTAAGCACAGCTTCAGTTTCTTTGTACCAAAATTTCTCATCAGAATTTAAGCTGGCAGAGCATGGAAAGTAGTTCAGGACTGAAAGTTAATTTTAAATGTCCCACCATTGTTGTTTGGGTCAGTAGCATGAAAGAAGCCAACCCTGAAGTGTTGCAGGATGCTAAGCTTCCAACCCTGAAGTGTTGCAGGGTGGTACGCTTCCAACCATGATTGCAACACTCAGCAGTAGATTAAGATGACTGGAACATCTTGCAAAACTGAATGACAACCATATCCTCTGATCAAATTTTATTTGAAGACAAATTTGACAAGAAAATTACCAGGCAGACAAAAACTTAGATTTGAGAATATTTGACAGGCATCCATGTGTGATTTTTCTCCCTCCTGCTGCAAGGAATGAGAATAACTGGTAAAGGACCATGCTATATGAAGAGTGAATCTGTGCAAGGGACTCTATGAAGAGATATAATGAAGAGAAGACTAGGACTAAACTTGAAGGCAGAAACTACACATAATAGGGATTTTTGAGCCTCCAACAAACACTTGATTTGGTGGTAGTGGACCAGTTATGCTAGTCAAATACTGGTGCAGTCAGGCATGAAAGATGCTGCTCAGCTGAGTGGTACTTGGTAGCTTTCATTAACAGCTGAAAGCTGTCAGCTTCTAGTCCCTATAGATCTTCATGGTTTCCTTATTTCTGATATTTAACCCCTGAACTGTCATCTTTGCCATATTCTCTGAATAAAGCCATAGATATGAAGTTCATGTATTTAAAAACTGACTTAAGATCTCCAGTATCTTTCACTTATTTTCTCATAGAATTTATACTTTTCTCATCTGTTATACAATCTTTATATGATAATCTCATCATTTATAATCCTCATTTTGCAGCCAGTGTAAAACATTATGGTTTACTGAAATGTCAAAAGCACTGATCTTTAAGATGCTGGATACATCTGATAGTGTCTGTGATAAAACTTGTTCTAGTAAACCAGAGTTAGGCATAGATGTATGGTGTAGTCTTTCAGAGAATCCAAAAACAAGCTATCGAGTGGAACACAACAGGCCGAAGAAAAAGAGGAAGACCACATGAAACTCTAAAGAGGACATTGTTAAGAGAGGATGTTTAGTGGGCATTACATCCCTTGATGGAGTTGAAAAGCTCGCTGAAAACAGAGAAACCTGGAAAACTACCATGTGAGCCCTTTGTGATGTTTAATGGCATGAGAAAGATGTAATCTTACAGATAAAAAAAAATGGAGAGAGGAAGGCAGGGAGGATAAAAAAAAACTATAAGAGATAAGAACAAAGAAATGATTGTTGAACAACAACAACAACAACAACAATCCAATATGTCAGCAAAGAATCTGTGTCTATTTTCAGTCAAAACAGAACTCAGATAAGTTTTTTTTTGTATATTTATCTGTTTTTAAACTCTAAAGAGAACATTGTTGAGAGAGCGTAAATTAGTGGGCATAAGATACCTAGACGAGGTTGAAAAACTCACCTAAAACAGAAAATCCTGGCAAACTGCAGTGTGAGTCCTATGTGATGTTTAATGGAATGTTTATAATGTAAGATAAGATTTCTCTATTTATTTGTCTTTTCTCTTACCCTTGATAAAGACATTTTTGCCAAAATATTGAGTTGTTGTTTTTCACGAAATTGCACTTGAGAAAAGATACAGCAAAGAAAGGCAACTGACGAAACTGAAAGTGTTTTTGAGTGCTGTTATAACAAATGGAAAGCTGGACACAGAGATCAGAACAGGAAAAAACTGAGCATTTCAATAAATATTTGCTGCCACTAAAATTATATCAGATATGACAATGCAGACTGCCATAATAAAACTGCTCTGGTTTGATCAATCAACAAGTGTTTGTAATGTGAAATCATTAGGCAGAAAACTGGACAGCATTATCTGTTATTGTGAGCTTCATCAGGTCTAACTTATGGTCTACTAGTACTATTTGTAACTTAATTCATTGGTTGATGTAGTTGTTGTAATGAAATTTATCTGTTTATGTGGTAGCTGGTTTACTCTTAATTTGTCTATTGATGCAGTAGCTGTAATATACTATAATAGACTGTATGTACTCTGTAACTCCTAGGTCTATGTTTACATCGTAATTGTTGTACTCTAATTTATCTCTTTATATGGTAGCTGTTGTAATCTAGTTTATCTTTTGATGTAGTAGCTGTAGTCTAATGTATTACAAAATATAGTTGCTATTAGTTAATTATTTGCATGTCCCATGCAGAACTTTGCCTCCCTAACAGCTCTCCTGTAGGCCTCTCATTTGTAAGCAAGATGCCCTGCTACTGATACATCCATTTGCAGATTATCAACGATGTCTTGCAGCCATCTTTGCCTTGGTCTTCCTCTCTTTCTTTTTCTCCCATTATGCACCCTTCCAAGACAGTCTTCTCTAAATTATCATGATATTTAATGTGTCCAAAATATTTAAGTTCTCTCTGTTTAATTCTCTTTACTAGCCAGCCTTCTTTACACAAAAAA
Source organism: Achatina immaculata (assembly GCA_009760885.1). Lineage (NCBI taxonomy): Eukaryota > Metazoa > Mollusca > Gastropoda > Stylommatophora > Achatinidae > Lissachatina > Lissachatina immaculata. The sequence goes on from CM019710.1 coordinate 19,454,938, forward strand.
TTACAATTTGTTTATTTTATTATGCAGTAATTGTTGTAGTGTCACATGTCAGTCTGACACACATCTGTAACCTTCTTCCTGCTTCTTTGGTCACACACAGGAAGTGAAGGATATCCAACCTTCATTGACCTTGAGTCTTGCTCAGGGCTACCATGAGATAACAGGAAAGCTGCTGTCCCACATGGGACAGGACACAGAATGTAAGTATGGGTTACCATATCAAATATCCATCAGTTCTGTTCCTGACTTTCTGTTGTGCCATTGTGTCAGATTATCCAGGATCTTCTCCTACAGGTTTTATCTCCCTCTAAGTATTGATCTGTTCTGCAGTTATTTTTTTTTCAAGATTCTCCCACACCCTTTTTTCTCATTTTACACCAAATGAATGTTGTTTAACAAGGAAAAAACAAAAATAATGAAATTTCCCATTAATAAAGAAGGAAAAATATACATAGAAGGAACAGCTGTTGTAGAAGTACACCAGTTTGCATTACCTTGGCAGCTATATAGACCAGGATGGTGACACCAGCAAAGAAGTTAGAATCACGTGGTCTGTCTCTTTTTCTTCGGCCTGTTGTGTTCCACTTGATAGCTTGTTTTGGGATTCTCTGATCATTTCTTCTCATCAAGTGACCAACATGTGTCCATCTCCTTTTCCTGATCACATATGAGACTGGTTGTTGTTCAGTCATCTGTCTTATCTCTGCATTGTTCTTGAATTCATTCCACTTTATACCGAGTATTTTCCTTAGGCATTTGTTTTCAAAAGAGTCTAATTTCTTTTCTATTTCTTTAGTTGTTTTCCAGCTTTCACATGTATAAATGAGGGTGGATATTACATTTGAATTGAATAGTCTTAACTTGGTTTTTGTGCTTATAACTTTTGAATGCTATATGTTCAAAAGATACTATGAGGGAAATTAAAAGGAGGACATCTATCACTCGTCAAAATGGAAAACAGCTAAAGAAGCTGTGGAGAGGAACAGACAGAACTACAAAAATAAGATTTTTAAGGGCATGCATCTTTCCCATCTCAACATATGCCTGTGAGACCTGGACACTGAACAAAACAGCTGAGAAACATATAAATGCCTTTGAATGTAAATGCTACAGAAGAGATCAAATATGGATGCAAAAAAGAACAAGTATATCCATACTACAAGAACTTAATATTGAAGAAGGCTGGCTTTAGTAAAGAGGATTAAACAGAGAAAACATAAATATTTTGGACACATTAAATGTCATAAGAATTTGGAGAAGACCATCTTGAAAGAGTACATAATGGGGAAAAGAAAGAGAAGAAGACCAAGGTGAAGATGGCTGCAAGACATCATTGATAATCTGCAAATGGATGCATCAGCAGCAGGGCATCTTGCTTACAACTGAGATTTCTACAGGTCTACAGGAGAGCTGTTATAGAGGCAAAGTTCTGCAAGGGACGTGCAAATTACTGACTGACTGTCTCTGTATACAGCAAACAGGGAATTGTAGGTTCAGTGCCAGACTTTGTCAGATGCAGGCATCATAGTCATGTTCTAGTCATAACCATGCTGTAGTCATAACTGTGCCATAATCATAACTACACTATAATCATGGCTGTATAAACTAGGAAAAAGTAGGAACAACTTTATTATTTAATTATAACACACTTGTGACGTTTATAATCATGACTGCTATAATTGCATATGTGCTTTATTTATAACTATGTTATGGTTGTAATGATTTTTTAAAAATGTATTTATAATGGCATTCTGATTTATTCTTTAGCTGGTCAAGTTGTTTGGTCAGGTTTGGGTTTAGGCAACATCAGGCCAGAATGGATTTTGCCTACTTTCTATGGGCAGATAAGAACACATTGCTCTTCTGCTGCGACCAAGAGGTTGGTCACAAAGATCAGACACAGCGAGCAAAAAAGATACGTTCGTCTGCAAAACATTGACTCTTGTTCAGAAATGTTCAGTTACAAGTGTTTTCGATTCCCCACAGGAAGTGAAGAGCTGAAGAGCATAATCCATGACAGTAAGTTTCAAGATCAGGTTTCAGCAATTCGTCTTTAAATGAGCTACATCATGACTTTGAATTATGTTTTGCTGAGTACAGTATAGTGGTGTCTGACTTTGCAGAATTAGTGTGCCAATGTATCAAACTGGTTGACATGTCAAGTTTTCCTTTTTGTTACAAAATATTTTTATGCTATTATTATTATTATTATGTATCATTCAGGCGAAGCAGAAAATCTGGACCTTAACCGTTTCAAGGCCACTTATAAAGAATTAGTAAAACTAGCTTGCCACCTTTTAAGTCAAAGGTCAAAGGTTATCATAATTAAAACTGAACAATGAATCCATAGGAAATTGTTGCTCTGAAAATGTAACACTTTTTTTACTATTTCTTTTTTGACTTAACCTAGTAAGGGTTAACGTTTATTTCTTTTTTTAACTTAACGTAATAAAGGTTACTGTTTATTTCTTTTTTGACTTAACCTAGTAAGGGTTAAAGTTTATTTCTCTTTTTTTTACTTAACCTAGTAAGAGTTAAAGTTTCTTTTTAAACTTAACCTAGTAGGAGTTAAAATGTATTTCTTTTTTAACTTAACCTAGTAAGTTTATCGCACGTATTTTTAATAAAGAATGCAGTGCAGCAAATATCTAAATGAGACACTTAAGACAAATATAAGTCGGCCACATGTAAGACATATACAGATGAATTACAAGCTGTGGCAGGATGTTAATGAGTTTTAAAATGAAAATCCACAAAGTAAACTTTGCTTTCACTTAATGATTAATATGAGTAGAATATAACATTGCTACCATTTCATTAAAAAAGAAAAATATGGCAAGTGGATCAGGTTACCTGGTAACTCAGTTTATCTTGCATTCATTCATCATTCATTCATTTGCATGTCCCTTGCAGAACTTTACCTCCCTAACAGCACTCCTGTAGGCCTCTCAGTTGTGAGCAAGATGGCCTGCTGCTGATGCATCAATTATCTTGTATAGTCACATAATTTAAGTAATCAAGTAACATCCTTTTATAATCAAAGTCTTTTTTTTTCAGAAGGGTTGTTTTCATAATGCAAGTTTTTTGTACTTTTAAGAGACTTATATAGATAACCATTTTCATACTATGCTGTCTTCTTTGGGTTGGCTGTAATGGTCTTCCAGCAAAGTCTGTCCTTTGTCTTGACATAGCACATGGCCAAGCTGAAGCCAATCCATCTTGTCTTTTTAATGTTGTCCACCAAGTTCCGTATCATCGTCCCCTTTGCCATTTTTTTTACTTCTGGTTTTCTCTCTAGTATGGTTTTCATTAATGCAATAAACTACCTGAATAAATGAAATATTTTGGCTGTCTAGTTCTTTTATTTCTCTATTCCACATTAGCTGGTTTAGTAATTCCTTGTCTATTTTCCTTTTTTTTGTCTATAAAATCTAACTATTCTTCCATATACTTGTACCCACATTTCAAGAGCCACGTTTTTCATATAGATATTTGTTCCATTGTTGTAGGTAGTCTCTCATTTGAGTTTTCCAGTGATGAGTTTGAAGACTGGCAGCAGACAACTTTAACAGGAGCAAACATCCCCTTCAACAGAGCTGACCCAAGACACCAGGGAGTTTCCAAAATGGCTGAGTTTATTACACCAGAACTGAATGGTGAGCCTTTTAATTGTGTCATGTGAAACTGTGTCATGTGTAATGTTATATTTGTGAGAGCTTGTCTCAGGCCAGCCACTACCAGGTCTTATGCCCAAGGGGCTGATCTCTAATAGAGGTACAGTGTACTTGGGGTAGCTCGCAGTTACCTGTCCTGTGTGTTTTATTTTGTGTGAGCTGAGCGGAGGAGATAATTTATATTTTGCCTTGTCTGAGAGGAGGAGATAACCCTGCTTATGTTAGGAATGATATGGAGTTATGGACAGTGGTCTCCTGTGTTACATCAAGAGTTTCTGGCTAAACTGGGGGTAGGTCTGTATAAAAGCACAGAAAACCCAGTTGCTCCTTGACAGCAATCATTTATAATTTTAGTTGTTGTATTTGTTGTTTCTTCTAATTGGAAGAAAGGAATCATTGTTAAAATACCAAAAAAGGGCAACCTTAGTGACTGTAACAACTGGAGAGGAGTAACCTTAATATCAGTTGTGTCAAAAGTATTTTGCAAGGTCATTTTGAATAGACTCAAAGATATAGTGGATACTGCAATGAGAGAAGAACAAGCAGGATTTAGAAAAGGGAGAAACTGTCTCGACCAGATCTTTACTCTCAGAATAATACTTGAAGAACATATTGAAAAGCAGAAACCATTAATACTGAACTTCATAGATTTTAAAAAGGCATTTGATAGCATACACAGAGATTCATTATGGAGAATTTTATGTCTATATGGAATACCATCTAAAATTGTCAACATCATTAAGGACTTATACAATGGATATGTTTGTGCAGTCAAGACAGAAGAAGGGATGAGTGAATGGTTCCAGATTGAAACAGGCGTGAAACAAGGATGTATACTGTCTCCTTTACTTTTTGGGATTACAATAGACTTCATAATGAAAAAATGCTGCACAGGTAACACAGGTATTGACTGGGTACATGGGACCCAACTAGAAGATCTTGATTTTGCTGATAACATAACTCTTATCAGTAATAATGTGAATTCCATGCAAGAAAAAACAGATAGCCTGTCTTCACTGGCTAGCAAAATAGGACTTGAAGTTAACAAGGACAAAACAAAAATAATGAAAATTCCTGTCAATCAAAATAGAAAAATACACATAGAAGGGACAGATATTGAAGAAGTCAATCAATTTGCATACCTTGGCAGCTACATAGACCAGGATGGTGACATTAGAAAGGAAGTTAGGATCAGAGTTGCAAAAGCAGCATCAATCTTCAAGAATCTGGAGAACATATGGAATTCAAAAGTTATAAGCACAAAAACCAAGTTAAGACTATTCAATTCAAATGTAATATCCACCCTCATTTATGCATGCGAAAACTGGAAAACAACTAAAGAAATAGAAAAGAAATTAGACTCTTTTGAAAACAAATGCCTAAGGAAAATACTTGGCATCAAGTGGAATGAATTCAAGAACAATGCAGAGATAAGACAGATGACTGAACAACAACCTGTCTCATGGGTGATCAGGAAAAGGAGATGGACATATGTTGGTCACTTGATGAGAAGAAATGATCAGAGAATCCCAAAACAAGCTATCAAGTGGAACACAACAGGCTGAAGAAAAAGAGGCAGACTGCGTGAAACTCTGAAGAGGACATTGTTAAGAGAGACCAAATTAACAGGCATAAAATCCTTTGATGAGGTTGAAAGACTCGCCGAAGACAGGAAAAATTGGCGAACTACTTTGCGAAGCATATGTGATGTTTAACGGCACGGGAAGGATATAAGATATAAGATTTGTTGTTTATTATTTTTTTGGTGGAGAGTGAATCTGCTTGGGGCTCCTCACAAGTAGACAAAACTACCCCTGTCATGTCACTACTACATATTAATTAATTTTTTTTTATAAATGTGCTCTTTCTTAAATACGGGTTGTTACAATTTTTTTCACAGTCAAGTGGAACCAGTGAAAAGCACTATAGATAAATTCATAAATGCACTGATCCTCTTCTCAGCATACAGCAACTGATGGCCTTAGTTATTTGTTGGGTTTTTTCTTTTGGTTCCTCTTGTTTCTTTAATTTGATTTTTGTACTAGGTAAAACCACACATTATTTTTCTCAGCTGCTTAATATTAATACCAAATACAGACAGTTGAGAACAGAATCCTGAAAAGAATTAATGGACCAGTAAGAGACACAACAATGGAAGATAAGAAGGAACAAAGAAATCTACACATTGTTTAACACTCTGCTTGTAAGAGCCATTATAAAAAAACAACAGACTGAGGTGGCTTTGGCATTTAGAGAGAATGTAGGAGGATAGACAAACAGAGATGGCCTAAACAGATGTGATGAAAGATGATAGACCAAGAGGAAGACTTTGATGGTAAGACAACCTAGAAGATCTCTGAACTGACAATTGACAAGAAAAGATCAATAACAGAGAGGAATGGAGATGTGTCTTGTCTGCAGCATTGAGATTAAATAGGATGGAAAACTGCTGACTTCAACAGCTGTTCAAAGAAGAGGAAGAAGAACAGGAAAATGTCATCTTAATCTGAAATGTCATATGTCATGTATGTGCTGAAATCAGCTGAACTCCATGAGGCTGTTACTAATTCCCACCCCATTTCCACTTGCTACTGCAAACATAGGCAGAGGTAAAGAAAGGTTTGCCGACTCTGTAAGACTTGCATGTAGATGTCAACTTACAGTCAGAAAGCCAAAAGAAAAAGGCTTGAAAACATGGGTCACTTTTGCAGTGTGCTCATACATACAGGCCTCTAGGGGCCTAAAAGGAAAGGGGGGCCCAGCTTCAAGAAAGAAAAAACTCTGCAAATAAAGACTATTGTTTTATGAATTTCTTATCAGGAAATGAATGATATAGGTCAAAGTGAGTGAGGGCCCTTGTCAAGTTTAGCTAGTTATAACAGTATATAGAATGTTAGAATGTAAGATAGATAACTCATCTGAGAACTGGAAAAATTAATATAGAATGAGTTATCTTCTAAAGCAGTCAGCTGTTTGTGAGTAGAGTCCACTCTCGTCGTCTCAATTTCACGAGCGATTCATGAGCCACGGATAAGGTATGACAAATGAAAGGTCGGGAGAGAGAGAGAAATCATATGATTGAGTTGTGTTCTGTGTATCGTCAGGATAAGACGTAGATTTAGGTTGTTAGAAATGTAGTCGTTAAGAGTTGTAGAATAGTGTGTAGTAGGATGCTCTGTGGAAAAGTTAGAATAAAACTAAAGAAAGCAGGCAGAAAAGTGAGAAACATCAAACTGAATACAGAACTTCTTAAAAATGACCAAGAACTGCGAGAACAATACAAAGTTATTATAACAAATAGATACAATCCAGTAGAAAAGATAAATAGTATAGATGAACAATGGGAAATGTTAAGAGATTCTATCCATCAAACTGTTAAGGAGATAATACCACCAAAAAAAATAAGCCTCTAAAAATAAATGGATGACAGACGACATCTTAGGACTGATGGACAAGAGGAGGAGGAATAAAAATAACGAGGAAAAATATAGCAAGATAATAAAGAAATAAGACGCAAATGCAGAGAAGCAAAAGAAATGTGGTTAAATGAGCAGTGCAGACAGATAGAGGACTCTCATATTAAAGACAGCAAAAACATGCACAAACGAATTAGTGAACTCACAGGCAGGAAAACAAAATATACCACAGGATGCCTGAAATCGAAAGAAGGTAAAATGTTAATGGGAGAAGAAGACATTGTGGACAGGTGGACAGAGTATATCGGTGAGTTATATGGAGGAGAAAGACCAGAATTAACACCAGATACTAAAAACTGTGATGGACCACCAATACTTGAAAATGAAATCATAGATGCCATCAAACACATGAAGAAAGGAAAAGCGACTGGGCCTGATAATATAACAATAGAAGAAATAGAGGCACTAGAGGAGACAGGAATAAAAATAATAACCAAGTTACTGAATGACATTTACAACAGTGGTTATTTTCCCAGTGACCTGATTAAATCCACGTTTATAGCACTACCAAAGAAACCAGGTGCAAAGTAATGTGACGACCACCGGACTATCAGCCTCTCATGTCACATAACCAAGCTACTTCTGAGAATAATTATGATAAGGACAAGGAAAAAGATAAAAATGGAAATAGCAGATGAACAGTTTGGTTTTGTTGAAGGAAAGGGAACACACAATGCCATTTATGCTTTACGAACACTAACAGAAAGAGCTTTAGAAGTACAGAAAGATCTCTACTTATGCTTCATTGATTACACCAAGGCATTTGACAAGGTGAAACATAATGAAATTATTAAAATGCTTGAAGACATCAGTATAGACGGCAAAGACCTGAGGATTGTAAAACATCTATACTGGCAGCAAGAAGCAGCAATTCGAGTTGAAAATAGAACTGGAAAATATCAACCTATAAAACAAGAGGTGCGACAAGGATGTGTCCTATCTCCAGACCTTTTTTCTCTGTATAGCGAGAATATTCTAAGAACAATCATCACAGAACCAGGCATAAAAATTGGAGGATACAATATTAACAACCTTCGATATGCTGACGACACAGTACTGATAGCTGAGAACCAACAAGACCTGCAAAATCTCTTGGATAAAGTCACCAAAGAAAGTGAACAGAAAGGCCTTACTTTGAACATAAAAAAGACAGAGACTATGGTTATATGTAAGAAACAGAATCCACCAGCATGCAGTATACAATTAAACGGAACTATTCTAAAGCAGGTGCAGAAATTCAAATACCTTGGAGCAGTAATAACTTCAGATGGGAAATGCAGAACAGAAATTAGGAACAGAATAGGCCAAGCAAAGACTGCATTTCAGAGAATGAGAAACATATTAGCTAACACATCTTTATCAATGAATGTTAGAAAACGAGTCCTAAAATGCTATATTGAACCTATCTTGTTATATGGAAGTGAATCATGGACAATAGGCAGGTCTGCACAAAAATCATTGGAAGCAGCAGGAATGTGGTTTATTAGAAGAATGTTGAGAATCCCCTGGACAGCAAAAATAACTAATGAAGTATGTATGAGAAGAGCTGGAGAGACAAAAAACCTTGTCAAAAAGATAAGAGAGAGACAATGTACTTTCATAGGACATGCAATGAGAAGAGGGGGCATTGAAAATATTATAACAACAGGAAAAATAGAAGGAAGAAGATCAAGAGGAAGACCAAGAGAAATGATACTGGACAGTCTGACGGGATGGTGTGAGAGGAGATCACCAACTGAACTGATGGCCTGCATGAAGGATCGTGTACTCTGGAGAAGCATAATAGCCAACGCCAATCGGCACGGCACATGATGATGATGATGATGATGATGATGATGAGGATGCTCTGGTGGCGACAAACCTCTGCCGGGAACATATGTTATGTCGTGGAATTGTAAATTACGTCCAGTCTTGTGTTCAAGGAGTTTGCTGATGCCTTGTCGTTCTCGTGATATCACTCATCGACTCATCGTCACCCCGTGCATCATTAAAGTCACTTCAAACTATAAAGTTGCTGCTTCTGTATTACTATTTCCACTGAGAGAGAATGAACCTGGGAGCAAGTAAGTCTGCGAAGTGAATAACAAAACAGACGCATAACAACATAGAACAGTCGTTGATTAAAATGAGATAAAAGCTAACAGTAATGTAAGAAAGAACATTAGTACAGTGGACAATAGTTACATTGACAGAGAGATAAATAACTATAAGCAACAAGCTTACATCTACAGTTTACATTCTACACATAGAAGAGCAGAAGACAGAATCCCAGAGGATACTGCTTTATAGTTAAGACAGTTAATATAAAGTTTAGACAGCTAATGGTTCAGTCATTATCACATCGTTTTATATCACAACCTGAATATTGTCACAGAAAGTTGTATCCCTGGCCAACTCCCATAAGTAATTAATGGGCTTTACTCCGATTAATATCACCTCACTTATTGGCATGAATCGGTTAATGTCAACGAATTTTTCCACACGGAGGAGTTAAAGACCCCGCTTTTTATCACAGATTGAGCGAATCCAAGCTATAAACATCTCACAAAGCTTATCAGTTTCGCGAGTTATCAAAGATAGGGCCGGTAATCAAAGATTACCGATTGCATGCCGCGTCAACTTTTTGAACATGTGGGTATCAAAATTCAGGTGAGTTGAGTGGTTTACTAGGTGATAATTGAGGTGGTTTACCATGGCTGCCCTTTCAAAAGGTAAATTGGCTTTAAAAATTGATTGAAAATGGTGTTTTCTTTCGGTCATTGTCTGTCTTCTTGCGCGGTGTTGTCTGGTTGGCACGCTGGTTGACAGTTGGTTATTCTCGAGTAGTGTACTGTGAATCGTATAGCCTGGAACTTCTCTCTGGTTCTCTCTGTGACGGATAATTGCTATTAAACCCAGATGTGTCGATCTAGATTTAAGCCCTAAAATGGACATTCTGAAGCAAGCTGATTAAAAACGTTACGAGAGAGGACATTGCCGATAGATTTGGAGCTGACGTTTCGACTGTATCGAAACTCGTTAAAAACTGAGACAAAATTGAACGAGATTTTCACTCATCATATAAGTTAAGTCAAACTAGGCGAAGGCGTGCGAGTTCTGACATTGATACTGAGTGCACTCTACTGAAATGGTTCGACCAAACACGATCTGCACATCTGCCTGGATGCAGTCCTATGCTGGCGGAAATTGCGGAACTTTTGCCTGACTGGAAGTGTTCGAACAGCTTTTTTGAGAGCCTTAAGAAACGCCACAACATACAAAATCTAAGGCCGCTTCACGTGAAGCCTGAGTTATCACCGATGTTGTTAATGACTAGATTTCGCTTTTGCCACAACATTTGGATGCGTACAGCCCAGATGACTTTTTTTTTTAACATGGATGAAACAGGCTTTAAACTTGTGTGTATGTATGTATATATAAACTTCTACCGAACAGAACTTTGTGCCTTCGTGCTGAGAAGTGCCACTGTGGCAAACGAGCTAAAAGATTACTTAACAACTGTCGTGTGCTGTAACATGTCCGGCACCGAGAAGTCTCCTCTCCTTGTTATCTGAAAATCACGAAATCCGCGGTGCTTCCAGAACGTAAAGAGCCTGCCCGTCACTCACAAGGCTAAGCAAAGTTCACAGATGATAAGTGAATTATCCGAGGACTGGGTCATTTCTTTCGACAACATAATGAACCGAAAAATTTACTTGTTCGTTGACAATTCTCCAGCATACACGGACGCCGCCAACCTGACGGCTACATAGCTTGTTTTCCTGCCACCTAAGACAACCAGCCGTGCCACCAAGGTATCATTTATACCTTCAAGCAACAGTCCTCATCATCATCATCATCATCATGTGCAGTTTTCCCATGGAATGTTGGCTGCAATGAATTCTGTTCTGTTTCTTGTCTTCTTGGTGCACTCGACCAAGCTTGTCCCTGTCCACCTCTTGAAGTCGTCCGCCCAATCTGCGTCGCTGTCGTCCTCGAGTTGTCTTCTCTTCGATCTTGCCCTCAGGAAGGGTCTTCAGTATAGTACTGTGCCTCTTGACATGCCCAAAGTATCTTATTTGTCTAGTTTTTATGACTTTCAATATTTCTCTTTTCACTTCCAGCTGTTTTAACATTCAGTCAGTCATTCATTTGCATGTCCCTTGCGGAACTTTGCCTCCCAAACAGCACTCCTTTAAGCCTCTCGGTTGTGAGCAAGATGGCCTGCTGCTGATGCATCCATTTCCAGATCATGAACGATGTCTTGCAGCCATCTTCGCTTTGGTCTTCCTCTCTTTCTTTTTCCCATTATGTATCCTTCCAAGACAGTCTTCTCTAAATTATCATGACGTTTAATGTGTCTAAAATATTTAAGTTTTCTCTCTTTAATCCTCTTTACTAGCCAGCCTTCTTCAACATTAAGTTCTTGTAGTGTTTTAACACTTCTTTGTTTTCTTTTCTCTCCTTGGCATACTCCCTATTCTACTGTATATCCACATTTCAAGCGACTCAATGTTGTTGTTCTGTTGTCTTATTCAAGGTCTAAGCTTCTACACGATAAAGGAACATTGAATACATGTAGCATTTTACAATACGTAGTCTCAGTTGCTGTGATATTTGTTTTGATTTAAGGATCTTTCTTATTCTGCTGAAGGTTTTTTTTTTGGCCATTCCTATTCGTCTTGTTAATTTCCGTTTCACATTCTCCGTCCTCTGTTATCATGTGTCCCAAAATACCTGAAGCTTTTCACCTGTTCAGGTAATTTATTTTTATATTTACCGCTGGGTTTATTTCTTCTCTGCTCATTACAATAACATTTGTCTTTCTGATATGTATTTCCAGCCAGTACTGTTGGAGTTTATTTGTGTCACTAAATTCTGTAGGTCTTTTGTGTCACTAAATTCTGTAGGTCTTTCGTGTCACTAAATTCTGTAGGTCTTTCGTGTCACTAAATTCTGTAGGTCTTTTGTATCACTAACTTCTGTAGGTCTTTTTTGTTCTCTGACATCAGCACTGTGTCACCTGCATATCTTAGATTATTGATTGGTGTTCCATTAACGTTTAGCATTACAAGCGATAGCACAGTGCGTCATGATCTGCATGCTACTGCGTGTGGTCGATATCGATTAATTTTATGCATGCTGCATGGAACAGCTCAATCGGCCAGCGATTGTGGGCTGCTGTGATTTAGTAAATCACATTTTACTTTCTCATCCGAGCCGAGGATTGCTGGCGATATTTCCTCTAACATGGTCACAGATGAAGAGTGGGCAACAATTTCTGGCGGACGTTTTACGTTGGATCAGTTCGGTTCAACTGATGACGGCTTCTTTGGCAACGGAAATGTAGTCAGTCGAAGAGCTTGTCGCTAGTTGCAGTAAAATCAAGATAGACAGCAACGCTGAGGGCAGTATTGATGGCGTCAGTGAGTCCGTCATGGACCATATACCCAGCAAACTTGTTTCTTACACTCGGTCTGTGAGCGCATTTGAGACTCTGCTCTCGTTCATTTACAGTGTACGCGTGACCTGACCTGACGCAAGACGTTTTAGTTTTGTAGCGTACTTACTTGACTTTCTGGTTAATAGACCAATTACCATTACACAACGCAAAATCCTGCATTTTTACTGCTTCTGCTGAAAAGTCAGCTGCTGGCTGATTCTAGTGTTACCTATGCTGTAATTTAGTGACTAAGATTTACTGTATTTTGTGATTAATACATTTTGTGTCCAATAAAATATTACCTGGTGCCTTTTTTTTAAATCGTACTTTATGAAAATTTTAAGGTGAAACATGATGAAATTATTAAAATGCTTGAAGACATAAACATAGACGGCAAAAACCTGAGGATTGTAAAACATCTATTCTGGCACCAAGAAGCAGCGATTCCAGTTGAAAATAAAACTGGAAAATATCAACCTATAAAACAAGGAGTGCAACAAGGACGTGTACTATCTCCAGACCTTTTCTCTCTGTACAGCGAGAATATTCTAAGAACGACCATCACAGAACCAGGCATAAAAGTCGGAGGGTACAATATTAACAACCTTCGGTATGCTGACGACACAGTACTGATAGCTGAGAACCAACAAGACCTGCAAAATCTCTTGGATAAAGTTGCCAAAGAAAGTGAACAGAAGGGCCTTACTTTGAACATAAAAAAAGACAGAGACTGTAATTATATCTAAGAAACAGAATCAACCAAAATGCAGTGTAAAATTAAATGGAACTATTCTAAAGCAGGTGCAGAAATTTAAATACCTTGGAGCAGTAATAACTTCAGATGGGAAATGCAGAACAGAAATTAGGAACAGAATAGTCCAAGCACAGACTGCATTTCAGAAAATGTGAAACATATTATTCAACACATCCTTATCAATGAATGTTAGAAAACGAGTCCTAAAATGCTATATAGAAGCTATCTTGTTATATGGAAGTGAATCATGGACAATATGCAGGCCTGCACAAAAATCATTGGAAGCAGTAGAAATGTTGTTTATTAGAAGAATGTTGCAAATCCCCTGGACAGCAAAAATAACTAATAAAGAATGTAAGAGAAGAGTTGGAGACACAAAAAAAATCTTGTCAAAAACCTAAGAGAGAGAGAGAGAGAGACAATGCATTTTCATAGGACATGCAATGAGAAGAAGGGGCATTGAAAATGTTATAACAACAGAAAAAATACAAGGAGGAAAAGCCAGGGGAAGACCGTGATAAATGATACTGGACAGTCTGACGGGATGGTGTGAGAGGAGATCACCAAGTGATCTAATGGCCTGCATGAAAGATCGTGTACTCTGGATAAGCATAATAGCCAACGCCAGTCAGCTCAGAACATGATGATGATGATGATGATGATAAACATTTCCTTTTCCGAGTGATTTCAGTCACTTGTACGGCCTCCTATTTTTATACATGCAGCAGCACAAAATAGGCCCCCCTCCCCACACCCCACCCCCCGTTTTCATTAAATCTAACCCAGGTCTTTTCTCCCCCAACTCTGCCAAACCTGGCCACCGAAGAACTCATTGTACTTCCAAATGTTAACTACATAAGAGAACCTAATTGTTCTAACATAAACAAAGAACACAACAACAATGTAATACATAAAAGAATCACTCTGAAGACGATAGACTTTTGTGATCTGGAAGAAATATTTTTTGTTTAAACGTCCTTGTACATAAAGGCTGACAAACGACACGAGCAAGAAGCGCATACACGAAGTTAGACATCACACCCAACCTCTAACACAACAGAACAAAAAGGTGCTCATCCGAGCAAACATTATATATGACATTGTCTCAACATGTAATTATTTCAGCCGGCAATTTAGCAACTGTTTGTTATGTGTTTAATGTAGCTAATGTGAGACGCACATTCTGTATTATGGTGCAATTAAAGCCCTTGTAACGGACCTCGCTGTCAACTCTGTGTAGCAGTATTTAGTAGATTATTAGATAAGCTTGATTTTTTTTTTAGTCAAAGGGAAATAATCAAGTTAAGAAGTTGGTCAGATCCTCTGGATACAGTCCTTTAATCTCATGAAAAGTGTCTGGTTTGTTTACGTAAAACTAGGATAAGATCTATTTTTAGAATACTTAGGTCATTTGGGAAAGGTTGGACTTATCACGGGTTACTAGAGTTTGGGAAGACTATTTATGGGGACAGCAGATAAACTTTGGATAGCAGAGGGCATTTTTATGAAGATCTTGTTTTAGTGAAAACTAAAGATCATAGAAATATGTAACTTCGCGTGAATTTGGTTTTTCATGATGGAACATTCGGGAAATTTTGGGAAGATTTTTTAGGGAATATTTAAATTAAGGGTCAGAAAGGTTGACCAAGGGTAGCTTTTCGAGTAGGTTTTTCTGAGATTTCATTTGAGATGTAGACTTCAGTATGAGTTTCACGTACTTGTTAGAGAGGATTTTGAAATTTTTTATTTTTAGACTGAGTTTTGTTTGTAGCTAGTCTTTAGTAGAAGTTGTGAAAATGTAGTGTACAGTTTGTAATGTCGTCCTGTTTTGGGACAGGCAGTTGATTTGGAATTATTTAGGAATATTTTGTTGTGATATTTTGGAATTCGTTACTTTGTGTGAAGTTTTCGACAATCTTGTAAGTATCTAAAACTTTTTATTCTTTATTGCGTGTAGTTTCTCCCTAGTGGCCAAATCACGCCGGGAATCTTATGTTTGTATTCTCGTCAAGCCTCGTGGTTTCATGTCATTTTCCGTCAGTTTCAACACTCATTTTTCTCATTCAATAAATGTAGTCTGATGTGTACTTCCTACTTGGAGTTGTATTGAGTTGATGGAAATTTTCTGCTGTTAGTTCCGTTGTGCGATTGGAAGTCTAGATGATTTTTTTCATTTGTGACATTGGTATTTTCTTTGTAATAGAAGTGAATCTGGGTATTGTTGTTGTGTCACTAAGGGATTACTACAGTGACAAGCTTGCCTTTTGTATAAAAGCAGTTGAATAAAATCATTCAGGTAACAACAAGAAGAATAACATAAAAGCACAGTATATCTCCACTACTTCTTTATGAGTAATTCTGTTTAATTAAAAAGACTTTTAATTTGTTCTTGATAGTCATTTGCTGCCGTGTTGTAGGTCGGCACAACATAGTAGAGAGAGAGAGAGAGAGAGAGAGAGAGAGAGAGAGAGAGAGAGAGAGGATCCTGAGAAACTGGTGCCTTAAGGGCGCCATAGCATACCCTAGCAATTCTAGTATATCAGCAGCCTAGGCACTCTAGTATATCTGCTTACTGCACCACATATAACGGCCCCGCCGATGTGACATTAAGCGGGTTGGTCTGTAGTTAGTCCGCTATTGCATACACTTTTAGAGATACTGTTTCCAGTTTTTGAAACAAAGAATTTTTTTTAATACCTTAGTTCACTCTCAGAAAATCTCGCCTTTTCTCCAATTTTATTCTTAGTAAATAAATCTTTCCCACTCCAAGTCCCACCCCATGTCCGCATCGTGAGTGGAGGAAACGGGGCAAAGATTGCTGGGTTTAGGCAAAGTACGGCGTGATCAATGGGTCACTCTGAAGCCACATGGCAAACGTGGCTCTAGTGTATCTGTGACAGACACGCGCATGCCACTTGAAAGCATCTGGATATATCGCCGGAGGACGATCAAGGAAAAGCGTGGATAGACGGGGGCGAAAGACGCACCGAGTTAACATGACAGCTACCCAGGCCTCTCGCCTTGCTCTGGACCGATGTCTGAAACAACCTGTCATGCTAATGGCATGAGCAGAAGGAGGAGGAAGAGAAGGAGGTCACATCACTCAGAAACTGTGTTAGGTATGTCAGGTAGTTCTGAACGTGTGCCATTTCTTATTGGAAACCCTTATCCATCTCTCCACAGATGAGATGACCACAGAGAACGATCTTCCAGCACACATCCCAGAGGAGGTGGAGACATGCCCTTCAGACATCTCCACCAACATCATGACCCACTTAGACATATCTGCCAATCATATCTCCGACCTTCAATATTTCGTTAATGGTGGGGTTGACGTGCTACATATTTTTGCTCAACTGGAACGACTCAATCTGAGCTGCAATGATCTACAAAATTTGCCCGTAGAATTAGTAACGGTAGGAGTTTAAATTTGATTTCTTTGAATTCTTCAAATAACTCTTAAGAACTATGAAATGACTTATAATGTTACATCTTACATTTTCGTAAGAGGCGTATAATGACCATATTAGAAAAAAAAAAGTTGTACAGTGCAAAAAGTAGTACAGTCAAATGAGACAGGAATCTTACATCATAAATCCTTCCCGTGTCGTTAAACGTCACATAGGGCTTGCATGGTAGTTCGTCAAGTTTTCCCGTTTTCTGTGAGCTTTTCAACCTCAAGGAATTTTATGCCTGCTAATTTAACCTCTCTTAACAGTGTCCTCTTTAGAGACTCACGTTGTCGACCTCTTTTTCTTTGGCCTGTTGTGTTTCACTTGATAGCTTGTTTTGATGTTCTGTGATTGTTTCTTCTCATCGCGTTACCATTTCCGTTTTTTTCTGATCGCAAATGAGACAGGTTGTTGTTCACTCATCTGGAGACAGGAATAGAAGAAAGAAAAAAAACACACACACAATATTTCAGAAAAATATTTTACATCCTTCTCATGCTGTTAAAAATCACACAGTACACAACATTGTAGTTCCCCATGTTGTGTTTGTTTGTTTGTTTGTTTTCAGCGACATTTTCAACCTCGTTAAGGGATGCTATCTCCACTAATTTAGCCTCTCTGAACAATCTTCTCTTTAGAATTTCACGAGGTCGACCTCTTTTAGAAAAATATCTACTTCATGAATAACATAAAAGCACATTAATTCTGGTGTTTTTTAAAATTATTTTTAATGACAGTAAATACAGGTCACTGTGTATGTCCTTTTATTGTTGCTATTTATTACTTTTTTGAAGTGTGTTAATGCTTGTTGACATCACTATCATCATGTGATTATACAACCATTAAGTTTCATTTTACTGTAGCAATATGACAGATTTTTCTGCAAGAGTGGAGTGTGCTCTCCTGAGTATATAAATACTGTACAGGAATGAGTGGTGGTACCAGCAGTGAGATTGTTTTTTCTGATACACACCAAAAAGGCCCCAAGGGTGAACCCAGCCTCTAAAAATGGGTACCAGAGAAATCTGGGAAGATAAAGCAGCCAGGCGTGATACTGACCATACCACACTTTCATGTGCCGAAGGTCATGGAAAATACGGGCCTAACAACGTATTCCCCAATATGCTTTAAAGGCATGGAAACGGGAATTTTTACCTTTTACCTTTACAGGAATGAGTACTAGCACCGCCAGACTTCCATGTCTGTTCATATTACACTTGACAGAAGATGCAGGGAACAAGTTCCTGCTAACAGTGGATGCTAATCAGTAAAAATATCAGAGATGGTGATACTGTTATTTATACAGGTAGGTCTGTGATTCAGGTCAAGACACCTAGGTGGATCTTCACAGTCAACTCAAATGGTAGAGCATGAAGGAAGCCAGTGATGCTTTCACATCAACAACAGTCAGCCTCACAAAGGAAACCATGGCTGTGACAAATGCTTTGAGCTGTAGTCACAACAAAACTACATGCAGACATGCATCATGAGCGTGTTGCTGAACATGCTTTAAGAAGCTTCAGGCTGGCTCTCTAAGACAAGAGTGGCTCAAATCCTTGCAGATGTTACATGTCCATTCAGGGGCGAATTCACCGTCCAGTTAAGCAGTCAGCGACCCATAGCCAGTGTTAGCAAACCATAGCTGATATGCTAGTGTCAGTGTTAGCAAACCACAGCAGATATGCTAGTGTCAGTGTTAGCAAACCATAGCTGATATGCTAGTGTCAGTGTTAGCAAACCATAGCTGATATGCTAGTGTCAGTGTTAGCAAACCATAGCTGATATGCTAGTGTCAGTGTTAGCAAACCACAGCTGATATGCTAGTGTCAGTGTTAGCAAACCACAGCTGATATGCTAGTGTCAGTGTTAGCAAACCATAGCTGATATGCTAGTGTCAGTGTTAGCAAACCATAGCTGATATGCTAGTGTCAGTGTTAGCAAACCATAGCTGATATGCTAGTGTCAGTGTTAGCAAACCATAGCAGATATGCTAGTGTCAGTGTTAGCAAACCACAGCTGATATGCTAGTGTCAGTGTTAGCAAACCATAGCAGATATGCTAGTGTCAGTGTTAGCAAACCATAGCAGATATGCTAGTGTCAGTGTTAGCAAACCATAGCTGATATGCTAGTGTCAGTGTTAGCAAACCATAGCAGATATGCTAGTGTCAGTGTTAGCAAACCATAGCAGATATGCTAGTGTCAGTGTTAGCGAACAATAGCTGACCAAGACCCTGCCCCGCCTCCCCGTTACCGCCAGTAACAGGCCTAGCTGGCTGATGGAGAAGGGGTCGCCATAGTTCCTGTGGTAATGGAGTCTGCTAAAGAAGCATTTGCACAACCTTTGCTTTTAAGCTGTACTCCGGGTCTGAAAACAATAGCTGCTATAACCTGCTCCCATGGCGATACGATGCTTTACCTCAACATCTCTTCAGCATGGGATGCATAGAACACCAGGTCGCAGTTACAAGGAGATAGCACAAGACAAGACAGATCCAATGATTGACTCTCAGTGTAGCACAAAACAAGACAAGACAGATCCAATGACTGACCCTCAGTGTAGCACAAAATAAGACAAGACAAGACAGATCCAATGATTGACACTCAATATAGCACAAAACAAGACAAAACAGATCCAGTGACTGACACTCAGTATAGCACAAGACAAAACAAGACAGATCTAGTGACTGACACTCAGTATAGCACAAGACAAGACAGATACAGTAACTGACACTCAATATAGCACAAGACAAAACAAGACAGATCCAGTGACTGACACTCAGTATAGCATAAGACAAGACAGATCCAGTGACTGACACTCAGTATAGCATAAGGCAAGACAAGACAGATCCGGTGACTGACACTCAGTATAGCACAAGGCAAGACAAGACAGATCCATTGATTGACACTCAGTATAACACAAGACAAGACAGATCCAGTAACTGACACTCAGTATAGCACAAGACAAAACAAGACAGATCCAGTGACTGACACTCAATATAGCACAAGACAAGACAAGACAGATCCATTGGCTGACACTCAGTATAGCACAAGACAAGACAGATCCATTGGCTGACACTCAGTTTTGTACTAAGTCTTCCAAATGTCAGAGAAAATGAAAGAGCGGATCAGATGGCTGACTCAGCTGTCACTGAGGAAGAGCAGGCAATGGATCAGGCAGACATCACCCCCCAAGAGAAGGACTTCACTAACAACTGTAAATCAGTGTCATTGTCAAGAAGGAAGGAGATGGGGGTGAAACTTGGGGCTGCGAAGGAAATGAATGATTCATGAAATGAATGATTCGTGAAATGAATGATTCGTGAAATGAATGATTTGTGAAGAGCTCCAAACAGACGGCCAACCAACAAAGAACAGGTATCATCAGTTACTGTACGCTGAGGGAGATACTGAAGAGGAGAACGAAGCACCTATGGATGTGTCCGAAATGCATTTGATGTTCCTTCCTGACTAACTAACTAACTAACATCTGTAAGAGGCAGTTTTAAACCTGCAATAGTTGGTCAAACACAGTGGTTCTCAAACTTATTCAGACTGTAGCCTCCATGCCTCTCATGTATGCAGGAAACTCTCTACTGCAGAGAGCGGAACAACAACACAATTCCTTCAGATCATCAGAGGAAGTACCTTCTTGGCGCACTCAGAATTTTTTTTTGTTCATCTGGATCTGATGTCACACACTTTTCTCTCACCACCATCTAGCTCTTCCCATCAATCCCCTGAGATGCTGCTATCCATTTTTAGAACCACTGATACATAACAAAATACAAGAGAATAATGGCTGCACCCTTTAGTTTCTTTAGCTTCATGTATGTAAGTGTAGATTCTCACAGCTGTAGCTGAAAGAAGTAGATTCTCACAGCTGTAGCTGAAAGATGTAGATTCTCACAGCTGAGCTGAAAGAAGTAGATTCTCACAGCTGTAGCTGAAAGATGTAGATTCTCACAGCTGTAGCTGAAAGAAGTAGATTCTCACAGCTGTAGCTGAAAGATGTAGATTCTCACAGCTGAGCTGAAAGAAGTAGATTCTCACAGCTGTAGCTGAAAGATGTAGATTCTCACAGCTGTAGCTGAAAGATGTAGATTCTCACAGCTGTAGCTGAAAGATGACATATTCTCACAGCTGTAGCTGAAAGAAGTAGATTCTCACAGCTGTGGCTGAAGGAAGTGAATTCGCAACTGCAGATGAAAAATCAAAGAAAACCTCACGTGAAAGTTGCGTGCAAAGTGAAATTACTGGATAAAAATCCAGCATCAAAAGAGAACTATATATCCATCACATAAAAAGTTGACATCATCCTACATCATCAGCACAGCATAAAGAGAAACTCCTCAGCAAAGATGATGTGAGAATGTATTGAACAACATAATACTAAGCAAAGCATACATAAGAGATTCGTCCTACTTTTATAACTTATTGTCTCTTATTGTTGGAAATGGCCAAAATACCAAGTGGACTGTTTCACCTCATAATCAGATATGAAACTGCAGATATCACACAGCTAGTGGCAATATTTTCATTGTTCAAGTTTCATTTCTCAGTGTTTTTGTTAGGGTCTTGTCCTTCACATCCATGGGGCAGACTATGTTGCTGAAGACATCTACCACCTTATACAGATTTTGTTGTGCACATATCTCTTCTGCTTATACACAGTCTGTTGTACATATCTTATATATATATTTTGTCTTACACATCTCCCATCTTTATATATTGTTGTACACATCTTTCTTCTGCTTATACACAATATATTGTACACATTACCCATATTCTTATATATACATATATTGTTGTACACATCTCCCATCTTATTCTATATATTTTGTCTTACATATCTCCCATCTTCTTCTATATATTTTATCTTACACATCTCCCATCTTCTTCTATATATTTTGTCTTACACATCTCCCATCTTCTTCTATATATTTTTTGTCTTACACATCTCCCATCTTTTTGTACAGTTCCCCTATTTTCTTGAACACATTCCCCATCTTCATGTACATATCCATAATGCTGCTGTACGTTAATTTCCTATGACATTTCAGGAACTGAAGTCCCTGAGAAATCTTGACCTCAGCATCAACAAGTTAACAGAGTTCCCAGCTGCACTTGGTGCTTGTTCTCAGCTTGTCAGCCTGAACTTGAGCTCTAACATGGTCTGTGTGTGTCTCTGTGCATACTTGTACATGTATGTGTCAGTATAAAATAGTAACGTTTCAAGCTGGATGTGAGTGAGTGAGTGAGTGAGTGAGTGAGTGAGTGAGTGAGATGAGTGAGGCAGGGTGAGTGAAGTGAGTGAGTGAGTGAAGTGAGTGAGTGAGTGAGGTGAGTGAGTAAGGTGAGTGAGTGAGGTGAGTGAGGTGAGTGAGTGAGGCAGGATGAGTGAGGTGAGTGAGTGAGGCAGGATGAGTGAGGTGAGATGAGCAAGGTGAGATGGGCGAGGTGGGTGAGTGCGGTGTGAGGTGAATGAGTGTGTAAGGTGAGTGAGTGAGTGAATGAGTGATTGAGTGAGTGATTGAGTGAGTGAGGTACTGAGTGAGTGAGTGGGTGCGTGGGTGAGTGAATGAGTGAGATGAGTGAGGCAGGGTGAGTGAAGTGAGTGAGTGAGGTGAGTGAGTGAGGTGAGTGAGTGAGGCAGGGTGAGTGAGGTGAGATGAGCGAGGTGAGATGAGCGAGTTGAGTGAGTGTATGAGGTGAGTGAAGTGAGTGAGTGTGTGAGGTGAGTGAGTGTGGGAGGTGAGTGAGTGTGTGAGATGAGCGAGTTGAGTGAGTGTGTGAGGTGAGTGAGTGTGTGAGGTGAGTGAGTGAGTGAGTGTGTGAGATGAGCGAGATGAGTGAGTGTGCGAGGTGAGTGAGTGAGTGAGTGAGGTGAGTGAGTGAGGTGAGTGAGTGAAGTGAGTGAGTGAGTGAGTGAGGTGAGTGAATGAGGTGAGTGAGTGAGGTGAACGAGTGAGGTGAGTGAATGAGGTGAGATGAGCGAGTTGAGATGAGCAAGGTGAGATGAGCGAGGTGAGTGAGGTGAGATGAGCGAGGTGAGTGAGTGAGGTGAGATGAGCGAGGTGAGATGAGCGAGGTGAATGAGTGAGTGAGGTGAGTTAGGTGAGATGAGCGAAGTGAGTGAGTGAGTGAGGTGATATGAGCGAGGTGAGTGAGTGAGTGAAATGAGATGCTCGAGATGAGTGAGTGAATGAGGTGAGTGAGTGAGTGAGGCAGGGTGAGTGAGGTGAGTGAGATGAGTGAGTGAGTGAGTGAGTGAGATGAGTGAGTGAGGTGAGTGAGTGAGGTGAGTAAGTGAGGCAGGGTGAGTGAGGTGAGTAAGTGAGGCAGGGTGAATGAGGTGAGTGAGTTAGTGAGGGGAGTGAGTGAGTGAGGTGAGTGAGTGAGTGAAGTGAGTGAGCGAGGTGAGTGAATGAGGTGAAATGAGTGAGGTGAGATGAGTGAGGTAAGTGAGTGAGTGAGTGAGTGAGTGAGGTGAGATGAACGAGGTGAGTGAGTGAGTGAGGTGAGTGAGTGAGTGAGGTGAGTGGGTGAGTGAGGCAAGGTGAGTGAGGTGAGTGAATGAGGTGAGTGAGTGAGGTGAGTGAGTGAGGCAAGGTGAGTGAGGTGAGTGAATGAGGTGAGTGAGTGAGGCAGGGTGAGTGAGTGAGGTGAGTGAGTGAGGCTGGGTGAGTGAGTGAGGTGAGTGAGTGAGGTGAGGTGAGTGAGTGAGTGAGATGAGCGACGTGAGTGAATAAGTGAGGCAGGGTGAGTGAGGTGAGTGAGTGAGGCAGGGTGAGTGAGGTGAGTGAGTGAGGCATGGTGAGTGAGGTGAGTGAGGCGGGGTGATTGAGGTGAGATGAGCGAGGTGGGTGAGTGAGGTGAGTGAGGTGGGTGAGTGAGTGAGTGAGATGGGTGAGTGAGTGAGTGAGGTGAGTGAGGCAGGGTGAGTGAGTGAGTGAGTGAGTGAGGTGAGTGAGACGGGGTGAGTGAGGTGAGTGAGTGAGGCAGGGTGAGTGAGGTGAGTGAGTGAGGCAGGGTGAGTGAGGTGTGAGATGAGCGAGGTGAGTGAGGTGAGTGAGTGATTGAGGTTGGTGGGTGAGATGAGTGAGTGAGTAAGTGAGTGAGTGAGTGAGTGAGTGAGTGAGTGAGTGAGGAGAGTGAGGCAGGGTGCGTAAGGTGAGTGAGTGAAGTGAGTGAGGCGGGGTGAGTGAGATGAGTGAGTGAGTGAGTGAGGCAGGTGAGTGAGTGAGACAGGGTGAGTGAGGTGAGATGAGCGAGGTGAGGTGAGTGATATGAGTGAGTGAGACAGAGTGAGTGAGGTGAGTGAGTGAGGCAGGGTCAGTGAGGTGAGATGAGCAATGTGAGTGAGTGAGGTGAGTGAGTGAGTGAGTGAGTGAGTGAGTGAGTGAGTGAGTGAGTGAGGTAAGTGAGGCAGGGTGAGTGAGTGAGTGAGTGAGTGAGTGAGGTGGGGTGAGTGAGGTGAGTGAGTGAGTGAGTGAGTGAGGTGAGATGAGCAAGGTGAGTGAGTGAGGTGAATGAGTGAGTGAGTGAGTGAGTGAGTGAGTGAGTGAGTGAGTGAGTGAGGTGAGTGAGTGAGTGAGTGAGTGAGGTGAGATGAGCAAGGTGAGTGAGTGAGGTGAGTGAGTGAGTGAGGTGAGTGAGGCAGGGTGAGTGAGGTGAGTGAGTGAGGTGAGTGAGTGAGGTGAGTGAGTGAGTGAGGCAGGGTGAGTGAGGCAGGGTGAGTGAGGTGAGTGAGTGAGGTGAGATGAGTGAGTGAGTGAGTGTGTGAGTGAGTGAGTGAGTGAGTGCATGAGTGAGTGAGTGAGTGAGTGCATGAGTGAGTGACTGTGTGAGTGAGTGACTGCATGAGTGAGTGAATGAGTGAGTGAGTGAGTAAGTACATGAGTGAGTGAGTGAGTGAGTGAATGAGTGAGTGCATGAATGAGTGAGTGAGGTGAGTGAGTGAGTGCATGAGTGAGTGAGTGAGTGAGTGCATGAGTGAGTGAGTGAGTGAGTGAGTGAGTGAGTGAGTGAGTGAGACAAGACACTGTTTTGGCAATCAGTGACCCATAGCTGACATGCTGGCATCAGATTTGGCAAACCATATCTGACCAAGACCCTGTCCCACCTCTCCATTATTATTACCAGAAAACAGGCCAGGCATGGCTAACGGGGGCAGGGATCACCATAGTTCCCCCAAAGTGGTGGAGTCTGCTAAAGAACCCTTGCACACCCCCTGCTTTTTAATCTGCAATCAGGGACAAAAAAAAATAGCTTGCCATAACCTGCCCTCAAGCCAACATGATGGTGTGCCTCACTATCTTCATAGCACCGACTGCAGAGGATGCCAACTTGCAGTTCCAGTGGGATTGAAGAAGTATGTGTATGTTGCATTTGTTTATTGTTTGTGTTTGTCCCTTTGCTGAATTATATCATTTATTTCTAAAGATCTCAAGCATCGGCTTTGACACCCTCAAGTGCCCGCAGCTGGAAGAGCTAAACTTATCAAAGAACAAACTAACAACATTCCCTGTTGGACTGGACAGAGCTTTTCCATGTCTGCATAAACTGGACATAAGGAGGTCAGTTTACTGGTCAGCCATGGGTTAATTTTGCAAAGAGAGTGTAGAAAGAGTATTAGAGGATATCGTTTATAAGTTCGTGTTGATGTGTATAGGGAGGAGTTAGAAAGAGATATTGAATGGAGGATATGGAGGGAGCATTAAGGGAGAATACAGGAGAGAAAAATTATCATTAAGGGAGAATGCAGGAGAGAAAAATTATCATTAAGGGAGAATACAGGACAGATAAATTAGCATTAAGGGAGAATACATGAGAGAAAAATTGTCATTAATTAAGGGAGAATACAGGAGAGAAAAATTAGCATTATGGGAGAATACATGGGAGAAAAATTGTCATTAATTAAGGGAGAATACAGGAGAGAAAAATTAGTATTAAGGGAGGATACAGGACAGAAAAATTAGTATTAAGGGAGAATACATGAGAGAAAAATTATCGTTAAGGGAGAATACATGAGGGAAAAATTATCTTTAAGGGAGAATACAGAAGAGAAAAAGTATCATTAAAGGAGAATACAGAAGAGAAAAATTATCATTAAGGGAGAATACAGGACAAAAAAATTAGTATTAAGGGAGAATATAGGACAGAAAAATTAGTATTAAGGGAGGATACAGGACAGAAAAATTAGTATTAAGGGAGAATACAGGACATAAAAATTAGTATTAAGGGAGAATACAGGACAGAAAAATTATCAGAATATACATGGAAAAGAAAAGTGCGAAGGAATAAATGATACTGGGAAAAAAAAATTCCAAAAAAAAATATAAAGGAATGCATAGAACAGGAAAATGAAAGGAAATATCTCTCATATGAAGTACTTGATGTAGAAGGAGCATATGAGATAGGTAGAGAAATTATTATTTTGTTCTGATTTCCTATTACAGTCAGCTGTTATTCTTTAGTCAGTTCCATGATGGTTTGTGGACTGCTGTAGCTTGCTTGATGATCTGGAATGAACCGAAGAAAAATTAGCTTTTCAGTAGGCTCCATTTCCATAGGGGACCATGATGAGCTACAGTCCATTAGCCTAGCTGAAGGTGAAGAAGAACCAGTGGTCAGCCCTGGATCACTGACCATAATGACCATTCAGTCAGTCTAGCATCTCACTCAAGGTCCCTGCTGACAGGCATGGGAGATCATGTCCTTCCACAGCCCCCAGTCCCTTGTGTATCTCAGTAAGCTTGTCACTGAGCATTTCCCGTGCCAGGATGCCAAACCATCAAGCATCTTTTTCTCTTTCTCTGCCTCTGTCTCTTCTACCGTACATCTTCCTTGTTGCCATTGGGTGCTCTAGCCTGCTTGTCCTCCAGACATGCCCTACATGATTATTGTTTTCTGATCTTTGTTATAATTTTCCTTGCTTCTTGTGCCATTTTCAGAACTTCATTTGTTCAATTTTCTCGCTGTCTTTGGTACCTTCAGATTTCTTTCTAAAAACCACATTTTAGCTGATAGCATATACACTCTAGCATAGCTCTATGAAGGAACATAAGGCCCTGTCTTATGTTGCCACAAGGCGTGGCTGACGGCAACAGAAAATTTTCTCTCTAAGCTAAAATTATGCTCATATTTGCACCTGCCTTTTCCTTTTCCAGCAACAGAATCCAAGTCCTGCCCAGTGAGCCATGTGACCTGACTAATCTTTGTTTCCTAGACATGTCCCAGAATTCCATCCAGATCCTGCCAGATGAGTTTTTGAAAAACTGCCCCAAACTGGAAACTTTGAGACTTGTTGACTGTGGAATCGGTAAAGAAGTTCACTCATGTTTGTATATTAACTTGATTTATTTCATTAATTTTTATGTGGTAGCGTCACTAATTTCTGGATGTTAACATTTATTTGTGTTATCTCTATTCATTTCTGTATTTTCACTCATATCTGAATGTTGACTTCACTCATTTCTACATTATTTGCTTGTTTCCTGTTATATACCAGGGTGTTTTTAAACTCTCACTACACTTTCTATATAAAAATGAAGAAAATGACATCATAAAAAATGTGCTGCACAGTCAATCATGAAGAAAAATGCAGTGAATGGTTGCCATCTGCTGGAGTAATTCAGTACCGTACTGACATTCTGGAACCTTTTTTAGAACAGCTGAATGAACATGAAATTGAACAAGTGTGGTTCCAACAAGATGGTGCAACTGCACACACAGCTAGAGCAACACACGGTTTTTTTGGAAGAAATTTTCGCAAATTGCATATCTCGTGGATTTTGGCCTCCTCATTCTCCAGATCTAAATCCATTTAATCCATTAGATTTTTATCTATGGGGTTTCTTGAAAGGAAATGTTTACAAAAATAATGTACAAACAATTGAGGATCTGAAAGAAGCAATCAGAATTACCATTCAAGAAATAACAACAGACACATTGCACAAGGTATTTGACAATATGAAGAGACGTGTACAGTCATGCCTTGAAGCCTGTGGTGGACATTTCCAACACCTGTTATAATGAATATTTCAGTGGTAGATTCCAGCTAACCCAAAACAGCGTTGTATCATTGCAGTCACTATTGTAACTAATTAAATGACATTTTTTAGCACATTTTGTGATGATGTCAGGTACTTCATTTCCAATTTTTTTTTTCATAGAAAGTGTAGGAGACTTTAAAAACACCCTTTTTGGCAGTTCCCTCCCCCCTCGCACTTGTAGTAACTCTTCACTCAGAAGATAGTTTTGAAGCAGATTATGTTTTCGCTGTTTATATAAATTGATGGGTATCTTTAGTTGTGCATCTTCTGTCATTCTTCATGTTGTAACAGTATATGGGAGATAACTGATGTGTTTTCAGAAAGGGCATTGTTGTGAGTCTCTTTTTGTGAACTTTCCTGTGCTCGGCTGAGGTCCTTGAGGAATGTCACGTGGGCGGGGCACGGGTGACAGGGGCAAGGAGAAAGTCTGAGCGGGGAAGTCTACGTTTGAGTGTGTAAGGGAGAGGATGCTGTTTTTACTGTCGCTGTCATGAATATGGATGTCACTGTCGTGAACATGGATGTTATATGGATTCTGAGTCTTAGATGGATAAAAGGACAGGCCATGTGGTAGAGGAAATCTGCCGGCTGTCAAATTATCATCATTATCATCCACATCTTCATCAGATTCACCAATAAACCTCATTGTCTACGTGATACCCAGGACTTGCTTGAGATCTGTGCCTGTTGTAGCTAATGTGTGGCTGGATAAGAGCCCGGTAATGGAGTATAGCTGGACTCAGCAGATAGCTAACCCAGCATCATTCAGCGAATCACAGCCCGAAGTAAAAATCCCAACCTTACTTACATGTGGAAGATGAAAGATAGAGGAGGGGCCCAGTCACTAAGAAGAAATACTATTTGTTCCACTGGAAAATCTTTCCCTCATGTTTGCACTTTCTATCTTCACTTTTTTTTTTGCATAAAAATGCATAATGTTCTAAGCAGTCATTCTCCATGTGACATGGTCTTTACCAGTTTTTGCAAGTCTTCATAATTTATGTAAAATTGTCTCAAAGATGCTTTGTAGATATCTTTTAATCTCGGTATAGATCTCTTGATGGTATTCTTCCTTGCTGAAATTATTTTTGTAATTACTTCTCCAACTTTCCATTGACTTTGACTTTACTAATTCATTATGACAGCAAATGATCTTATCTCATCATCATCATCATCACCTTTCACTCCCTTGAGAGCATAGGCCACGGATAAAGGCTCTCCAGTCATCCCTGTTCTTGGAATTATTCTCTGCTTCCTTCCATGTGTATCCCTTGTCTCTGAGCACTGTCATAATTTCTCTTCTTCAAGTAAGTATAGGTCTTTCTCGTTTTCTATTTCCTTGAGAATTCCATGTCAGTGCTTGTCTTGCTATGCTGGTGTCTGGTTTCCACCTCCACTTCCTAGACATGATTCGTAGGTTCATTGGATCTTGTCCTGCCCTTAAGTGACCTTATCTGGCATTGGCTACTAGGAAACAGAACACTGACAGAAATTGGATGCGCATTTATTGAATACCCATTTATTTCTTTGTACAAGAAACATTCAACTTATTGCCATATTCATCAGTTATAAGTTCAGCGAACATATTTTTAAAAAATCACAGATATAACTCTGTACACTAGTTATAGTAAATGAGATTTATAAAAATGATGAAAGTACATAACATCTATATATGTATTTATGTATAGTTGGCTTATACATGTGTGTCTTTCCAACTACATTTTTGGTTCTACATGCTTGTTTTTCTAGCTATCAGGTTCTACATCACAGAAACATTACTAGTTAGATTATACTTTTATTATTTCTGATTCTTTTTTCATTGTTTCATGGAATTTTCATGCCATAGGGGTTAGCTCTTTCACACTAATATGTCATAGCACTGTGGGATAAGGAGGCTAGCACCTGTCCTTAGTGCCTTTGTTTTCCCAGGATACCTCTGGTATCCTTTTCTTGAAGATGGGCTGGCCCCAAAACCAATTTATCTGAAAAAAATTCTGTACCAGTTAGGAATCATACCTGCTGGTTAGCAGGCAAGTTCTCTAACTACTACACTATTGCAGAATCTTTGCTATATAATTACAGGTCAAATTCTTCAAAAGTTATTTGTTATTTTCTTCTTCAGAGTTATTTTTTAGATTTTTCAAAGTTATTTTTTAGATTCTTCAAAGTTATTTGTTATATTTCAGCAAGAAAAAAAATAAAACATGGCTAGAAGTATTAAGTCAACCACATGAAGCTCTGAAGAGGACATTGTTAAGAGAAGCCAGTTTATTGGGCATAACATCCCTTGGTGAAGTTGAAAGACTCACTGAGAACAAGAAAACTTGGCAAACGACTATGTGAGCCCTATGTGATGTTTAACGGCATGGGAAGGATGTAAGATATAAGAAGAAGTATGAACATTCTGAAGTTCAAGAGAAGGGTCATGTTTTAGACTTCAAGCACACAAAAAAACCACAAAGTTTGTAACGTTTAGAAAGAATGAGATGAAGATAAATACAATTTTGGATGAAAAATGTTTAATACTGAATTTTTTTTAGTTCTCTTATTTTTTAATGTCTGCATTTATATACAGCATCGGGTAACATGTTTTATCTAACATAATAAGTCAGTATATATGTGACTTCTGTACGTTTACAGAATATAAGTGTAACAACATTTTTTTCTGCATCAGAGTTGCTGCCCTGTGAATCGACTGCGGCCTGCCTGACCCGACTGAGTGTGCTAGATCTAAGCAGCAATGACATTACAGAAAAGGAACCATCTTTTGTTCCAAGATTTATTTTAAAATTACCCAAGTAAGTGATGAGTATTTCTTTTCTGATTGGTTGAGTGTTAATGTGTGACAAATATCTCTTCTCTGATTGGTTCTTTGTGACTGCATGAATAGCATCTCTTCTCTGATTAGTTCAGTGTCAGAGAAAGATTAATATGTCTTCTCTGAATGGTTCAGTATCAGTGCAAGATTAATATGTCGTCTCTGATTGGTTGAGTGTTAATGCATGATGAGTATGTCTTCTCTGATTGGTTCTGATGAATATGTCTTCTCTGGTTGGTTCATTGTTAGTATATGATGAGTATGTCTTTTCTGATTAGTTGAGTGTTAATGCATGATGATTTTTTCATTTACTGCAGCAGTCAACAATTAATACAGTAAAATCAAGCAACATAGTATTATCATAATCTACTTTTTCTAGAACTATGTTATTTCTAGATGTATTTTTAAAATTTATATTTCATTCTTTAACACTTGTGTTTGAATTAAATAGAGCTTAGGACTATAATCTCTTGTTGCAGTGATTTGTGTAGTATCTAACATTTGCTATTTTTTTGACAATGATTATATTAGGTCTGTTGTATTTCTGTACTGCATTTCTGTTGTATTTCTTTTAGTCTGCAGCATTTTTCTACTTCTGTAATATAGTAAATATGTTGTATTCCTGTACTGTTATAATATGGTAAATCTGTTGTATTCCTGTACTTCTATAAGTCTGCTGTACTTCTGTAAAATAGTAAGTCTGTTGTATTCTTGTAATGCTATAATATAATAAATCTGTATTTCTCTGTTGATATAATATAATATTACTTTGCTGTTCAAGTCTTGTCTGATAACTCACATTCATTCCTGTCGTATTTCAGTGTTCAAAGAGTTGACCTATCTGGCAATGGCTTGACAGGGATTCCTCCGCCTTGCATGTGGAAAACACAGAAACTGCGTCAGCTAATCCTGTCTAAAAATAACATTACCAAGGTTAGAGGCTTCAAGCCATCATCATCATCATCATCATCATCATCATCTAATGAGCACCTTACATGGTCACTTAGCTGAGTCAAATTTATTTACTGATTATATTTCTTTCATGGACATACAAGTGAATTTCACATATTATTTTTTGTAACATACTGTTCACTGTTCTTGTTACATTTGACCTCATTCATAGACATACATCCATAGAAACATACACATAACACAGTCAGTCAGTCATTTGCATGTCTCTTGCGGAACTTTGCCTTCCTAACAGCTCTCTTTCTTTAATCTTTCTCAGCAGATAGTCATTTATATATGTATGTAGTTACTTTCTGTAGTCATTTATATATGCACGTAGTTACTTTCTGTAGTCATTTATATATTATGTAGTTACTTTCTGTAGTCATTTATATATGTATGTAGTTACCTTCTTTGGTCATTTATATATGTATGTAGTTACTTTCGGTAGTCATTTATATATGTATGTAGTTATTTTTTATACTCATTTATATATGTATGTATTTACTTTCTGTACTCATTTATAAATGTATGTAGTTACTTTCTGTACTCATTTATAAATGTATGTAGTTACTTTCTGTACTCATTTATATATGTATGTAGTTACTTTCTGTACTCATTTATATATGCACATAGTTACTTTCTCTAGTCATTTATATATTACATAGTTACTTTCTGTAGTCATTTATATATGTACATAGTTACTTTCTGTAGTCATTTATATATTACATAGTTACTTTCTGTATTGAGTGCATGGAAGAGTGAAACTTTAATTTTATTTTATGTCTGTCAGCTTTCCAGTGTTAGTTATGTTGGTTATATGAGCAGCATATATGTAGAATGTCTGGAACAGAGTGAAAGTTGTATGATAAAAGGCAGAATGTCAGATGGGCCTGCATGCCCAATTCTTAACCCTTTCAAAATAAAGATCAATCAATCAATCTCCTGTAGGCCTCTCAGTTGTGAGCAAGATGGCCTGCTGCTGATGCATCCATTCCCAGATTATCAACGATGTCCTGCAGCCATCTTCGCCTTGGTCTTCCTTTCTTTCTTTTTCCCATTATGTACCCTTCCAAAGTTGTCTTCTGTAAATTCTCATGACATTTAAAATGTCCAAAATATTTAAGTTTTCTCTGTTTAATCTTCTTTACTAGCCAGCCTTCGTCAATATTAAGTTCTTGTAGTATGGATATATTTGTTCTTTTTTGTGTCCATGATACTTGAAGAACTCTTCTGTAGCAATTATATTCTAAGGATTTATGTGTTTCTCAGCTGTTTTAAGTGTCCAGGTCTCACAGGCATATGTTGCGATGGGAAAGACGCATGCCCTTAAAAATCTTATTTTTGTAGTTCTGTCTGTTCCTCTACACAGATTCTTTAGTTGTTTTACTTTCTGAAGAGAAATAAATGTCCTCCTTCTAATTTCCCTCATTGTATCTATTAGTTAGCAGTGATCCAAGATATTCAAAACTCTCCACCTCTTCCAATTTTTCCTCATTGATACATATTTCAGCTGCCTTATTTGTTTTGTTAGTTGTTATCAATTTAGTTTTCTTCGCATTAAGATAGAGGTTTTGCTCTTCACTATTCTTATGGACTGACATAATTAGTTTTTCTATTCCTTTCTCTGTTGTACAGAGATTCATATTGGCATAGATTGATAAAATGTACAGAGATTCATACTGATGCAGAATGATAAAGTGTATAGAGATTCATACTGGTGTAGATTGATAAAATGTACAGGGATTCATACTGGTTTTGACTGATAAAATGTACAGAGAATAATATTGATGCAGACTGATAAAACATATAGAGATTTGTATTGATGCAGAATGATAAAGTGTATAGAGATTTGTATTGATGCAGAATGATAAAGTGAATTGAGATTCATATTGATGCAGAATGATAAAGTGAATTTAGATTCATATTGATGCAGAATGATAAAGTGAATTGAGATTCATATTGATGCAGAATGATAAAGTGTATAGAGATTAACTTTAGTGCAGGTTGATAAGTTCTTAGAAATTCATGCTAGTATGTGTTGAAGCATTATAAAATTCGCAGAGATTCATGATGAAGCATGATAAAATTCACATATATTCATGAAAGGTGAAGCATGATCGGACAGTGTACTGTGGTATTATTAAAGTGGTATTTTGTTTAGATTGATATATTGTTTACTGTCACCTATTTTGTTTAGGGTTAATTGGTTTATTTCTCTTCCCAGATAAACTTAGAGGGTGCTCACTTGTGGAACAAGCTGGAAAAGTTGCATTTGTCCCACAATAGTTTTTCTGAGGTAAGAAGACTTGTTCTAGATGAGGCATGGGGTTTGCTCAGACTTGTGTGGTCTCCTAGCAAAAAGGATACTTGTTCGTTAGTTTTTATTATTATTATTATTATTATTATTGGTGGTGGTGAAGATGCTGTCCATTGAGGTAATCAGTGACCTATAACTGATATGCTAGTGTCAGGGTTAGCCAACCATAGCAGGCCAAGACCCTGTCCCACCTCTCTGTTGGTACTCCCCAGTAACAGGCCTATCCTAGCTAACGGGGGCTGGGATCGCCATAGTCTCCATGGTGGTGGATACTGTTAAAGAAGCATTGCACACCCCCTTGCTTTTTGTCTGAAGGGCAGAATGTAAGATGGGCCTGCGTGCCCAATTCTTTACCCTTTAAAAATAAAGATTATTCATTCATTCATTCATTCATTCATTCTGTACTTCAGGACTGAAAATACGAGGGGAAGTCTCTAAGGGGTACTAGGGGTACCAATGGAGAAGTGGGACAGGGTCTTGATCAGCTATGGTCCGCATATCAGCTTTGGGTTACTGACTGCCTAATCAGACAGGGTCTTCATCCCTATATATATATATGAATATATATTATATGTGGGTGTCTGAGTGGCGAAGTGGTTAGTGCACTGGTCTCTCATGGTGAAGGTCGGGGGTTCGAATCTGGCCGGCGTCACCCCAGTCACCTAGCTGTAGAAATGGGTACCTGACTTCTTCTGGAGTTGGGGAAGGAAAAGGCAGCCAGGCGTGATAGTGACTATATCACCCTCTAGTGTGCTGACAGGTCAAGGAAAATATGGGCACTAACACCATATCCCTATGTGCCTCTAAGGCATGACAGGGTTACCTTTACTTTTTTACTATATATTATATGTATACACAAATATATATACAAGGTATATGCTTGCATGCAGGCATGCGTGCGCACCATGTGCTGTTATTTGTTTGATATTATTAAGTCCAAAATCTGTTATATTAGGGTCTATTAAATCGAGGGTTTTACTGGACTTGGATTTTGTGATTTCTTTTATGTGATTTATTTTTTTGTGATTTCTTTTAGTCTCATTCTTTTACTTCACTCAACAAATTTGCAGCTGCCGAGAGAGATTGGACAATTGTCGTCCCTGCAGTCACTGGATGTGAGCCACAACAAATACCTGACCAGTTTACCAGATGAGCTTGGGAAATGCTCTCGCATCTGGGAGGTAAGTTCAAGGTCAAGTGTCTGGGAGGTAAGTTCAAGATCAAGTGTCTTGAATGTAAGTTCAAGGTCAGTGTATGAGGGTAAGATCAAGGTCAAGTATCTGGGAGGTAAGTTCAAGGTAAAACATCTGGGAGGTAAATTCAAAGTCAAGTGATGAAGAAAGAAGAAAATTTACCTCACACTGTATTTAGTTGATTTACATTTTGTTAACATTTATTAGTTGAAGCATTTGTAAAAAAGACACATCATTATTCTGAGGAGCATAACACTCACTAATTTTTTTTTTCAGTGAATGCTCCTTCGAAGATTCTACCTTTTACTTTATTTATCTTTTTTTTTTTTTTTATCTTTCTATTTCTGATTACTGCTTGCATTTTTTTTGTATAAAAAGTCATAATTTGCTGGAAAAAAATCATAGCAAGAGTAAGGTTAAGGTACAAGGTGGCTATGATAAAGGTTAAAAGGTAAAATGTCCATTTCCATGCCATTAAGGCATATTGGGGATATGGTGTTAGGTCTTTCTGTATTTCAGGAAAGTGTGATGTGGTCAGTATCATGCTTGGTCACACTGGCCTTCCCTTTTTTCTCTGCTATCAATTTTTAGAGGCTGAGTGGACCTCAGGGCCTTTATAGTGTGCCACATTAAAAAAAAATCTTACTACTGGGACTTGAACCCAGTACATCCAGATTAATAGACTGAGCACCAAACCACTCAGCCAACCAGACTACTGTACTTGATTTTTGTTTGTTGCCTGTCATTTTTATACAAGGTTTAGGATTAGGGTAATCATAAATTTGGATTATTATGAGTTTCAAGTTATTTCAGGTTTATGGTTATTACAGGTTTATGGTTGCCATAGGTTTTTTTAATTTCAATATATTTATTGTTATTATAGATTTATGGTTATTATGAGTTTATGGCTGTTATGGGTTTATTATTATCATGGGTTTCTGATTATTAGAGTCTAAATAGCCATTTATTTCATGATCCAAAAGATATGTCTTAGTTAAGGAAGGAGGACAACTTCATCTGATGATCTGGAAAGTTGTATACTTGTTTTCCTCTCTATAATAGAGACTAGCAGCTCCATTACAGGAACTTAGTGCAAATGAAAAGCATGTGGTGAAGTACCAACAAGAAAACACAGCTGTGTTTACTAAGAGCTTACATATTCCCAGTGGAAATGTATATATGTGAAATGTGGACACTTGTCAGATCATAGAAAAGAGGGTAAAAGAGTTTGAAATGAAATGTTACATAATGGCACTTACAAAGTCATGGATGGGAAAGAAAAATCAAAGAGATACCGATGGGGTTAGGCATTATGGAAAACTAGCTTGTAAATGTTATCAAAGTTCAAGAAATGGAATACTTCAACCACATCAAGAGACACAATAGCGTGGAGAGGCTGACAGCAGAAGGCAGAGTGACCAGCAAAAGAGAAAAGGGGCAGCCTCACCACAGGTGGATTCAAGACATCACGGAAAGTCAGAATGTGTCATTGTTTGATGTTGGTCAACATGCTCAAGACTGCATTGCATTATGGGAGGCAGTGAGAGGGCCAACATTCTGGAAAAGACAAATCACATGAAAAGAGAATAGAGATTCTTGTCTGTGGCTTTCTTTGCGGCTATTTAGGGATAAAGATTGTGAGATGTTGTGATTGTGGAGATTGTGAGATGTTGTGATTGTGGAGATTGTAAGATGTTGTGATTGTGGAGATTGTAAGATATTATGAGCGCATATGATGATTATAAGACATAATGGCTGAGAATATGAGATATTGTTGTTCTAAATATTATAAGATTTTGTGATTATAGAGATTAATATAAGATGTGATTAAATAATTATATAGTAATATGCTTTGTATTACTGACAGATGCCCTTGGATGGATTGTCACTCAATCTAGATGTCAGCCTGATCAGGGGTAGAGTGAAGGATCTAATCAAGTATCTCGAGAACCGACTGAAGAAGGTGAGGTTCCTGTTCTGTCCCACTCTGTCCTGCATGAGATTAAGATGTTTCTTGTGAAATTTCAGTGGCGTGATCCAGTCACTGAAAACTTGCCTCCCTTTAATCATCGTTCTCATCACTGCATGCTGCCTTCAGTGTGAAGGTTAGCAGTAATAAATCACCTGTTTCCTTGTTCCATGGCCTTGATGGTGCACTCAGCCTGACTATACTCCGTCCACTCTCGTATGTTATCTTCCCATCTACATCTCTGTCTACCCCTCTTCTCATATCCTTCCACCTTTTCCTTCTAGTATTGTCTTATATGTATTATTATGTCTTTTGATGTGGCCAAAGGATTTTGTTGCCTTGAGCCTTATTTCCTTGATAAGTTCACAATGTTCCTGCAGTTTTTTCCCCTTCATCAAGTTGCCAGATTGTGTCCCCTGACATGAAATATCACACAAATGTCAGTTATAAAACTCTACTCCCAGCGTTAATTAAACAGTGACATAACTTAATATGAATAAATAATGGTAAATTCAGCAGATAAAATAAATTAATATCAAATATATAATGGTCAGTCAGTCAGTCATTTGCATGTCCCTTGTAGAACTTTGCCTCCCTAAAAACACTCCTGTAGGCCTCTCAGTTGTAAGCAAGATGCCCTGCTGCTGATGTTTCCATTCACAGATCATCAATGATGTCTTGCAGCCATCTTCACCTTGATCTTCCTCTCTTTCTTTTTCCCTTTATGTACCCTCCCAAGACGGTCTTCTCTAAATTATCATGATGTTTAACATACAGATTACATGAAAAAATAACCAAAACAAACCTAAGAATGCAAGATGAAAATATTACATTCACAAATATAGGATAATGAACTACAGACAGCGCACACACACACATGTACATACATACACATAAATACATTTTCAGTGGAGTTCTTCTGACATTCCACTCTTGCATATTTACTAAGATAATTTCTAACAAGATACAAGATCTAACAAATTATGTTTTGAACTATGTTCCTAAACTGTTATGTACAAGTAACAACTGTTTATTTGTCTTGGCCATAATCATATTGACAGAGTAAGAACTACAACCGCATGAAACTGATGGTGGTAGGTTATGCCGGCAGAGGAAAGACCAGCCTACTCCAAGCCCTGAGACTAAAGCGCTATCCACCAGAGAAGCCTGCTGTGACAGTTGGAGTTGTCGTCAATGACTGGAGGTTGCTGTCTTTTATTTATGTTGTTGTTGTTGTTATATGCATACATGAACTTCCAGCTGTCATCTGAGTTAGCATTACTTGTAGCTCTTGACTGTAGCTTCAGTATCATTTACTGTACTCTTGTGTGCATCTTTTTTTTAGGATATCCCTTTTTTTTAATCATATTCTCATTTCTCTAACAATATTTTGACACTTCTAGCCAAGTAGTGGAAGTCTCCAGCCCGACGGCTCACCTGGGCAAGAGCAGAAAAAAAAGGCAAAGGACAGGCATTTGTGGAAAACCCTTGCGGAAGCCCCATGTGCCCTGGGCACTTAAGGCTCAGAGAGAGAGAGAGAGAGAGAGAGAGAGCCAAGTAGTGCAATCAGTTCAATGCCAAGCACTCTGAAATTATCTCAATGAATACAAAATTCTTCTTTTTGTGCACGTGCCCAAAACATGTGTTTTTTAAACAGGTCAAACTGAAAAAACATGCTTCAAAACTTGCAATACCTGTGAAACACTGAGATGCACCTACTGGCCCAGTGAAACCATGCTAGAAGTTAAACTCTATGTCTCATAAAAGAACTACAGAAAAGAAAACAGGCCAATGCATCCATGAGACAGAAATACAGATAAAGACAGTAAATGTGTACAAAAAAAAGCTGCCAATACTTACATCTTACCTCCTTTTCATGCCGTTAAATGTCATATATGGCTCACATTGTAGTTTGCCATGTTTTTTTCTGTTTTTTTTGGTTTTTGGTAAGTTTTTCAACTTCATCAAGGGATCATATGCCCATTTAATGTAGCCTCTCTCAACAGTGCTCTCTTTAGAGATAATCTCTTTTTCTTTGACCTGTTGTGTCCCAGTTATTAGCTTGTTTTGGGATTCTCCATTTCTTCCCATCACATGGCTTGTATGTGTCCATCTCCTTTTTTTTTTTGATCATTGTTGAGGCAGGTTGTTGTGTGCTTACTTTCTTTATATCTGCATTGGTCAACTCCATGCTGTGAACACTGCTCCTTTCATATTCTAAAGGGATGTGTGTAAGTTTCAGTTCTATAATCATTTAAAACAGTTTGTCTGATTCAGGATAGGTAGTTTTGTATCAACAGTTTAACTCTTATGTAAGAGCTGTTAACTAGTATAAGTATCTTGTCATCCCATCAACGTCTGTTACAGTTGCTGAGTAATAATTGTCTTTTTATGATTATAATAAAGATATGAACGACGGAAAAATGGGAAGAGAATGAAGTACACACTAAGTACCTGGGACTTCGCAGGACAAGAAGACTTCTATAGCAGTCACCAGTGCTTCCTCTCAAACAGAACTCTCTATCTTGTAAGTTTAGTAACACTGCACTCTTAGCTCTTTCATTCATAAATTAATTTGTATGCTCTGCCAGAATAAATGTTGATGAGATATTCTGGTAGAAATAAACTGGAAGGAAGTTATTCTATAATTTAAAAATATAGATGGGTTAGTTATGGTTATTTTTCTTTCATTTAGACTTTACCTAAATATCATTCTGAGCAATGTATAAACTAGGGAAAAAAAGTAGGAACAGCTTCATTACTTAATGAGTACACAGTTGTGACGTTTCAGCGTGAGCCTTAATCATACAAAAACATACAGGATGAAGAAGTAGAGAGAGGAGATCAAATATAAATTCACATGACTGCTGTGTTAGAAAGAAAAGAAAATCAAATAAAATGAATAGAGCACTTGACTGTAACTTGTAAGAGGCTGTGGCTTGTCCAATGCTGTGTGTCAGAAATGCGCATGGTGGAGTGTAGAGAGTTTAAATGGAGACTTGAGATGTGTAATAGGTTGGTTGTAACTGAGGGTGGTGGGTGGGGAAACCATGGAGGAGAGAGAGAGTGATACAATGGTAATCTAGCCGGGAGAAGGTGAAATATGTGATTATAGTAAGGGTAGAGGGGTTGTAATGTGATGCTGTGAAGAGGCTCTAAGCTATGTGTAACAAGTGAGAAAGATGTGGAACTTAGTGGGGGGAGGGGGAGATTATGATTGTGGAAGAGGAGTAGATGTAGCTGAATAACGAGTTCAAACCATGTGGTTCCAGCATCCCATATTCCTGAATGTAGCGGTTCTCAAGCGCTAGATGGCTTGTGTCATCTGCATGACACTATTTGATGGCTGTTACCAGAAAGTCAGATTTGCCTTTGTCGTTGGGGCCATTAAAATGATTAGGGACTGGTTTTGAAGCATGCTTGGTGATATCGTACAGATGTTTTAGCATGTGGTCCCCTAATCATACATTAATTATTTGCGAACGAAGAAGAAGAAGAAGAAGAAGAAGAAGAAGAAGATACATTAATTATTGTGTGTTAATCTGAGCAATGATTCACTTTGCTGTGCAAGATATACTAACATCGCTAGTGTTGTTTTGGAGCTAAAGAGTAAAATCTGCCTCTTTTTCTCACTGTCTTATTCTATTATATTGCATTGTCATGTTTTAGATATGGCTGTACATTGAGGTTTTCACTTCCAGGTAACGTACAAAATGGCAGGAGCTTTTTAATGCTCTCGCAGCATACTTGCATATGAGTCTTCTGCGTTGCCACACATCGTATAATGGGAGTTTGGCATGAGGCCAAGAACCTCATCCTGAGACCCATCTAGAGGCGACTCTAGACAGGGAAAAACCCTGCCGTTATGGAAGCTCGCAACAGTTGTAACTGAACAAAAAGGTCACCAACTCTGCATGCTGTTGACAAAAACTTGGCAAACAACTATACGGGCCCTATGTGATGTTTATCAGCACGGGAAGGATATAAGATGTACATTGTAAGATATCTCAGAATTGTATCAAATGGGTAACTTCTTCAACTTTCGACCCATTAAGGCTGATTTCTGCAGATAAAGTTCACCTCCATTTCTCTCTATTCCTAATCTTTTCTCTCCAATTAGTGACACCAATTTCTTTTATATCCTCTTCTATGTTGTCTTTCCCTCTCTGTCTTGGTCTACCCCTTGGTCTTGTTTCCCTCATCTCTTGTGTGTACATAATTTTCATTTGTCTGTTCTCTTCCATTCTTTCTACAAGGCCCAGCCAGCGTAGTCTGTTCAGTTTCAAGACGTTTATAATACATTGGGATTTAAATAAGCTGTTCAGTTCAGTGTTCTTTCCAGCTCTCCATTCTCCACTGTTGGTATCCTTTATCGGCCCAAAGATTCTTCTTAGGATAAAATTGATAACACAGCAGCAATTTCTCAAAAGGAAACTATAGTAGAGCATATTGAGTATGCACTGATTTGCTAGACACTTTAAAGAATGGGAAAAAGAAATTATTTTAATAATATTATTGTAAAAATTGCTTACTTAATGATTTTGTTAAGAAACATGTTTTGTCATGACTGATTGATTGATTTATGATCTCCCTCAAACTGTAACATGGGATTTCTGTAGTCAGTGCCAAGAATGATCACTAGGGTTGATGGGAAGTGGGTCCCCCCACAGTGACTTGTTTAAAGTTTTGGAGGCAGTGCCCCCCCCCACAGTGACTTATGTAAAGTTTTGGAGGCAGTGCCCACCCCCACACTGACTTGTTTAAAGTTTTGGAGGCAGTGCCCACCCCCACACTGACTTGTTTAAAGTTTTGGAGGTAGTGCCCCCCCACAGTGACTTGTTTAAAGTTTTGGAGGTAGTGCCCCCCCCCACAGTGACTTGTTTAAAGTTTTGGAGGCAGTGCCCCCCCCACAGTGACTTGTTTAAAGTTTTGGAGGCAGTGGTCCCCCACAGTGACTTGTTTAAAGTTTTGGAGGCAGTGCCCCCCCCCACAGTGACTTGTTTAAAGTTTTGGAGGCAGTGGTCCCCCTACATTGACTTTGTTTAAAGTTTTGAAGGTAGTGCCCCCCCCTCTTTACAGTGACTTGTTTAAAGTTTTGAAGGTAGTGGCCCCCCCCTCTTTACAGTGACTTTGTTTAAAGTTTTGAAGGCAGTGGCCCCCCCCCCTCTTTACAGTGACTTGTTTAAAGTTTTGAAGGCAGTGGCCCCCTACATTGACTTTGTTTAAAGTTTTGGAGTAAGATTTTTAAGGGCATGCATCTTTCCCATCGCAACATATGCCTGTGAGACCTGGACACTTAACAAAACAGCTGAGAAGCACATAAATGCCTTTGAATGTAAATGCTATAGAAGAGTTCTCCAAATATCGTGGACACAAAAAAGAACAAATATATCT
Source organism: Achatina immaculata (assembly GCA_009760885.1). Classification (NCBI taxonomy): domain Eukaryota; kingdom Metazoa; phylum Mollusca; class Gastropoda; order Stylommatophora; family Achatinidae; genus Lissachatina; species Lissachatina immaculata. The sequence continues at coordinate 19,497,413 of CM019710.1, forward strand.
ATACTACAAGAGCTTAATATTGAAGAAGGCTGGCTAGTAAAGAGGATTAAAGAGAGAAAACTTAAATATTTTGGCCACATTAAACGTCATGATAATTTAGAGAAGACCGTATTGGAAGGATACATAATGGGAAAAAGAAAAAGAGGAAGACCGAAACGAAGATGGCTGCAAGACATCGTTGATGATCTGGAAATGGATGCAGCAGCAGCAGGCCATCTTGCTCACAACTGAGAGGCCTACAGGAGTGCTGTTTGGGAGGCAAAGTTCCGCAAGGGACATGCAAAGGAATGAATGGCCCTCCCCCTCTTTACAGTGACTTGTTTAAAGTTTTGAAGGCAGTGGCCCCCCCCCCCTCTTTACAGTGACTTTGTTTAAAGTTTTGAAGGCAGTGGCCCCCCCCCTCTTTACAGTGACTTTGTTTAAAGTTTTGAAGGTAGTGGCCACCTACAGTGACTTTGTTTAAAGTTTTGGAGGCAGTGGCTCCCAAAAAGCAAGGTTCTCATCACTGAAATGGCATCTTTTTGTTACCCTGTCTATCTGTTCTGTTTTGCCTTCTTTACCTTATATGACTGACATCAACAAGGGCTTTCTGTTTATTACTATCCTGAGCCGTTTCTTCTATCCATCTCCAGCTGTAGTTGATCTTTTTTATGTCTGTTTCGAGACTTCTTCAGCAAGTGTTTCTAGGTCTTCTTTGTTTCCTCTTTTCCTTGAGGACTCCAGGTCAGAGCTTGTCTGGTTATGTTTGTTACCCGATAAAGCAAATTAAAAGTATAAGAAAATGTAGGGCAGAGTCATGGTCATGTCTGGTTTGACAGCAAGCAGAACTGACAAGCTTTTATGTTGATTTTAATATGACCAGGTAAAGCATGAACGATTGTTTGACCTGATCTTGTTTTGTTAGTGTTTTGTATGATCAAGCCAGGTTGTGCCTGTGTTTGTATGGCAAAGTCAAGTTGTGTCAGTGTTTGTATGGTGAAGCTGTCTGTGGAGTCAGTCTGGGAACAGGTGAAGTTGGCACATTTTTGACAATGTTTGTACTTCTCTCTCTGAACCTTAAGTGCCCAGGGCATATGGGGCTTCCGCAAGGGTTTTCCACAAATGCCTGTCCTTTGCCTTTTTTTTCCCTGCTCTTGCCCAGGTGAGAAAGTTTGTATGGCAAGTCATATTGCATCAGTGGTTGTATGATGAAGTCAAGTTGTGTCAATGTTTGTATGGTGAAGTTGTTTTTAGTGTCAATCTGGACACAGATGAAGTTGGCAAGTTTGTTAAGGTGTTTGCATAGTAAATTTGTGTCAGTGCTTGTCTGGCAAGCTCACACTGTGGTAGTTTTTCAATGGTCAAATTGTTGGTTATGTCAGTACGAGAGAAGATGAAATTGTTAAATTTATTTCAGTGTTTATGTGGACAGGTTTTATATGGCATCATACTAGAACCAATAATGTTGTCAACTTTGTGTCACTGTTTACATGACCAGGTTGTGTGTAATATCAGTGTGGGAATCAGCGAAGTAGACAAGATGAAGCCATGGCTGTACAGTATCCAGGCCAGAGCTCCTGGGTGTCCTGTTATTGTAGTTGGAACTCACTATGATCAGATACCAGAAGGTAATGACACCATTATTAACAAATCAAAAACTGCCACTGGCAGTAAGAGAGAGAGTTCTAAGATGCTATACAGAACCAAAACCATAGAAAACAATCTGAATTCTTTCCAGGCTAAATGTTTATGAAGAATTAGAATAATATTTTGGCCAAACACCATATGAAATATTTTGTTGGCAGAAATGCAGATGAAGCCACTGACAGCAATTATTGAGGAAAGATGCTGGTGATGGTTGGGACATGTGCTTCAAATGACTGGCAATTCACTACCAAAAATAGCACTAAGATGGACACCACAGGGGGAGAGAAGTAAGGGTAGACCAAAAGAGACATGGAGAACAACAACAGAAAGGATGTTGAGCAATAGAGGGCTCACCAGGGCAAGAGCAGAAAAAAAAACAAAGGACAGGCATTTGTGAAAAACCCTTGTGGAAGCCCCATGTGCCCTGGGCACTTAAGGTTCAGAGAGAGAGAGATACAAAACCTATTCTACTTTATGCAAGTGAAACATGGACTATGAATAAACAACTAGAACAAAGAATAAAGGATACTGAAGTGTGGTTCTTAAGAAAAATGCTTTATATACCATAGACAGCCAGAAAGATAAATGAAGAAGTATTACATCAGGCAAAGCAATATCTGAAACTGGCGCCATACATAAGAAAAGGACAAAGTTTCTTGGACACATCAGCAGACATGAAGGTCTCAAAAAATTGGTCATGACTGGAAAGATAACTGGCAAAAGACAGAGAGAGTGGAGAAGACAGAAATACTTGGATGGCCTGGCTGCATGGTTTGGCAGGAAAACAGCAATCGACTTGATTCGTGACATGGAGAATTGAATGAGATAAAGAGAGATGACCACTTATGTATACTAGCATGGCATTATCTGATCTGAACAGAATGATAACATGTTATTGTCGATGTTGCTTGCCACAGTGTGATACCATATAGTTATCCTAGCAAGTTACTGTTGCTGATACTAGCTGAGTTGTGACACTGGAAGGTAATGACAATTTATGGCTGTCAGGTCTCATGTCATCTAGTCTGGCATTCAGATACTATTTATTCATTCTTTTGTTTGCATGTCCTTTGCAAACCTTTGCCTGCCTAACAGATCTCTTGGATACCTCTTGGTTGTGAGCAAGATGCCCTTCTACTGAAGCATCCATTCGCAAATTATCATCATCTTGTTGCCATCTGTGTCTTGGTCTTTTACTTTTTCCCATTATGTCCCCTTCCAAGACTGTTTTCTCCAAACTCTCATGACATGTAATATGTCTGAATTACTTATATTTTCTCTGTTTAAGCTTCTTCGCTAACCAGTTTTCTTCAGTATTAAATTCTTGTAGTATGGATATATTTGTTCTTTTTTGTGTTCATGATATTTGAAGAACTTTTCTATAGCATTTACATCCAAGTAACATAAGTTACAGACAAAATGATTTCATATGTAAGAATGTACACATATGAATTACATCACAATTTATTTGAAAATGAATAGAATTCAACGGAACAATTCTGTTTGTATATTTTGATCAACTATTACAAAAAGTAAAAGAGGTTGACCATGTGAAACTCTAAAGAGGACATTTTTAAGAGAGGCCTGTTCAGTGGGCATAACATCCCTTGGCGAGATTGAAAAACTTGCCGAGGACAGGAAATCTTAGCGAACTACCATGCAGGCCCTATGTGATGTTCATCACCAGGGGAAGGACGTAAGATGTAAGATTATAAAAAGTAAGCCACCAAAATGGACAAGAATGGGACCTGTTCGATGGTTACACAGAAAGAAGCTGATGGAGCCATGACTTCCTGAAACATCAATAATATGTATGAATCTCGAACAAAAATTAAACACCAATGAGATGTACATTTTGCAGATGGTGCCGTGTATAATTTGGATGGTCAATAAAGAAAAATGAACAGTGTATCTAAACAAGATGAAAACCAAATAAACAGTTGAGAATAGAATCCTGAGAAGAATTTGTGGAGCGATAAGAGACTCTATGACGTAACAATGGAAGATAAGTAACAAATCTACAAATTGTTTAGCTCTCTACTTTTGACAGCCATTATGAAAACAAAAGACTGAGATGTTTTGGGTGTTTATGGAGAACTGAGGTGGTTAGGCAAATAAATATACCCTATTCAGAAGTAATGATAGGGGATAGACCAAGAGGTAGACCTAAACAACAATGGCGAGACAACCTAGAAGAAGATATACTCACTATTGGCAAGAAAAGATCAAGAACAGAGAGGAATGAACGACATGTCTTGTCTGCACCAGCGGGCCTCAGTGGCTCGGAAAGCATCTGAATTCACCAGCTGCTCAAAGGAGGAGGAGGAAGAGGAGGAGGAAGGAAATGAAGAATTGCAAAAGAGCTTTCAGTAGAACAAAAGCCATAATGAAAAGGCAACAAAATTATTTAGGCGTGTCATGAAAAGACAGCTTATATTTTTATGATGATACTGACAATGAGAATAATGACCAGGGCCTTTGGGGTGGGGGGGGTGGGGAAGCAGGTCAGGCTGTGAGGTATAGTATTTCTCTTAATTTTGTCCCTAAAATGAAAAGAGAGGAATAACAGGGTTGCTTTGATGATGACTATTTTTATTTCTGCCTTATGGGCAGTTAACTCATAACAGCAATAAGTTGGGTAATATCTCTCTGTTCTTGGTATTTAATAACAGCAATAAGTTGCTAATATCTCTCTGTTCTTGGTATTTAATAACAGCAATAAGTTGGGTAATATCTCTCTGTTCTTGGTATTTAATAACAGCAATAAGTTGCTAATATCTCTCTGTTCTTGGTATTTAATAACAGCAATAAGTTGCTAATATCTCTCTGTTCTTGGTATTTAATAACAGCAATAAGTTGCTAATATCTCTCTGTTCTTGGTATTTAATAACAGCAATAAGTTGCTAATATCTCTCTGTTCTTGGTATTTAACATTTCTGTGGAAATTTTCAGGGAAACGAGAAGCTGTAGTAGCTGAGTTTAAAGAGAGGCTGTCCTTGCTGCAGAGTACACCAGGTAAGAGATTTCATGTGAAGTCATCTGAGAAGACTGTTAGCATCCTCTTTTAAATGTTTACTTCTCTTTTTTTTTGTTGTTGTTGTGGGACTCTGTTAGTCTTGGAAGGGTACATAATAGGAAAAAGAAAGAGAGGGAGACCAATGCAAAAGATGGCTGAAAGACATTGTTGATTATCTGCGAATGGATGCATCAGCAGCAGGGCATCTTGCTTACAACAGAGAGGCCTACAGGAGAGCTGTTGGGGAGGAAAAGTTCCACAAAGGACATGCAAATGACTGACTGACTGGACTCTGTTAGCATACTCTGCCAGATATGTAAAAAAAAAAAAAAAAACTCCTTCCGTGTGTTTGGCTCATGTAAAACCCAGAGTCGACAAATAATCTTGACTTTTGTGCATTTGGTTCCTATATTCCCACATGTTTCATTTCGTATAACTGTAATTCTCATTTTGGTTCACACATTAACTGCTTATGTCCCTTTACAAAATGGTGAAAGAGTGCTTAGTTATGACCATTTCGAGCGAGAAAAATGAAGAGAAACATCAAGAAATATCAATTTTTGGTGATGTAGATAGGGGTATGGACATGGCCTGTGACCAGACCAATGTTCTTGAATGTATCCAAAGTAAATCTAGACATATTAGACGACTGGATAAGTAGTTAGAAGGTTATTTCAGACATTATTCTACTGATAATGCAACATTGAATCACAATACGACGTGAACAGGTAGATCTACGCATCTCAGATGGTAAGTACTCTAGATCTAGAGGTATCCAGTGGTAAGTAGGACACAGTTATTGTCTAAAAACATCACATTACTTCTTTTTTTCATTAAAAACTCTGCATTTATGAAATCTTCATACATTTAGTTATATTTTGAAACATAATAAGTACACGGAAGTACATGGAAATACTGTTTTCCATTCACTTTTCCAACTATACCCCCCGATACATAGCAAGACTCACGCATTTAATCTGGCACCCAACTGAATGTGCGCATTTCTTCTTGTAGTTCACTGTGAGAATACTCAACCCTAGATATACTGATCAGAAACATAATCAAAACTAGACAAACCGGTCTGCATACATGAAGTCATACTTGTATTTGTATCACACAAACATGCACAGACACAAGAAAAGATGGGAGAGGGGAAAAAAAGTAAAGAATATAGCTGAAGTTAGGAAATAAGGAAATTAAAGACAGTATGATTATTTGCATTTTGGACAAGTCTACAGGTGCTCTGATCTTTCCTTTATGAAAGATGATCTCAGATGAGCGCATGTACTCCACAACATAAATGAGAACTTTGATTGGTTACATGCCTTTCCATTAATTTAGCATTTCATTTTATTTCAGCTGACAAATTGCACTATTTGTACACTCATCTGTCATACTTCCAAACAACCTTCAGTAAATATGACCATTTTTTTTGTTGTTGGTTATCCTCTTTACAACTACTTTATGTTTTGCTGGGAAACATGCGTGCCAGTGTTTATCATTTATGGCAGTTGAGAATTATAAACCTCTGACAATTGAATATGAGTACCTAATAAATTAATCAATTTGACCAGAATATACATCATACTTCTTACATCTTACATCCTTCCTGTGCTGTTAAACATCACATAGGGCTCGCATGGTTGTTTGCCAAATTTTCCTGATTTCAGCAAGCTTTTCAACCTCATCAAGGGATTTTATGCCTACTAAATTGGCCTCTCTTAACATTATCTTCTTTAGAGTTTTACGAGGAGGATACATAAATTATAAGAGTAAAAAAAACACACAAAATGTGGGAAACACTGCCTTCAATGAAAATAAGTCTTCTGGAACAGTCACTCTTAAACAATTTTAGTCCTTGTAATGTGTTGAAAATGTTTTTGTCTGAAGATGCTTAATCTGGTCAGTGGTTGTTATTTTTGTGTCTCCTTTTTTACAGGTTTTCCTGCGATTGTTGATTTTGCGGCTGTAAGCCTGACCAAAGATGTACATAAGCTGAAACATTTGAGAGCAGTGATCAAGGACACAGTAGATGAGTAAGTAGGCAAAAAAAAAGGGAGGTGAAGGAAAGGGAGATAAAATTGCTGATTCAGTCAGTCAGTCATTTGTGTGTCCCTTGTGGAACTTTGCCTCCCTAATAGCTCTCCTGTAGGCCTCTCGGCTGCAAGCAAGATGGCCTGCAGCTGATGCATCCACTTGCAGATTATCAGCAATGTCTTGCAGCCATCTTCACCTTGATCTTCCTCTCTTTCTTTTTTCCATTATGTACCCTTCCAAGGCGGTCTTCTCTAGATTATCAAGACATTAATGTGTCCAAAATATTTAAGTTTTCTCTGTTTAATCCTCTTTACTAGCCAGCCTTCTTCAATATTAAGTTCTTGTAGTATGGATATATTTGTTGTTTTTATGTGTCCATGATATTTGAAGAACTCTTCTGTAGCATTTACACTCAAAGACATTTATGTGTTTCTCAGCTGTTTTGTTAAGTGTCCAGGTCTCACAGGCATATGTTGCAATGGGAAAGATGTATGCCCTTAAAAATCTTACTTGTATAGTTCTGTTTGTTCCTCTCCTCATATTGTGGATTATATTTTGCTGATTATAATAATTTAATCTGAACCTGAGGTTTTATTCAAACCACAAATCCTGGATACCATGGTAAGACTGCAAAACAAGAATTCCTAATCAGCACCTGTGAGCCAAGTTTCCTAATCAGCACCTGTGAGCCAAGATTCCTGATCAGCACCTGCGTTATTTAAACTGGAATGTGCAGCTATCACTGATCTGTTCTTTCACACAGCTGTACGATCTAGATGACTTACAGTGAGGATCCATTAAATTTCAAGATGACTACAAGTTTGCTCATCCCGTTAGGAGAGAATTTAAAATGTAACGGTGTTAATCTTAGCATTCACTTCATCACAGGTTGGAAATGCTGTTCACTAATTTAACTGATTGCAGGTCTTTTGAGAGCAAAATCGTAAGAAGAATCTTTGGGACCATAAAGGATGCCAACAGTGGGGAACTGAGAGCTAGAAAGAACACTGAACTTAACAGCTTATTTAAATCACAAGGGATTATAAATGTGTTGAAAAAGACATGGTTGGGCCATGTAGAAAGAATGGAAGAGAACAGACGAATGAAAATTATGCATGCACAAGAGATGCAGCAAACAAGAGGTAGACTAAGACAGAGGTGGAGAGACAACTTAGAAGGGAATATAAAGGAGACTGGTGTCACCAATTGGAGAAGGAAGATTAGGAATAGCAAGAAATGGAAGCGAACTTTATCTGCAAAAATGAATCTTAATGACTCAGAAAGTTGAAAAAGAAGAAGATGATTTATTGATGACACTTTTTATTTGATTCCATAGTGTTACAAATTAAACAATAAATCTTTACTTTCATTATTGTTTAATGCATTAATGTTATGAACTTTTAATCTAAACATTTCCAGAATGTTTAAACTCTAAGATAACTATTTTAAATGCCTCTTTCTTTGTCTGCCAAAGATTTAAAATCAAAGGACAGCCTGTAATGGGACAGAAGGTTCCAGCAAGTTACGTAGTAAGTAATGTTCTAGTTTCCACCAAGGTTTGTAGTAAGTAATGTTCTAGTTTCCAGCAAGCTATGTGGCAGGTAATGTTCTAGTTTCCAGCAAGCTATGTAGTAAGTAATGTTCTAGTTTCCAGCATGCTATGTGGCAGGTAATGTTCTAGTTTCCAGCAAGCTATGTGGCAGGTAATGTTCTAGTTTCTGACAAGGTATGGAGTAGGTAATGTTCTAGTATTCAGCAAGTTATGCAGATAGTAATGTCCTAGACTGCAGCAAGTAAATAGTGTTCAAATTGCTACTTGATCAAATAATTGTTTTGACAGACCCACTCTTGTGTATATATTGATCCTAAATTGATATGCAGAAATGCATATTAATTTCCCACATTTTGTCCAATACAGACTTAACAACGTCCCCCTTTTCCATTGTCAGGCTGCCATTTATTTTTAGCCTGTCCAGCAAGTTTGTCTGTCATATCATTGCCATGCATTCCCTTAAAACTTTGATTTAAAAAGAAAAAAATAAAACTTGAACAAAACTTTATTTTAAAAAAAATAGCAGTTTCTACACATCTGAGAAACAATGCTCTTACCAGTTTTTTAGGCAAGTGTAAAGTGTTGCAAGTATTTCTATTTTGTTTTCTTTCTAATTTTCAAAAATTAAGGTAAATGCCACTCGGCATCAAACAGAAATATTGTTTTTACAACATAAATCCCCTCCCTCCAAAAAAAAAAAAAAAACACAGTTAACTTCTATTTTTTCCAGATCACATGAGTGTAAACTGGAAAGTAAGTTTTTATTAAGAAATTAATGGTAAACAGGGATGTTTTTCTTAAGAAATTAACAGTAAACATAAATGCTTTTCTTAAGAAATTAACAGTAAACAGGAGTGTTTGTCTTAAGAAATGAACAGTAAACAGGAGTGTTTGTCTTAAGAAATTAACAGTAAACAGGAGTGTTTGTCTTAAGAAATGAACAGTAAACAGGAACATTTTTCTTAAGAAATTTACAATAGATAGGGATGTTTTTCTTAAGAAATTAACAGTAAATTGGAACAAATATTCTACTGTTCTCTCCATGCCACAGAAAAAAAAAAAAACGCGGGCGTTTCGTTTGTGCCAAATTAAAAGCACGTGTCTTGATCTATATAGGGGATACAGATGTAAAATTGAATGTAACAAAATATTTCCACGTATTTCCGTGTTATAAATATACGTATTATGCATCAAAATAGCTGTAAAAGTAAGAATGAAAAGATTTTTAGGAAAAGAAGTAGTAGTGTGATGATTTTAGCTGATAATTGTGTCCTACTTACCATTAGGTAGGCCTAGAGGTGCAATATTTACCACTGGCGATTTCAATATCTACCTGTAGCTTCATCCAATCTCATCATGTCATAGTATGAGGCATACTCAGTACAATAATGTCTGAAATAACCTTCTAACTACTTCTTCAGTCTGTTTTATAAGTCAAAATCTACTTGGGGCACATTCAAGAACAGTGGTTTGGTCGTAGGGCATATCCGTATGCCTCAGAAATCACACAAATTATTGAAATATCTCCATCAAAACACCAATTTTCACTCGGTTGTTAGCCATGCTTCAAACTGAACTATGACAGGTCACTGTACATGCACAAATAAAGCATGTACAATTAAAAAGTTACACCATTCTTTTAAGAAACAAACATGGGCTACCATAGTACCCGATGGCACTCTAGACATAAAACAGAAGGGCTACCTCAGTACCCAGAAGCATGGAAAGAGTGAGTATCACAGCAGGGAAGATTAAAAAGATGAAGAAGAAATAATTCATATATGCTAGGCACTGATAAGCTGAAGAAAAGTGACATGTATTTACAGGTTTTTTTTTTTTTTTTTAATGTAAAATTTCACCAAGACCTATCACATTTTTTTGCTGATGCTGATTCTGATTATTCAGAATGTGACATAAATGTGACACAAGATCTGAAATGTTTGTTTGGACCCTTCTTTCAGAAACTTGGTGATATTTTGTATGAAGAGTGTAAGAAAATGCAGAGTTTTCCTGTCATGACCCACTTGCAACTTGTTGACCTCATCAAAGCAAAAAATCTTGACCTGGACATAAATGATGAGCTAATTCAGGTAAGAAATGGGTGGAAAGACTTTTCCTAATGGACAGTTTCTCTGCTGTGGCTGGCTGTTGTATTTTCCTGCTGCAACTGATCACTGTGACTGTCTGCTTTGATTGGCTGCTGAAATTAGTTTCTGTAACTGACCACAAAATTATAGCATGAGAATTATCTTGGGGTGTACAAGAGAAGCCAGTTTAGTGGGCATAACATCCCTTGATGAAGTTGAAAGTCTCACCGAGAACAAGAAAACTTGGCAAACAACTATGCGAGCCCTATGTGATGTTTAACAGCACAGGAAGGATGTAAGATGTACAAGAGACTGAAGAAAAAGAGGTCGACCACGTAAAACTTTGAAGGGGATATTGTTAAGAGAGGCCAAATTAGTAGGCATAAAATCCCTTGATGAGGTTTAAAAGCTTTCCAAAACAGGAAGACTTGGTGAACTACCATGTGAGTCCTAGGTAACATTTAATGGCACAGAAAGTAAGATAGATGTACAAGAGACATTTTCTGTTTAGCAATGAGATCCCAACCATAAATCACAGGATCAAGATCTAGAGGGTGCATGCATGCCTCAGATAAGCACAAATAGGGAACACCCATTGCATCAAGAGCTCCTCACAGGCTAAAGAGAGGAAAAATCTTGGATGAGTCATGCAGAAAATGTTATCAAGCAAGTCTGTGAACTTAACAACATCAACTCCAGCAAAGAATGGGTACCTATGCCTTCAGCGTTTAGAGGCGTCTTTGCTTACATTGTCCAGTTTGACAAGAAGAGAAGGGAGCAGAGTCCATTTGCTGCGAATGCAGAGGTTAACACTCTCATCAGTGAAATCTCCAGCGAGGCAGATGCAGTTATTTACACAGATGGATCAGTTGTACAACATCAAAGGATTGCTTGGGCATTCACATGCTCATTGGGCGGAATACTACAGGAAGCAACCAGCTGGCTTTGCTATGACCACAAGCAGCATGATGATAGAAGTGATGATGGTGACAAAAGCATTCATATGGCTTGTGTCACAAGGCTACACCCATGTCTGCATTCTAAGGGATTCATTGGGTATGCTCTGGACAGTTGAAGCAGGTTCTGTATGCAGGCAGTGGCTTGAATCATTGCAGAGATCAACAGTTCACAAAATCGCCTTCATCCAAGTCCCTGGACATACAGCATCAAGGGAAATGGAAGAGATGTTAGGCTGACTGGCTCTGCCATCATCAGAGATGGACAACCACTGGATCGACCTCATATTATCAATGTGCTTAGAAAGATTTCCAGAGTGGAGGACCTTGAGAGAAATGAATCTACATCACTGCTTAGACTGAGAGAGCTGGGACTACAGATTGGCCACTATAATTGACTACTGTGATTTACCACTATAATTGACTACTATGATTTACCACTATAATTGACTACTGTGATTTACCACTATAATTGACTACTGTGATTTACCACTATAATTGACTACTGTGATTTACCACTATAATTGACTACTGTGATTTACCACTATAATTGACTACTGTGATTTACCACTATGATTGACTGCTGTGATTTACCACTATAATTGACTACTGTGATTTACCACTATAATTGACTACTATGATTTACCACTATAATTGACTACTGTGATTTACCACTATAATTGACTACTGTGATTTACCACTATAATTGACTACTATGATTTACCACTATAATTGACTACTATGATTTACCACTATAATTGACTACTATGATTTACCACTATAATTGACTACTATGATTTACCACTATAATTGACTACTATGATTTACCACTATGACTGACTGCTGTGATTTACTATTATGATTGATTGCTATGATTTACCACTATAATTGACTACTGTGATTTACCACTATGATTGACTACTGTGATTTACCACTATAATTGACTACTATGATTTACCACTATGATTGACTACTGTGATTTACCACTATAATTGACTACTGTGATTTACCACTATAATTGACTACTGTGATTTACCACTATAATTGACTACTGTGATTTACCACTATGACTGACTACTGTGATTTACCACTATGACTGACTACTGTGATTTACCACTATGACTGACTACTGTGATTTACCACTATGACTGACTACTGTGATTTACCACTATGACTGACTACTGTGATTTACCACTATGACTGACTACTGTGATTTACCACTATGACTGACTACTGTGATTTACCACTATGACTGACTACTGTGATTTACCACTATGACTGACTACTGTGATTTACCACTATGACTGACTACTGTGATTTACCACTATGACTGACTACTGTGATTTACCACTATGACTGACTACTGTGATTTACCACTATGACTGACTACTGTGATTTACCACTATGAATGGCTGCTGTGATTTACCACTATGACTGACTACTGTGATTTACCACTATGACTGACTACTGTGATTTACCACTATGACTGACTACTGTGATTTACCACTATGACTGACTACTGTGATTTACCACTATGACTGACTACTGTGATTTACCACTATGACTGACTACTGTGATTTACCACTATGACTGACTACTGTGATTTACCACTATGACTGACTACTGTGATTTACCACTATGAATGGCTGCTGTGAATTTTTGTGGTAAATTTCCATAATGAGATTAATTTTCACCGGAGTGAGTAAAATCCCATGAGGTTAATTTTTGTCTATGGCTGTAAAGTTTTTCACTTGTGTTTAGAGTGTTATAAGCTTGTGTAATGAGATTCTTATTTCTCTACAGACAGTAAAATTTCTTCTCTAATGTTTTTTTTTATTTTTCCTCCATAGGCTGTAAATTTCCTTCATGAGACAGGCTTTCTGCTTCACTACAATGAGACTACCCTACAGATGAAAAACTACTACTTCATCAATCCAGGCTGGCTGTGCCGCATGATGGCCCAGGTCATCACAGTGCCTGAGATCAACCCGTTCATTGATGCGAATGGAGTATGTAGCACAGAAAAAAAATCACATTTTCCTATTTCTGTCACAGAACCTGTCTTGTCTTGTCACATTTTCCTACTTCTGTCAAATGACCTGTCTTCTTTTTTTGTCACATTTTCCTACTTCTGTCAAATGACCTGTCTTCTTTTTTTTTTTGTCACATTTTCCTACTTCTGTCAAATGATCTGTCTTCTTTTTTTTTGTCACATTTTCCTACTTCTGTCAAATGACCTGTCTTCTTTTTTTTTGTCACATTTTCCTACTTCTGTCAAATGACCTGTCTTCTTTTTTTTTGTCACATTTTCCTACTTCTGTCAAATGACCTGTCTTCTTTTTTTTTTTGTCACATTTTCTTACTTCTGTCAAATGACCTGTCTTCTTTTTTTTGTCACATTTTCCTACTTCTGTCAAATGACCTGTCTTCTTTTTTTTTTGGTCATATTTTCCTACTTCTGTCAAATGACCTGTCTTCTTTTTTTTTGTCACATTTTCCTACTTCTGTCAAATGACCTGTCTTCTTTTTTTGTCACATTTTCATATTTCCATCACATAACCTGCCTTGTTTTGTCACATTTTCCCACATAGCCTCTCTTTTTTTTTTTTGGTCACATCTTCCTATTTCTGCCACATATCCTGTCTGTCACATTTTCCTACTTCTGTCACATAACCGGTCTTGTTTTTTTTGGTCACATTTTCCTGTTTCTGTCACACAACCTGCCTTGTTTTGTCACATGGCACACTTCACAGATGCCATTTCCTTGCATTGTCACACCATTCAGCTTCAGGTTTTTTTGTTCTGGAGCCCAGACATTCTAGTAAAGTCCACAAACAAAAAAACGTGACAGTCATTCTAGTGATTTACCCCATTGTATTAGTACTCATTCAATCATTCATTTGCATGTCCCATGCAGAACTTTGCCTCCCAAACAGCACTCCTGTAGGCCTCTCAGTTGTGAGCAAGACGGCCTGCTGCTGATGCATCCATTTTCAGATCATTAACGATGTCTTGCAGCCATCTGCGCCTTGGTCTTCCTCTCTTTCTTTTTCCCATTATGTACCCTTCCAAGACGGTCTTCTCTAGATTATCATGACGTTTAATGTGTCCAAAATATTTACGTTTTCTCTCTTTAATCTTCTTTACTAGCCAGCCTTCTTCAATATTAAGTTCTTGTAGTATGGATATATTTGTTCTTTTTTGTGTCCATGATATTTGAAGAACTCTTCTGTAGCATTTACATTCAAAGACATTTATGTGTTTCTCAGCTGTTTTGTTAAGTGTCCACGTCTCACAGGCATATGTTGCAATAGGAAAGATGCAAGCCCTTAAAAATCTTATTTTTGTAGTTCTGTCTGTTCCTCTCCACAGATTCTTTAGTTGTTTTACTTTCTGAAGAGCGATAGAGGTCCTCCTTGTAATTTCCCTCATTGTATCTATTAGCACTACTCATTCAAAATCATACCTCTATAATGATCATGTCTTGAATGCTGTGATAGTTGTCCTTTAGTTAATCAGGAAGGATCATTATCCGTGCACTCTGGACACATCCATAGCTGCTCAGATCTCTTCTTCACTATCTTCTTCAGCATACAGTAACTGATGGGCCCCCCCCACACTTTGTTGGTTCACCAATCCTTTTGATGCTACTCATGAATCCATTCATTTTTTGCTACCACAAGTTTCAACCCCCCCCCCACCCCACCCCCCAAACCACTTCATTCATGACGACATTGATTCACAGTTGACAGTGAAGTCCCTTGTTTGACCAGCTTCTTTTATAGCATGGATGCTGTCTGCTCGATCGACTGCCTGACCTTCTTCCATGACAGATGATCCAGTCAACTGACCCGCTGTTTCATTTCCTCTAACACCTGCATGGCCTGGTCATGAATGTCATTCAGTAGGGATTAGGTGCTTATGTTGCCTTAGAGAACCTGCGTGAATTTTCTTTAGTGTGTTCATTAACTTGCTTAGTCTTATAACATGAGCTAGCACTGAGACTTTGTCACAGTCATGGTTTCCATTGTGAGACTGCTTGTTGGTGTGAAAACACCACTGGCTTTTAATACTGTTCTGCCATTTTGGTTGACTGTAAGGTCCCAGGCTCAAAACCTTTTTCCCCTTTGATTGTCCTTGCTAACTAAATAACTATGTATGTACCAGTTCATTGATTTTTACATTTGTACTAACTCATTCATCGATATTTCCAGCACTGTTACAAACATAAAACTACTCTGGACATACCACTAGAAAGATCACAAACCAGTAATATTCAACTGACATTTTTCGTCATTAATGTTCACATTAAAAAAGGTAAAGATAGTCCCACAGCAAATGCCGTAGGGGATGAAGCATTAGAAACCTCATTATGCTGGGCCATCAGCAGAGGAAGTAGGGTGGCCAGTTCTTTTCCTCACAGCTTTTCCTTCCAAGATTTTCTCTGGTACCAATTTACGAGGCTGGATCAACCTTGGGGCCATATTGGTCATCAGAAAAAAAAATCCTGCTGAGCTGAAGATTCAAAGCCTCAACCACTATGTTGCTAGACAAGTGCTCTAACCATTGGACTAGTATTTTTGTATGTTCATGTCCACATTTAACTGCCAATTGTGACAGTATTGACATTTCATTGAAATTTGTATCACCGTTCACATTAGACTGACATTTGTGATACTTTTCACATTTGACTGACATTTGTGATACTTTTCACATTTGACTGACATTTGTGGCAGTGTTCACATTTGGCTGATATTTGTGGCAGTGTTCACATTTGGCTGATATTTGTGGCAGTGTTCACATTTGGCTAATATTTGTTACAGTGTTCACATTTGGCTATTTGTTACAGTGTTCATATTTGGGTGATATTTGTGACAGTGTTCACATTTGGCTGATATTTATTGCAGGTGATGAAGAAGTCCAGGGCTCAGATGTTATTTATGGACAAGGAAATATCAGGACAGTGCAACTTCAGTTTTTCTTCGGTGCTCATCCCACAGTACCTGCATTTATTAGAGAAGTTAGTCCTGCATATCTGTCTCTTGGGTCTCAACACAGTTACTCTGTCTCATCACGGTTTTGTGTCATCATAGTGTTGTCTCATCACAGTGTCTGTGTCTCATCATAGTGTCTCTGTCTCATCAGTGTCTTTTAGGTCTCATCAGTGTCTTTTGGGTCTTATCAGTGTCTTTTGGGTCTCATTACAGTGTCTTTTGGGTCTCATCAGTGTCTTTGTTTCATCAGTGTCTTTTGGGTCTCATCACAGCATATGTCTCAAGGAAAGTAATCTCATGTAGTGGAATTAGAGAATAGAGAAACAAGGAAAGTAATCTCATATAGTGGAATTAGAGAATAGAGAAACAAGGAAAGTAATCTCATGTAGTGGAATTAGAGAATAGAGAAACAAGGAAAGTAATCTCATATAGTGGAATTAGAGAATAGAGAAACAAGGAAAGTAATCTCATATAGTGGAATTAGAGAATAGAGAAACAAGGAAAGTAATCTCATGTAGTGGAATTAGAGAATAGAGAAACAATGAAAGTAATCTCATGTAGTGGAATTAGAGAATAGAGAAATAAGGAAAGTAATCTCATGATGTGGAATTAGAGGATAGAGAAAGGGAAAGTAATCTTAAGTAGCAAGTTTCTGTGAAGAGGGCATAAATAAAGGTCTCTGATGTCTATTATCTGTGGCTAAATCTTCATGAATGTGGTAGAAGTCCTTCCTTTTGTGTCATCTCCCCTCAGAATGTTGGCTGCAACAGTCCTCCTTGTTCTAACAGAGCACCTAAGAAAGCTGAATCCAGCCCCTTCTCTTTATGTTGTCTACCAGTTGTTTTCCCCTCTTGTTCCATTTCCTTGAACTTTTCCCCTTTAGCGCTGTTTTCATTATTGTGTCATGCTTCTTGATCTGGCAGAAAAATTGTAACTTTCTGGTTCTTTTGTTTCTCATTATTTCTGTTTTCATTTTTTTCAGCCGATGTAGTACTTCACTTTTGTTTTCTGTCCTTGGTTGATAAGCAGAAGAATAGGGCAAATTCCATGGCTATTGCGGGGTTCACTAATTTTACATCTTAAATCCATCTTGTGCCGTTAGACATCACATAGGGCTCGGATTGCAGTTAAGCCATATTTTTCTGTTTTTGGTGAGGTTGAAAAACTCACCAACAGATCTTAAGCCTACTAACTTAACCTTTCTCAAAAGTGTCCTCTATAGAGTCTCACATGGTTGACCTCTTTTTCTTTGTCCTTTTGTGTCCTATTTGATAGTTTATTTTGGAATTCTCTGTTTCTTCTCATCACATGGCTAATATATGTCCATCTTTTTTTTTTTTTTATCGCTGATGAGACAGGCTGTTGTTTGCTAATCTTCCTTATCTCTGTGTTGGCCTTGAGTTTGTTCCACTGTATAAGAGCATTTTCCTTAGACATTTATTTTCAAATGCATATAATTTGTTTTCAATTTCTTTAATTGTTTTCCAGTTTTTGCATGCATAAATAAGAGTGGATATTACACTTGAGTTTAATAATCTTAACCTTTTTTTTTTTCAGTTACTAATTTTGTATCATATTAATTCATCTGATTAGTTCAGTGGGCAACAGGTAAAGTAAAAACCATTTTGATTGGCCAGTTTGATTCAGGTAAAGTAAAAACCATTGTGATTGGCCAGTTTGATTCAGGTAAAGTAAAAACCATTGTGATTGGCCAGTTTGATTCTGTATGTACAAAGAGCTGGATAATTAATACCACTATGCATTTGTCACTCAGGCAGTTTATAGTTAATTTGAAAATGAGACAGTCTTATAACAAAAATTTCTATTTCAGCCACTCAATTCTCTTTTTGTTTTTGTTACTGGCTAGGTTTGAGATAGCCCTGCCAAGAAATGAGGAGGAACTTCTCATTCCATGTCGACTTCCAGACAGCAAACCAGACATCAAACTGCCAGAGTTTGAAGACAGGACAGGTAGATCTGCAATTATTATGTCTCATCTAATTATGAGTATGAACTAACTCTGAGTGAAATATTACATATTTACGTATGCATGTTTCATTTTGTTGAACAACAGTGGAAGACAAGAAGTAACAAGGAAATCTGGCACTGTTTAACTCTTCAGTTATAACAGCCATTATGAAAAACAACAGACAGGTAACTCGGGTATTTAGAGAGAATGGAGGAGAATAGACAAAGGTGACCTATACAGAAGTGATGAAAGGGGATAGATAAAGAGGTAGACCTAAACAGTGATGGTGAAACAATCTAGAAGATGATGTACAGATGTACATACTGTTGAAATTGACACTTAGCAAGAAAATATTGAAAACGGGGGGGGGGGGGAGAGAGGGGGAGACATGTCCTGTCTGCAGCAGTGAGTCTCAGAGGCTTGTAAAGCTGCTGAATTCAGCATCTGCTCAAATGAAGAAGATGAAAATGATGTTTCATTTTATAGTTTTCATATGAAGTGCATGTGTAAGTTGACATATGATTTATGACATGATTGTGACTTTATGATCATGATATGATTTTTATGATATTTTTGTCAGTGATCCCTCTTCATGACCCCTTGATAGGTGTAGGTCCTGACACATATTATCATATCATCTTCAGAGTTAGTGAAGCGGATCTATGCAATGCCGTACACACCATTTGACTTTTGGTCACGTCTACTCACGAGGCTTATTGTGTTTTCAGAGGTCAGTAAAGAAATAAAATCTATAACACTCTTTGCTGGAATTTTTGACTGGTACCTGGCACATGTAGACAGTTTAAAATTCTATAAATAGATGTACAGATTGATGTTAAAAAAAACTGGTTTAATATACTCACTAGAGAATGTATCGTATAGCTAGATAGTTGGAAGGGACTATCATCTTGCAAACCAGACATAGGCACCCTGAACTCCTCTTCATTAGCTCTTATCAGCGTACATTGACTGATAACAGCCATTATATGTTGACTGACCAACTTTCTGGTGCCTTTACTTAGGCTTTTATGTTTCATCATACAAAGTGTTATCCCTATTTTGTTCTTAATAAGGATGCTGATATATTACATTGTCTTCTTGATTATTTTCAGCTATCATCATCATCATCATCAGGTGCTGTGCCGACTGGCGTTGGCTGTTATGCTTCTCCAGAGTACACGATCCTTCATGCAGGCCATCAGCTCAGTTGGTGATCTCCTCTCACACCATCCCGTCAGACTGTCCAGTATCATTTCTCTTGGTCTTCCTCTTGATCTTCTTCCTTCTATTTTTCTTGTTGTTATAATCTTCTTCTTCTTCTTCTTCGTTCGCACTGTCTGTCTATATCTGCAGTCCTGTCTCTTGGATAAATTTCACTGTTTTTTGTAACTCATGTATGGAACCGTAGAGCTTATCTTCTTTAGTGGTTTCACTGGGCCAGTAATTATTTCTCAGTGTCTCGTAGTTGATGCAGTTCTGGAGGATATGTTCCACGGTTTGGGGCACCTGGGCACATGTACATAGATTAGTAGTACCAACCTTAAACTTTGTATACATATGACTTCGGAGTCGGCTGTGTCCTGTTCGGAGACGGAAGATGGTGACTTGTTCCTTTCTGTTTAGCATGTGATAGTCATCATGTGGTGGTGTTTGTGGCTTCCTGTAGGTTTTTATCATGCTTTTCTTCTGATTATAGGTGACTGGTATGTCTGGTTGCTCCATTTCAGTGCCCTCTTTGGCCAGATGGTCAGCTTTCTCATTGCCTGGTATCCCACAGTGGGAGGGAATCCATTGCAAAGTGACTCCATGTTGTAAGCCAATTTTTGACAAGGCATCCTTAAGGTCTGGTAGTTTGTTGCACTGAAGAGCTTCCAGTACTGATCTTGCATCTGTGAGAATTACTACAGGACATGTATCAATTCTGGAGTCTGATAGTTTTTCAACTGCAGCAATAATTGCCCTAACTTCTGCATCAAAGTTGTTGCAGTATTTACCAGTGGGTATGGAAATCTTGTCAATGGTGTTGTTTGGATATTCAATATATGCTCCTGCCCCACCATTTTTTATGGCATTATGTGCAGATCCATCTGTATACACACGTATCCAGGTGTCACATGGATATTTGTCATCTAGAACACTAAGTGTGGCTACTGATCTTACAAGACTGCTCTGCATCTCACCATTCTGCACACCTTTCACTTCAGTCTGAATAGTTATTTGTGTATAATCTGCTTCTTTCCATGGTGTATGCTCTGGTACAGATGATAATGGAGTGACTACAGTTGGAAGGTCAGGTATCAGCTTACGTATACGCTTGGCCTGATGAATGAAGCTGCTTCTTTTAAGCCGTCCTAATGCCAAGTTATTGAATCTCTCCTTCAGGGGATGGCTTACAGAGCTAAGGAATTTTTCTCCCATGGTCATGACCTTTGTGTCTCTACGTTCCTTTAGCGCTTGAACACCAACTATTTTCTGCATTTCTACTATTGGTGTGGACCTCATGGCACCTGTGATAATCTGTAGTGACTGATTTTGAACCTTGTCTAGATTATGCAGCGTAGTGTTTGATGCTGTGCACCAAGATGTTGAGCCATATTCTAAATGTGGTAGAATACTTTGCTGATATACGTTCTTGAGGATTCTTTCACTAGCTCCCCATGTAGTCCCACTCAATTTTCTTAATATGGCTAGTTTTCTTCTGGCTTTTGCTTCTGCACTGTTGATGTGTTGCTTCCAAGTCAGTTTTGAGTCAAGAGTCACTCCTAAGTAAGTGGGTTGGTTGTCCATCCTTAAGGGTATTTCATTTACAAAGATCTTACCTGCTTTCTGTTTAGATGAGAGGGTGAACAGAGTGGTACTTGATTTCTCTGTGTTGATACTTACACACCATTTGTTTGTCCATGATGTCAAGATGTCTGCTGCTCTTTGGAGTCTCTGTGTAGCAACTGTCGCATATTCATCTGTGCACCACATGACCAGATCATCTGCATACAGTGCTGCTTTGATTCCATAGGGAAGTTCCTTGACCAGGTCATTAATGAATACAAGGAATAGTGTAGGCGAAAGGACTCCTCCTTGTGGTACACCGTGTCACAGAAGTACTTTCTGGCTTTTGTGTCCATCCATTACTACTCTAGCTCTTCTGTTGTGTAAATAGGACTTTATCCAGTTGTACAGTCTTCCATTCACATTGCAGTTTCTTAGTTTCCACAACAGACCTTTTTTCCATACTTTATCAAAGGCTTTCTTCAGGTCTATCCACGCTGCTAGTACAAGGTTTTTCTCTTGGAATGCAGTTGTTATAATATTTTCAATGCCCCCCTTTTCTAATTGCATGTCCTATGAAAGTACATTGTCTCTCTCTTATCTTTTTGACAAGGTTTTTTGTCTCTCCAGCTCTTCTCTTACATTCTTCATTAGTTATTTTTGCTGTCCAGGAGAATCGCAACATTCTTGTAATAAACCACATTTCTGCTGCTTCCAACGATTTTTGTGCAGACTTGCCTATTGTCCATGATTCACTTCCATATAACAAATAGGTTCAATACAGTATTTTAGGACTTGTTTTCTAACATTCGTTGATAAGGATGTGTTGGATAATATGTTTCTCATTCTCTGAAATGCAGTCTTTGCTTGGCCTATTCTGTTCCTAATTTCTGTTCTGCATTTCCCATCTGAAGTTATTACTGCTCCAAGGTATTTGAATTTCTGCACCTGCTTTAGAATAGTTCCGTTTAATTTTATACTGCATACAGGTGGATTCTGTTTCTTAGATATAACCATTTTCAGCTATACTTTTGTATAACTGTGACACCCTGCATCTGACTAGGTTCACTGTTCAAAATTCAGACTCTAGTGTCACTGCATTCAGGAGAATGCCATGTATACTCTGCTGCTTGCCCCAGCATCCGCCCAAGAGTTTGTTTGCTAGTAGTTCCTGTCAAGTGCTGGTTGTTTATGATGTTTTTTGTTTTCTTTTTGGCCACACATTCAGATTTCCTGCCAGCACCTTTAATTTGTCCTAGCTCCAGCATTCTCTTCACAGCCACATTGTACTTCCATTCCTGCTCTTCATTTTCCACCCACAGTCTGTCCAGTACAGTTTTAGCAATGTCACTCTTGTCTATTGTCAGCTTGGCATCTAACTAGTTTAAACATTAATGTTCACTGAGTTCATGGATCACATTTTATTTAAGTTATTTGATTTACATGTGAAACATGAAGTCAGATAATTTATTCCTGTGAAATATGAACAGTTTATTATTGTTTATATCACATTATGGAAGAAATCACAATATGGAATAAAAAAAAAATTATGATTAGTCATTATTGGTTAGAGAAGGAGATTGGGGGGGGGGGGGGTGAGGGAAAGAAATGAAAGCAAGCATGAACAAAATAAAAATTTCATACTTTTCAATTCCTTATACCCTTCCATCAATTCCTTATATCTTTCCATCAATTCCTTACATCCTTCTGACAGTTCCTTATATCCTTCAATCAGTTCCTTATATCTTTCCATCAGTTCCTTATATTCATTCATTTATTCATTCATTCACTCATTCATTCATTTGCATGTCCCTTGTGAAACTTTGCCTCCCTAACAGCTCCTCTAGGCCTCTCAGTTGTAAGCAAGATGCCCTGATGCTGATGCATCCATTTTCAGATCATCAACGATGTCTTGCAGTCATCTTCGCCTTGGTCTTCCTCTCTTTCTTTTTCCCATTATGTACCCTTCCAAGAAGGTCTTCTCTAGATTATCATGATGTTTAATGTGTCCAAAATATTTAAGTTTTCTTTGTTTAATCCTCTTTATTAGCCAGCCTTCTTCAATATTAAGTTCTTGTAGTATAGATATATTTGTTCTTTTTTGTGTCCATGATATTTGAAGAACTCTTCTGTAGCATTTACATTCAAAGGCACTTATGTGTTTCTCAGCTGTTTTGTTAAGTGTCCAGGTCTCACAGGCATATGTTGTGATGGGAAAGATGCATGCCCTTAAAAATCTTATTTTTGTGGTACTATCTGCTCCTCTCCACAGTTTCTTTAGTTGTTTTACTTTCTGAAGAGTGATAGATGTCCTCCTTTTAATTTCCCTCATTGTATCTCCATCATTAGTTAATAGTGATCCAAGATATTCAAAACTTTCCACTTCTTCTAATTTTTCCCTCATTGATACATATTTCAACTGCCTTGTTTATTTTGTCAGTTGTCATCAATTTAGTTTTATTCGCATTAAGATAGAAGTTGTGCTCTTCGCTGTTTTTATGGACTGACATAATTAGTTTTTCCATTCCTTTTTGTGTTGTGGACAGTAATACTGTGCCATCAGCATATCTAATCTCTGGTATTTCATAACCTCCAATTGTTATGGCATCGTAATAATCTTTGTCTACATCTTCTCTAACATTCCTCATTATATTTTCAATATACAAGTTAAATAAATAAGGTGACAATATGCACCCCTGACGTACACCTTTTTTATGTCAGACCAAGTTGTTGTTTCATCATTTATTCTTATTGTTGCTATCTGGTCTAGATACAGCAGTGATGTTAACTGTATCAGATGTGTTGGAAATCCCATTTTTTCCATTATTTCCCAAAGTTTCTGGTGTTGTACACAATCAAATGCCTTTGAGTAGTCTATAAAGGATAAATATGGATTCATATTAAACTCTCTGCATTTCTCTATTATTAATCTTATATTGAATATATGATCTCTTTATCCTCTTCCTTGCCTGAAACCAGCTTGGACCATATTGACTTCTTCTTCTGTTTTCTTACGAAGTCTACCCATTATGATTTTTAACAGAATTTTACTGGCATGTCTAATCAGGGCAACAGTTCTGTAGTTTAATTCCATACTTTCATCAATTCCTTATATCCTTCCAGAGCTCTCATCAGCCTCTTATTCCTTCACATGCACAAACACATACATGCATGCACACACACATGCACACACACACAAACGTGCACACACACACAAACGTGCACACACACGTATACGCATGCACACACACATATGCTGTGGATGAAAAATATTTTATTATTTGTTAAACTAAGTCTTTGGTAGATTTTCTTAATTTACATTCTCTGTAGATGTTTATGATTTACATTTTCTAGATATGTTCATGATTTGCATTCTCAAATCTCCAGAAATTAGATATGCAGATGATACTGTCCTGCTATCAAACAGTTCAGATGGACCGCAACAGTTGATTCTCTCAACTAAAAGACACAGTGAAGCTCAGAACCTCTTTTTAAACACCAACAAAACCAAAGTAGTGATAACTGACAAAATGAGAAGCAAGCCCAAAATTACATTGGAACATCAAGAGCTTGAAAATGTAAATAAATTCGAATACCTAGGTCCAGTCATCACTACCAATAGTGACTGCACAGTGGAAATCAAAAGAAGACTAGCAGGTGCATCATAGTAACTAGCACAAATGAAGAGTATGTGGCAAGGTACCAACAAGAAAAAAAAATTATGTTTAATAAGAGCTACATATTCTCAGTGTCAAAAATGACACTTAACAAATCACTTACATCTTACATCCTTCCTGTGCCACTGAATGTCACATAGGGCTCTCATGGTAGTTCACCAAGTTTTTCGGTTTTTTGTGAGCTTTTCAGCCTCATCAAGGGATGTATTGCCCACTAAACTGGCCTCTCTCAACAATGTCCTCTTTACAGTTTCACGTAGTCGAACTCTTTTTCTTCGGCCTGTTATGTTCTACTTGATAGATTGTTTTGGGATCCTCTGATGGTTTCTTCTCATCAAGTGACCAACATATGTCCATCTTCTTTTTCTGATCACCCATGAGACAGGTTGTTTCTCCACTCATCTGTCTTGTCTCTGCATTGTTCTTCAATTCGTTCCACTTTTTACCCAATATTTTCCTTAAGCATTTGTTTTCAAAAGAGTCTAATTCTTGTCTATTTCTTTAGTTATTTTCCAGCTTTCATATGCATAAATGAGGGTGGATATTACATTTGAATTGAATAATCTTAAGTTGGTTTTTATGCTTAAAACTTTTGAATGCCATATGTTCTCAAATTTCTTGAAGGTCAGTGCTGCTTTTTTGCAGTTCTAATGCTAACTTCCTTTCTGGTGTCACCATCCTGGTCTATGTAGCTGCTGAGAAATGCAAAATGGTTTACTCCCTCATTAGCTGCTCCTTCTGTGTATATTTTTCCTTCATGGTTAATGAGAAGTTTCATTATTTTTGTTTTATCCTTGTTAATTTCAAGTCCTATTTTACTAGCCAATGAAGACAGAGTATCTGTTTTTAACTAGCAGTGATTTCACATTGTCACTGATAAGAGTTATGTCATCTGCAAAATCAAGACCTTCCAGCAGGGTCCCATGTACCCAATCACTGCCCGTTTTACCTGAGCAGCATTTTTTCATTTTAAAGTCTATGGCAGTTCCAGAAAGCAAGGGAGATAATATACATCCTTGTTTCAGTCTGGAACCATTCACTCATTCCTTCTTCAGTATTGACTGCACAAACATATCCATTGTAGAGGTCTCTAATGATGTTGACAATTTTGGATAGTATTCTATGTATTCTTAAAATCCACAGTGATTCTCTGTGTATGCTATCAAATGCATTTTTAAAGTCTATGAAGTTCAGGATTAATGGTTTTTGCTTTTCAATATGTTCTTCAAGTATTATTCTTAGAGTAAAGATCTGGTCGAGACAGCTTCTCCCTTTTCGAAATCCTGGTTGTTCTTCTCTCATTGCAGCAACCATTATAACTTTAATTCTATTCAGAATAACTTTGCAAAATACTTTTGACACAACTGATAGTAAAGTTACTCCTCTCCAGTTATTTCAGTCGCTAATGTTGCCTTTTTAAAAATTTTAACAATGATTCCTTTTCTCCATTTAGAAGGGACCTTTTCTTCTTTCCAAACTTCATTAACCATTCTCTGTAGTTGGCTCATGTTGTCACCATTAATAGTTGTTAACATTTTGGCTGTTATTTCATCTTCACCTGCAGCTTTGTTGTTAGCCATTAGATTCACTGCTGTTTCAATTACATTTAATGTAATTTCATCCAAGTTGACATCTATTTGTGGGATTGGTGAATTGGTTTCAAGATTTATTAATATCTTTTGGTGTGGTCGATGAAGTATTTCTTGGAAGTGTTCAACCCATCTTTGCTTTTGGTCTTTACTTGATGTTAATAGGGTTCCAATTTTGCTAAAGATTGGTCTTTATTTGGATGTAGTAGTACCTGTTAGCCTCTTCTGTATGTTCTATAAAGTTTTGCTGTCTCCTGTTTTTGCTGCCTTCTCTACTTATTTCACCATATTGTCCATGTATTCTCTTTTATCCCTTCTAGCTGAACTTTTTACTTTGTCTAGGTCTCTATAATACTACAAGAGCTTAATATTGAAGAAGTCTGGCTAGTAAAGAGGATTAAAGAGAGAAAACGTAAATATTTTGGACACATTAAACGTCATGATAATCTAGAGAAGACTGTCTTGGAAGGGTACATAGTGGGAAAAAGAAAGAGAGGAAGACCAAGGTGCAGATGGCTGCAAGACATCGTTGATGATCTGAAAATGGATGCATCAGCGGCAGGCCATCTTGCTCACAACTGAGAGGCCTACAGGAGTGCTGTTAGGGAGGCAAAGTTCCGCAAGGGACATGCAAATGAATGAATGAATGAATGAGTTCTCTATATGTTGCCTGTGCCAAATCTTTTCCAAGATCTGTCTTGAAAATCACTAGAAAAGAGAATAACAGCATTTGAAATGACATGTTATAGTAGGGCACTTGGAATATCATGGATAGATTGAAAATCAAATAAAGAGATATTGATGGGATTAGGTGTTACAGAAAATTAGCCCATTATACCCATCAAAAATAGAAAGCTGAGAGGTTCTAAAGACTGTCATAGCCGGAGGTGGGGTGGAGGATACGCTCTCCACTCCAATTAAATGTCTCCAAGGCGTGCGTCTCAAATAGCCTCTGACAGTCAAGTCCAGCTCCTGGCCTTCTCATGGCGGAATTATTCAAACTGAAAGGAGAAGGGGCGAGGGCAAATATCTTGCACCTGAAAACCAGACTTTCAGGTAGATGAGAGTCATGTTTGGTAGCTCATCTGAGAGAAGGAAAACTCTGATTTAAAACCTGCTGCTGGTGAGATTCTTCAGCTGCCGTGCGTGGAGTGGGGCTCCTTCGGGCCAGTGAAGAAAGGTGTGAATGGGGTTGCCGCCACCGTGGAAAAAGTGAAGGAAAGAATTAAGTGAAGTAATCAGTAGTCTCGAGGTCAGGACTGTTCAAATCACGGCACCTCTGCTCTGAAGGTTGGCCATGTCCTATGTGCACCTATGCTGGGCGGATTGCATGAACCAGCTTAACCCAGGGGTTAAACTAAGACACTGCTGGCGAGATTCTTCGTTTGCCACACATGAGGTAAAACTCCTCCCGGCCAATGAAGAAAATGCAAATAGGGTTGCTGAGTGGCACAGCTGTGAAAAAGTGATGGAACAGATAAAGTGAAGATTAATCTGTATGTTCATTAGTCTCACAACGAGAGCTACTCATACCATGGCACCTCTGCTCTAGAGGCTGGCCACGTCCGATATACACCCTTATTGGTGAAATATGTCTAAACCGGCTTATCGCAGGAGTGAAACTTGATGACTACCCAATGTCATGGTACCTCCGCTCTAGAGGTCGAACACGTCCTAAATGTGCCCATACTGGGATAATGCGCCTAAACTGGATCAACCCAGGGGCAAAACCCACTAATGGCGAGGATTCGTCCTCCTGGACAAAAGCTCTGTCCTGGTCACAACTAGGAAGGGTAGCGGCCACGACCACAAAATGCTGAAGTCGGAGACACTGGACCAGTGCAGTCTAGATGGGCAACCACCTCTCACCCAATAGGGATATATGTGTATCCTAATCACGCTGTTTTGTGGTGAGAAAGTCCAATGCTGGATTAGATGGGCTGCCACCTCTCACTCGGCAGGGATATCCTGATATCCAAAACACGTCAAGGTTTTCCAGTGAGAAAGTCTAACTCTAGATTAAACTAGTGCAACGAAAACCACGGTGTCACGCAATCCTGCTTCTGCAACCCACTGAGAATACAGACCCAAGCCCCGCGATACTCTGAACTTCATGTGGTCCTCTCAGGGATCTCTTGTGGCCTTCTTGAGGACCACAGGAGTAAATTCAGTAGGATCATGGGGCAATCTTGGTTGTAGAAGTGAACGAAGAAGAAGAAGAAGAAAGCTGAGATACTTCAGTCACAACAAGAGACACAGTAGCTTGGAGAGGTTGATAGTAGAAGGCACAGTCCCCAGCAAAACGTAACAGGGATGACCTCACTGTAGGTGGACTCAGGCTATCACAGAAAGTCTATACGTGTCATTATGAGACACTGGTCAACTTGCACAAGACTGTATTGCATTCATGGAGGCTGCAAGAGGGGTAACTTTCTGGATAGAACGTGTCACATAAATGAGAGATGTTCATTATTTAGATTCTCTGAAGATTTTCATGATTTATTTTCTCGGAAGATTTTCATGATTTACATTCTCCAAAGATGTTTATGATTTACTTTCTCAGAAAATGCTGAGTTTCCAGAAGAAGCCACAAGTGCAGGTGTGGAAGAAAGGATTAGTTATCACCTGGAGTCAGGTAAAGTTATTAATGTGTGAAAGGTTGGAAAAATGAGGATGGATATGTTTTCTCAGTTGGTTCATGTGTGAAGAAAAGAAACTTTTGTGAAATGAGATAATTTTTTTCTGTTGCCTTCATTTGCTTACAAAGTACAAGATTTTATAAATCCTTTCTGCTTACAAATGAGTTTTCCCGAAGTTATTGTTCTATGGGTTATGACCAAGACAATACAACAGAAGATACAAACATTCGTGAACTACTGCTTGAGGAGGATTTTAAACATTAAATGGCAGGACAAGATCAGGAACGAGGTGGTCTGAGAAAGGGCTGGACAAGAACCTATGAATCTACAAACTGTGTCTAGGAACTGGAGGTAGACTGGCCACAGTCTGAGGGAACCCGACACCAACACAGCAAGACAGGCACTGACATGGAATCCTCAAGGAAATAGAAAATGAGGAAGACCTAGACTTACTTGGAGAAGAGAAATTATGACAGTGTTCAGAGACAAGAGATACACGTGGAAGGAAGCAGAGAATAATTCCAAGAACAGGGATGACTGGAGAGCCTTTATCTGTGGCCTGTGCTCTCAAGGTGGTGAAGGTGGTGGTGGCGTGGCGGTGGTGGTGGCATTTATTATGCAAATAATGATAAATATTTATTTGTTTCCCCACACCAGACAGCATTCTTTTCTGTGACTAGCTATGAAGATGTTCACTCTGAGATTCACTTCACAGTTCCTGGCACGGTGCAAGGCTATCGGTAAAGTTTGTGTTGTGTATTTATCTTAGTGATTACAGACTCCTACACAAATATGGGATAATTTTGCACATGCAAGGATGATTACACTCATGTAAAAGTATATGCTTGCAAGAACTTACATGTAGTGAGAATTACATACATGCAGAGGTATATAAATATATGTATGGACATGATACATATGTCATTCATTCATTCATTTGCATGTCCCTTGTGAAACTTTGCCTCCCTAACAGCTCTCCCGTAGGCCTCTCTGTTCTAAGCAAGATGGCCTGCCGTTGATGCATCCATTTGCAGATCATCAACGATGTCTTGCAGTCATCTTCGCCTTGGTCTTCCTCTCTTTCTTTTTCCCGTTATGTGCCCTTCCAAGATGGTCTTCTCTAGATTATCATGATGTTTAATGTGTCTAAAATATTGAGGTTTTCTCTCTTTAATCCTCTTCACTAGCCAGCCTTCTTCAATATTAAGTTCTTGTAGTATGGATATATTTGTTCCTTTTTTGTGTCCATGATATTTGAAGAACTCTTCTGTAGCATTTATATTCAAAAGCATTTATGTGCTTCTCAGCACATATGTAGGGAATGGAAATTTGCAGAAATTTAGATAACTTTTCACATGTGAGTACATTTCATCATCATCACCCCTCATTCCCTTGGGAGCATAGGCCACAGATAAAGGTTCGCCAGTCATTTCTGTTCTTGGATTTGTTCTCCACTTCACTCCATGTATTTCCCTTGTCCCAAAGCACTGTCATAATTTCCCTTCTCCAAGTAGTTGAGAGAGGCCAGTTTAGTGGCCATGACATCCCTTTATGAGGTTGAAAAGCTCACCAATAACAGGAAAACTTGGCGAACTATCATGCAAGCCCTATGTGAAAAGTTGTAATATGTAAGAAGTAGTTCTAGGTCTTCCTCAATTTCTGTTTCCCTGAGGACTCCATCTCAGTGCCTGGTGTGAGTGCATTTACACAGAGGTAAAGATTTAAATAAAAATAAACGTATTGTTCCATGGCTTTTGTACAGTGTAGGTTATGAAGTGTTGCTTCCTTCACATTAAGGCACTGTGAGATAGGTAGGGCAACTACACCTGTCCTCACTGCCTTTGTTTTCCCACAGAAATCCCTTATATGCATTTTTTAAAGGCTGAGTTGACTGCAAGTACCAGTCAATCTGAACACAAAAATGTCTGCCCCTGTGCAGAATTGAACCAGGAATCTTCTGATCCACAAGAGGGTACACTAAGCAGCCCACAACCCATTTTATTTCAGAAATATATAAATGGACTGACCAGGCAGCATAAGAAAAAGGAGGCAACCAAACAGCAGTAAGTGTGCAGAATGAGACACATGAGGTCCAGTGCTTACTGGCGTGGCACAAAGCGAATGAATGAAGGACTTCACAAACATGTGGAAATAGAATAAATGGAAGTATTTTTCTCACAGAAATCTGACATTTGGTCAATATCTCACACTTTATATGAAGTGGACCAAAGTTCCCTCTACAGTTTTGTGGCTCATGCACAAAATTTTCAACCTATGTGCAAATATATTCTCAAAAAAGCATTTTGTGCACACATTTGTATCATACTATCAAATTACATAGTATAATTTAAAGTTCTTATAGCAAAAAATAATAAAGTCAAAAGAAATTAGGAAAACAAATTCATATAGTGCTATCATATTATTTTGTAGTGCTCCTGAAGTGCAAAGTAACATAAGGAAACCGAAAAATAAAAGTATCACTTTTATTAACTTTACACACAAATAAAATTTCGTGTGCAGTTGCACTGACATGTAGCTTAGAGGAAATATTGTAGTGGACATACTTGTATGAGTCAGTCAGTCAGTCTGCATGTCCCTTGCGGAACTTTGCCTCCCTAACAGCTCTCCTGTAGGCCTCTCAGTTGTGAGCAAGATGCCCTGCTGCTGCGGCATCCATTTGCAGATTATCAGTGATGTCTTGCAGTCGTCTTCACCTTGGTCTTCCTCTCTTTCTTTTTCCCATTTATGTACCCTTCCAATATGGTCTTCTCTAGATTATCATGACCAAAATAGATGCAACAGACGTTACCTAAATGTTCAGTATCTTCAAACAGCACACAGTTTCTCATAAATACAAGGTTTTTACCAGAACATTTTCACAAAAAGTCTCTGTAAATTTCTTAAGTTGCTCCTCTGATGCTGTAAAATTTGTGTAGGTGTGTACACATGGTGTAAGATTTTTAAAATGTCATATTACATCCTTCCTGTGGCACTAAACATCACATAGGGCCAGCATGGTAGTTCACTAAGATTTCCTCTCTTCGGCGAGTTTTTCATTCTCATCAAGGGATGTTATGCCCACTGAACTAGCCTCTCTTAACAATGTCCTCTTTACAGTTTCACATGGTTGATCTCTTTTCTTCGGCCTGTTGTGTTTCACTTGATAGCTTATTTGAGGATTCTCTGATTGTTTCTTCTCATCACATGACCGACATACGTCCATTTTCTTTTTCATGAGACAGGTTGTTTGCTCATCTGTCTTTTCTCTGCATTGTTCTTGAATTTGTTCCACCAGAGTATACCAAGTATTTTCCTTAGGCATTTATTTTCGTAAGAGTCAAATTTCTCGTCTATTTCTTTTGTTGTTTTCCAGCTTTCACATGCATAAATGAGGGTAGATTTTACATTTGAATTGAATAATCTTAACTTGGTTAAGATTTTTAAAATGTCTGCAGTGATTTAATGATTATGTGGTCACTTTAGGCTAATTGGGTGCCTGGTTGACCAGACAGATTCCATGGTGGATGAGTGGTACCCAGGTCTGATTACCGTTGACCTTGTCCAAGGGAGGGAACTGCTGGAAAAATTGGTTCCTTGCTGTGGATGTGATGGTAAGTGATTGAAGATGAAGATAGTAATATATTTATGCTTTTTTTTGTTTTGTTCAATTTTTTTTTTGTAACTGCTTGTTTTGTCATGAGCCAGTCTTTGTGTTCTCATGACAGTTTTAGTGATTTTGTTTAAAGTATGATTGACCAGGTGACAGTTTCATAGACTACACTGATCATTTGATTGACTAGGCTGACAGTTTCAATAGCCAGACTGG
Organism: Achatina immaculata; assembly: GCA_009760885.1. NCBI lineage: Eukaryota > Metazoa > Mollusca > Gastropoda > Stylommatophora > Achatinidae > Lissachatina > Lissachatina immaculata. The sequence goes on from CM019710.1 coordinate 19,530,147, forward strand.
AAGATAGCAACATAGAAATCTACACATTGTTTAACTCTCTGCTTGTAACAACCATTATGAAAGGCAACAGACTGAGGTGAGTCTGGCATTCAGAGGGAATGGACTAGGATACACAAACAAAGATGACCTAAACAGATGTGATGAAAGGGGATAGACCAAGAGGTAGACCTAAACAATGATGGCGAGACAACTTAATAGAAGATATGTGTGCTTTTGGAATCAACAATTGGCAAGAAAAGATCAAGAACAGAGAGGAATGGAGATGTCTTGTCTGTAGCAGTGAGCCTTAAAGGCTCAGAAAACTGCTGGATTCAACAGCTGCTCAAAGAAGAAGAAGACTGATTGATTGACTGATTATGCTGACAGTTTGATTAGTGACTATTTGTGCAGTACAGTACAGTACAGTACAGTACAGTATAGCATAGTATAGTAAAAGTATAGCATAGTAGAGTATTAGTATACAGGGAAATGGTGTTAGGCCCATATTTCCAAGACCTTTGTCACATGAAAGTGGTCAGTGTCATGCCTGGCACTGACCACTTTACCTTCCCAGGTTTCTCAAGTACCCATTTTTTAGAGGCTGGGGTGGGGAACAAAAATCCCACTGCTGGGACTTGATCCCTCTCCGGGTTAGTAAACCAAGGGCCTAACTACTCAGCCAACCAAACAGCCAGTTCATTCATTCATTCATTTGCATATCCCTTGTGAAACTTTGCCTCCCTAACAACACTCCTGTAGGTCTCTCGGTTGTGAGCAAGATGGCCTGCTGCTGATGCATCCATTTGCAGATCATCAATGATGTCTTGCAGCCATCTTCACCAAAGTCTTCCTCTCTTTCTTTTATCCACTATGTACCCTTCCAAGACGGTTTTCTCTAAATTATCATGACGTTTAATGTGTCCAAAATATTTAAGCTTTCTCTCTTTAATCCTCTTTACTAGCCAGCCTTCTTCAGTATTAAGTTCTTGTAGTATGGATATATTTGTTCTTTTTTTGTGTCCATGATATTTGAAGAACTCTTCTGTAGCATTTACATTCAAAAGCATTTATGTATTTCTCAGCTGTTTTGTTAAGTGTCCAGGTCTCACATGCATATGTTGCAATGGGAAAGATGCAAGCCCTTAAAAATCTTATTTTTGTGGTTCTGTCTGTTCCTCTCCACAGCTTCTTTTAGTTGTTTTACTTTCTGAAGAGCAGTAGATGTCCTCCTTTTAATTTCCCTCATTGTATCTCCATTATTAGTTAGCAGTGATCCAAGATATTCAAAACTCTCCACTTCTTCCAGTTTTTCCTCATTGATAAATATTTCAGCTGCCTTGTTTGTTTTGTCATTTGTCATCAGTGTTAAACAGCCAATATAATATTAAAATAATTGCTCATGGAGTCTTTTTTTTCTGCTGTTACTGTCCTTCACAGGAGACAAGAATGTATAAAATCGGAAAAAAGTAGGAGCAGCTTTATTACTTAATGATTACAAAGTTGTGACGTTTAGGCGTGAGCCTTAATCATACAAAAACATACAGGACGAAGAAATAGGGAGAGGAGATAAAGTATAGATTCACATGAATACTGTTTAAAAAAAAAATTTTTTTTTAAGGAGTACTTAGCTGTAAATTGCAAGGTGTGGCTTGTCCGGCGGTGTGTGTCAGGAATGGATCTGGTAGGACGTGGAAATTGTTTAAATAGAGACCTGTGACATGTGGTCGGTGGGTTGTAACTGGGGGTGGTGGATGGGGAACCGGGGAGGGGAGAGAGAGTGACGCACTACTGGCCTAGCTAGGAGAAATTGAAACAGGTGATTGGGGAAGAGATGTTGCAGAGAAGAGGGGTTGCAGAGAAGAGGGGTTGCAGAGAAAATAACGGGGTTGCAGAGTGATGCTGTGAAGAAGTTTGATAAGTAAGAAGGGGTGGATTTAGTGGAGAGGTACTATAATGATTGAAGAAGATGATGTTACGTGTAACTAAACAGCGAGTTTAACCCATGTGGGGCCCCAACCACAGAGGCAAATCTGATTTTCTGGTAACAGCCATTAAACAATGTCACGCAGATGACACAAGCCGCCTGGCACTTGAGAACCGCTGCATTCAAAATTATGGGACGCTGGAACCACATGGGTTAAACTCGCTGTTTAGTTACACGTAACATCATCTTCTTCAGTCATTATAGTACCTCTCCACTAAATCCACCCCTTCTTACTTATCAAACTTCTTCACAGCATCACTCTGCAACCCCGTTATTTTCTCTGCAACCCCTCTTCTCTGCAACCCCTCTTCTCTGCAACCCCTCTTCTCTGCAACATCTCTTCCCCAATCACCTGTTTCAATTTCTCCTAGCTAGGCCAGTAGTGCGTCACTCTCTCTCCCCTCCCCGGTTCCCCATCCACCACCCCCAGTTACAACCCACCGACCACATGTCACAGGTCTCTATTTAAACAATTTCCACGTCCTACCAGATCCATTCCTGACACACAGCGCCGGACAAGCCACACCTTGCAATTTACAGCTAAGTACTCCTTTAAAAAAAATTTTTTTTTAAACAGTATTCATGTGAATCTATACTTTATCTCCTCTCCCTATTTCTTCGTCCTGTATGTTTTTGTATGATTAAGGCTCACGCCTAAACGTCACAACTTTGTAATCGTTAAGTAATAAAGCTGCTCCTACTTTTTTCCGATTTTATACATTCTAGTATCACAGCTTTACTGCAGTGTTTAGTGTATAGTTATATACTTATACACCAATTATTGTGTTCACAGGAGACAGTCCATACAGGTTCAGGTTTGAAGAACTTCTCACAGCATCGGAGACTCGAACTGAGATCTTTTGCCCTCAGCATTCTAGCATGGTTGACTTGGTTAAATTGGTGAGATTTTTGTCTATACTTAGCAGAACTGTCTTGTAGAGAGTTAATTTTTTTCCCGAGTTTCCTCTGCTAACAGAGTCGTTAGTTCTGATTGAAAAAGAAACCAATTGTTTAAAGCTTAACCTGCTATGAGCCATTTAGACAGAAATTAAAGTCCGTTTATTGCGTCTAGTAGTCTTTCATAATTTTGTACAAAAATATCCTGTAAAGTGTAACATTTCCTCAGTTATAACTTAATCTTTTTGTTTCTCTAATGATTCTTCCAGAGCGTTTCTTTTTATGGCATTATTTTTCAAATCCTGCAGTGTGTTCTAGATTGTCTGGCATAAGGGATCAGTGGGACAACTTACATCTTACATCCTTCCAGTGCCGTTAAACGTCACATAGGGCTCGCATGGTAGTTTGCCACATTTTCCTGTTTTCAACGAGCTTTTTCAGCCTTATCAAAGGATTTTATGCCTACTAATTTGGCCTCAAAATAAGATTTTTTTTAAAGGGCATGCATCTTTCCCATCGCAACATGCCTGTGAGACCTGGATACTTAACAAAACAGTTGAGAAACACATAAATGCCTTTGAATGTAAATGCTACAGAAGAGTTCTTCAAATATCGAGGACACAAAAAAGAACAAATATATCCATACTACAAGAACTTAATATTGAAGAAGGCTGGCTAGTAAAGAGGATTAAAGAGAGAAAACGTAAATATTTTGGACACATTAAACGTCATGATAATCTAGAGAAGACCTTCTTGGAAGGGTACATAATGGGAAAAAGCAAGAGAGGAAGACCAAGGCGAAGATGACTGCAAGACATCGTTGATGATCTGCAAATGGATACATCAGCAGCAGGCCATCTTGCTTAGAACAGAGAGGCCTACAAGAGTGCTGTTAGGGAAGCAAAGTTCCACAAGGGACATGCAAATGACTAATTGAATTTGGCCTCTCTTAACAATATCCTCTTTAGAATTTCATGTAGTTGACCTCTTTTTCTTCAGCCCGTTGTGTTCCACTTGATAGCTTAGTGCTCTGAATTTTGTACCTTCTCCACAAGAAAGGTTGCCTGCATCTGAAGTGCCAGCTTGTTCTATCTTTTACTTATGTGGTGCACTGAGTCAGTTTATTCTTGGCTCAGTTTACCATTGTATCACCCTTTGGTGTACCAACAGGACAAGGAAAATACAGGACTTAGCATTATTTTCTCTGTGTGTGCCTCTTTCATACAAACATAAAGACTGTTCTACCATATGATTCAGCACAACCTGTCTCATGGTTGATCAGAAAAAGAAGAGGGACATATTTTGGTTATGTGATGAGAAGAAACAATCAGAGAATCCTCAAACAAGCTATCAAGTGGAACACAACAGGCTGAAGAAAAAGAGGTCAACCACGTGAAACTGTAAAGAGGACATTGTTAAGAGAAGCCAATTCAGTGGGCATAACATCCCTTGATGAGATTGAAAAACTCGCCGAAGACAGGACATCTTGGCGAACTACCATGCGGGCCCTATGTGACATTTAACGGCATGGGAGGGTTGTAAGATGTAAGACTATATAGTTCAGTGACATGAGTGATGACTAAGACAGTACAGCGGAGGATACAAACATTTGTGAACTACAGCTTCAGGAGGATTTTAAACATTAAATGGCAGGACAAGATCAGGAGCAAGGAGGTCTGGGAAAGGGCAGGACAAGAACCTATGAACATGCAAATCATGTCTAGGAAATGGAAGTGGATTGGCCACACAATGAGGAAACCTGACACCAGCATAACAAGACGGGCACAGATGTGGAACCTTCAGGGAAATAGAAATCAGTGACGGCCTAGAACTACTTCAAGAAGGGAAATTATGAAAGTTCTTAAAGACAAAGGATACATATGGAGGGAAGTAGAGAACAAATCCAAGAGTATGGACAACTGGAGAGCCTTTATCTGTGGTCTGTGTTCCCAAGGGAGTGAAATCTGATGATGATGATGTGCCTTGGTAGCAGGGCTTCTTAGAAGAATTTTATAAGCTGGCAGGAAACAATTTCTGCATCCTCCAAATGCAGCAAACACTATTGATCAGGAATGCTGTTGTAATCCACTACATCATCATCATCATCATCATCATCATTTGCCATCTCCCCACGGAAGGTTGGCCACAATGAAGATTCAGTCTGCTCTGTTTTCTTGCCTTAACAGTGCATTTGGCCAAGCTTGTCCCTAACCATCCCTTGATGTTGTCCACCTGTCTATGTCATTGCCATCCTCTTGTTCTCTTCCATTCAGTCTTGCCATCAAGCAATGTCTTTAGGATTGGATTATGCCTTTTGACATGTCAAAAGTATCTTAGTTGTTTTGTTAGACTAAGATTATTCCACTACAGGCCTCTCATAAAACAGAGGAAGCCCTCTGGGCCCTAGAGTGATGTACCAGCTGGCCCCCCCTCCCCCTCATTGGACCTGCTCTCAAATCCAACACTATTGCTAATGTAACACTATTGCTAATGTAACATTATTGCTAATGTAACACTATTGCTAATGTAACACTATTGCTAATGCTAACACTAAATTATTAAAATGCTTGAAGACATCAATATAGACGGCAAAGACCTGAGGATTGTAAAACATCTATACTGGCAACAAGAAGCAGCGATTCGAGTTGAAAATAGAATTGGAAAATATCAACCTATAAAAGAAAGGGTGCGACAGGGATATGTACTATCTCCAGACCTTTTTTTCTCTGTACAGCGAGAATATTCTAAGAACAATCATCACAGAACCAGGCATAAAAATTGGAGGATACAATATTAACAACCTTCGGTATGCTGACAACACAGTACTGATAGCTGAGAACCAACAAGACCTGCAAAATCTCTTGGATAAAGTCACCAAAGAAAGTGAACAGAAAGGCCTTACTTTGAACATCAAAAAGACAGAGACTATGGTTATATCTAAGAAACAGAATCCACCAGCTTGCAGTATAAAATTAAATGGAACTATTCTAAAGCAGGTGCAGAAATTCAAATACCTTGGAGCAGTAATAACTTCAGATGGGAAATGCAGAACAGAAATTAGGAACAGAATAGGCCAAGCAAAGACTGCATTTCAGAGAATGAGAAATATAACATATTATCCAACACAGCCTTATCAATGAATGTTAGAAAACGAGTTATAAAATGCTATATTGAACTATCTTGTTATATGGAAGTGAATCATGGACAATAGGCAAGTCTGCACAAAAATCATTGGAAGCAGCAGAAATGTGGTTTATTAGAAGAATGTTGAGAATCCCCTGGACAGCAAAAATAACTAATGAAGAATGTATGAGAAGAGCTGGAGAGACAAAAACCTTGTCAAAAAGATAAGAGAGAGACAATGTACTTTCATAGGACATGCAATGAGAAGAGGGGGCAGTGAAAATATTATAACAGGAAAAATAGAAGGAAGAAGATCAAGAGGAAGACCAAGAGAAATGATACTGGACAGTCTGACGGGATGGTGTGAGAGGAGATCACCAACTGAGCTGATGGCCTGCATGAAGGATCGTGTACTCTGGAGAAACATAATAGCCAATGCCAGTCGGCATGGCACATGATGATGATGATGATGACGACGATGATGACGATGATGACAACGATGATGATGATGATTGATGATGATGATGATGATGAAGAACACTAATGCAACTAATGCCTTCATTTGTTGTTGAAGATTATACCTCTGGCTTTGCTATGAAAGATTATGTCCCCTGTGTTACAGTTGCAAGAAACATTTTATGTTCCATTCTTGTTATCATCAGGCACCAGATGTGATGCTGGCAGATGTGGAGCCTCAGTTTCATCTTGACCATGAGCAGCTTTTGTTCAAGAAAAAGTAAGTATCCTCCACACTACAGATCAGATTACATATCACACTACACACCACACAATCACTTTTGCCACTTGTATTTTATACAGTGCCACTATCTTAGTATCTATCTATAGCAGTATATTGAATGTTTGGATGTAAGATAGATAACTCATCTGAGAATTGGAATATTTGTATAAAATGAGTTATCTTCTAAAGTAATCAGCTGTTTTTGAGTGGAGTCCAACTGCTTTGTCTCGGGTTGCACGAGGGTCACGGTTGGGGAATAATAGGAAAAAGGTCAGATGAGAGAGAAATCATATGACTGAGGGACAGTTGTGTTTTGTGTATCGTCTGAGACAGATGTAGATTAGGCTGTTAGAAATGTTGTTGTTTAAGAAATAGATGTAGAATAGAGTGTATTAGGTTGTTCTGATGGCGACAGTAGTCTGCCAGGAACATATATCGTGGAGATGTCCGGTCTTGTGTCCATGGATTTTGTTGATGCCTTTTGTCATTCTCGTCATATCGCTCATCGACTCATCGTGACCTCGTGCATCATTAAAGTCATTTCAACTGTAAAGTTGCTGCTTCTGTATTACTATTTCCACTGAGAGAGAATGAATCTGGGAGCAAGTAAGTCTGTGAAGTGACTAACAAAACAGACGCAAAACAACGTAGAAATAGTAATGTAAGGAAGAACATTATTCCAGCGGACAGTAGTGGGAATATACACAGAAATGAATAGCAGTACATATACAGTTTACATTCTACACACAGCGAATCATCCAAGAATCCTGCTATATATCTCACATATTTCTATTTCTGATGCTGCATTAGGAGTTCATGGAAGTGTAACAGAAGGATACATATATTCTCTTTCACAGCTTCTGTTGGATTGTTGTCTTTGCCCAGCTTTTTTTTTTCCATTTAAAAGGCTGATAATGGCATTATTGACTTTCTTGTTCATCTCTTGAATAAAGTAATGATTCAGACATTACAGTATTTCTGAGTATGAACTTTTCTGTGTTTGGATTTTTTTGGGGTTTTTGGTTTTAGTAAAGCTTTGATCTGAGGCCATCCTGTCTTCCAAACTCCTTGTTCCTATGTGCCCACGTGTCTGAAATCTTTTTGTAAGCTTATTTGATTATGCATGGTCCTAGGGTTATTTTTCTGCTGCTGTACATTGTTCTGACTTCCACCATGTCACTGGCTTGTTGGATTGTTGAGAGAAAGCTGGTTCTATGTTTATTTTACACATTTCATAGGAAAACCACTGCACATTTATTTGAACTTGTCCGAGCATACCTCTGAACTCTGTGAGAGGTTCTTTTTACAATCGGGTAAGTCTTCATGTTTCTCTGTGAAAGAAAAAGAGGCAGACCGCGTGAAACTCTGAAGAGGACATTGTTAAGTGAGGCCAAAGTAACAGGCATAAAATCCCTTGATGAGGTTGAAAGACTCGCCGAAGACAGGAAAAATTGACGAACTACTTTGTGAGCCCTATGTGACGTTTAACGGCACGGAAAGGATATAAGATAAGAAGTCTTCATGTTCCTTTCATTGAGTGGATTACATCTGGTCACATTTTATTCAATTTACTCCTTGTTGGAGGATTTATTCTTTTACCTGAAGGTAGATACTGCAGTTGTAGATATTATTTCCATCAGTCTTTGTTGAAGAATGTATTCTTTTATCTGAAGCTAGATACTGCACATTTGTAGATATTATTTCCATCACACCTTGGTGGAAAATGTATTCTTTTATCTGAAAGTAGATACTGCACAGTTGTAGATATTTTTGTCCATATTATTGCAAGTCTGAAGTATGTTACTTATATTTTCCAACTTCTTCACACTGTCTGCTCTAGTGAGTTGATGTTTGATGTTTTCATTAGTGAAATGAATTAGGAAAAAAAATCACTAATGTTGTGTTGAACTTGTCCTTCTCTTCTGCAGTTGCTGTTAGTGTTGGTGCTTAGACATTGATAATGCTAATGATGCTGCCATTAGAAGGAGCAGAAAATCTGTGTAGCATTTACTTGCTGTAGGGATGTGAAGTGTTAGTGCCTTCACATTTCTAGGTCATTACAGCTTTTGAAGTAGGGTTGCTGGCTTCTGTCCTCAGTGCCTTTGTTTTCCTAGAGAAAACCCAAGGTACATATTTTTTTTAGGCTGAGTTGAACAGGGAGCTGAAGGGATATAACTCTCAAATAGTAACTGAGTTGATAAGTCTGTTATGTCTTGTCAAACTAATAAGAGTAATCCACCACAGGCCTCTCTTAAAACAGGGGAAGCCCTCTGGGCCCTAGAGCAAAGCACTAACTGGACCCCCCCCCCCAGTATCATTGGACCTGCTCACTAATGTGACACCACTGCCTTCATTCGTTGTTGAAGATTATATCTCTTGCTTTGCTGTGAAAGATTATGTCCCCTCGTTGGCACAGCCAACTCCTTGTTGTCGAAATTGTTCAGAACTTGGGTCAGGTAAGAAGAATATGTAATTCCTTTTATTCGCTGAGAGAGATTCTGGGAATCTAGTGTCCTGGAGGGCAGCAGTGTTCACCTTGAAGAGTCACGTGTCTGTGATCAGGAACCCTACCAGCTAAACCACACACTAAATTACAGATCGTATTACATGCCACATTACACATGTACATATCCAAATAGATATCAGCCTACACAATACACTCCATGTCACACAAAGGATTACACTATTTATGTTCATTTTGACATAGGAATATTTTTTTTTATTTTATCTTTAGCCGAGAACACTTGTGCGGAAATGGAGGATTTGGCTCTGTCTACAAGGCTACATACAAGCAGCAGGTTATGGCCATGTTTTATGTTTGATGTTTTTATCAGTGAAAATGTTTTCTGTGAGTGAAAAAAATAGTCTTCTGTCATTGAAACAAGTTGTCTTTTGTCAGTGAAAAGCATTTTCCTCCATCAATGAAAAATGCCATTTGTCAATGAAAAATATGTCCCTTGTCAGTGAAAGTGAAAACTGATGTCTTTTTTCAGTGAAAAATTGTATCTTCTATGAGATAAAAATGTTATCCTCTGTGAAAATGTCCTCTGTCAGTGATAACACCGTCTTCTGTCAGTGATAACGCTTGTCTCCTGTCAGTAACTTGGTCTAGATTAAATAAGAAAGGTTCTCAATCACTTTTTTTTCATTCCGGTGAGTTACGTAAGTTTTAACTTTATTATTTCCCCTTACGTTTTATGTTAAGTCTGATCTGCTGTGGACTCAGATTTAGCTCCATATTCATGGAACAGATTTTTACTTGGTCTTCATTTTTACCTTCATGCACTGAAGTGTACAGCATGATCTATTATCATTCATCTTGCTGATGTATATTCTACATATTAAGTGTCAGTTTTTTCCACAACACAAGAAAGGTACCCAAATTTTGAGTTTTTTTTTTTCCCCAACACAAGAAAGGTGCTCATATTTTCAGTCTTTTTTTTTTCACAACCCAAAGAAGGTGCTCATATTTTCAGTCTTTTTTTCACAACTCAAAGAAGGTGCTCATATTTTCAGTTCTTTTTTCACAACACAAAGAAAGTACTCAAATTTTCAGTTTGTTTCCGCAACACAAGAAAGCTACGCATATTTTCAGTCTATTCCCTCCCTCCCCACAACACAAGGAAGGTTTCTATATTTTCGGGTTTTTTTATTCCCCAACACAAGGGAGGTACCCATATTTTCATTTTTCCCCCAAAAGTAAGGTACCAGTGTTTTCTTTTCCTCCTTCCCCTCCCCACCAACACAAGGAAGGTAGCCATATTTTCATATTTCCCCCCCCCCTTCCCAACACAAGGAAGGTTTCTGTATTTTCAGGTTTTTTTTTATTCCCCAATACAAGGAAAGGTACCTGTATTTTCACCTAGGGTTGATTAGAGGGTACTAGTAAGCAGGTCAACAGGCCATAACTTGGTCATGACATGACAGTACACCGTTGATTGTACTATTTATGACCTAGGAATAAATAGGGGTGATAAACTTATATTTATAAATAAGAAGTATACTGAAATTCATATTAGCAGTGTAAATTAGAGATTATATGTATGAAGAGTTCTCCAAATATCGTGGACACAAAAAAGAACACATATATATATATACTACAAGAGCTTAATATTGAAGAAGGCTGGCTAGTAAAGAGGATTAAAGAGAGAAAACTTAAATATTTTTGACACATTAAACATCATGATAATCTAGAGAAAACCGTCTTGGAAGGGTACATAATGAGAAAAAGCAAGAGAGGAAGACCAAGGCAAAGATGGCTGCGAGACATCGTTGACGATCTGCAAATGGACGCAGCAGCAGCAGGCCATCTTGCTCACAACCAAGAGGCCTACAGGAGTGCTGTTTGGGAGGCAAAGTTCCACAGGGGACATGCAAATGAATGAATGAATGTATGACTCATGTAAGCGAGAACAGTGTTAGTCAGTTTTCGGTGCAAATTATTTTTTTTAACACAAAGTGGGTGAAAAATTAAACTTATTGTTATGTGTTGAAACTTGTGCAGCCAGAGTGTAGTGGGACTTTTTGCCCAGTCTGTACAAAGTCTTTACCATTTATAGTGTTTTTCCCTCCATTTATGATTTAGAGCTCTTTTTTTTGCAATGAATCATTGAATCATATTTGAACCAGGTAAAGTGGCCAGGTAGGTAGTGAAATTTGAGGATAACAGCATACTTTATTTTCATTTTTTTTAACCATTTTGTCTGGACAGGTTGTTGCGGTCAAAGTGTTCAGCGGCGTCGGAGATGTTCATCCACACACATTTCTGAGACATGAGGTACTTGAGGTTTACACCACACATGATTTTGTGTCATGAGGTTTATTGTCACACAAAATGCTGTGACCAAAAAAAAAGTTGTTATATACTGAAGTAGCAACTTGTAACAGCAAGGTTTAGGTTTCTGCAGGTAAAATGAGAGATGGGGGGGGGGGGGGGTAGAAGGAGAGAGTTCAAAAATCTTGTCTTATTCAACAGACATAACATATGAAACTAACATAAAAATTGCTGAGAGTTGAACCCCAAACTCTGGTAAGATCAACACCAGCTAGCTATGAGAAAAAGAGCTGTCTTCAAAAATGAAGAATGCCACCAATAAAGGTCCTTCCTGCCTTGCTTCTTCACACCCAACTGGGGACATAGGCCATCAACAAGGACTCTCCATTTATTTTTGTCCTGGGCTGTTTCTTCTATCCACTTTCAGATGTAGTCACTTTTTTTTTTTTTTAATCTCTGCTTCAAGATTCCTTCGCCAGGCGTTTCTAGGTCTTCCTTGTTCCCTCTTTCCCTGGGGATTCCTGGTGAGAGCATGTCCGGTTATGTTTGCTGTTTGTCTTATAGACACTTTTGGCTTTCACCACACCGCGTCATAGATCTTCATGAAGAACTTCCTTCCTCTCTCAATATTAATTTTTCCTCTTGCTGAAGCTCTTGTTGGCATTTTCATATTTGAAGTATTTTTACAGAGCTTGGTAGCTGGCTCTATGTCCAACCCTCTTAAGATTGGGCTTGGTACCAGCGATAGCGGAGATCTGCGCAGAAATACAGTCTCACCAGATTTTTTTTCTCCTCATACATAATGAACAAAAGCAAATTTGGCACATTTTTTGGTGTCTCAAAAGTGTTTGGAAAAATGTATCACATCAAATTTTTTTTTTTTAAATTTAAAACTTGCATCCATTTCTGAACAAATATGTCCATTATACAAGAATTTATTACTGAAGAAGGTTGCTTACTAAAGAAGATTAAACAGAGAAAACTTAAGTATTTCAGACTATTAAACATCTTGAGAGTTTGAAGAAGACCGTCTTGGAAAGGTACATGATGGGAAAAAGAAAGAGAGGAAGACCAAGGCGAAGATGGCAATAAGACATTGTTGATTATTTGCGAATGGATTCATCAACAGCAGGGAATCTTGCTTACAACTGAGAGGCTTTCAAGAGAACTGTTAGGGAAGGCAAAGTTCCATGTGAGATATGCAAACGAATGAATGAATCCGTTTCTGTAATTTACCTTCACACATCTAGAACCAAAATTCTTAGGTCATGTGACTTCTGGTCTCTTAATACAGGCTGCTCTACTTAGAAGGCTGAATCACCCAAGCATCATAGCCCTGGTTGGAGTCTCTCTACGGCCAGTGCCACTTGTGGTCATTGAGTTTGCTCCAAGGGGGTCTCTTAGTGATGTGTTCATGTCTGGGGTTCACCTCTGCCGCAGCCTCCAGCTGAAAATATCACAGCAGGTAGTACTTTATTATTTGTTTCTCCTGTATTGTCATGTCAGGGTTACATGTCAGTGTTACATGTCAGGGTTACATGTCAGGATTACATGTCAGGGTTACATGTCAGTGTTACATGTCAGTGTTACATGTAAGGGTTACATGTCAGTGTTACATGTCAGTGTTACATGTCAGGGTTACATGTCAGGGTTACATGTCAGTGTTACATGTCAGTGTTACATGTCAGGGTTACATGTCAGGGTTACATGTCAGGGTTACATGTCAGTGTTACATGTCAGGGTTACATGTCAGTGTTACATGTCAGTGTTACATGTCAGGGTTATATGTCAGTGTTACATGTCAGTGTTACATGTCAGTGTTACATGTCATGGTTACATGTCAATGTTACATGTCAGGGTTACATGTCAGGGTTACATGTCAGAGTTATGTGTCAGTGTTACATGTCAGTGTTACATGTCAGGGTTATATGTCAGTGTTACATGTCAGTGTTACATGTCAGTTTTACATATCAGTGTTACATGTCAGTGTTACATTAGGGAGCACCTCAGACTACTCTGATGTTTCTGCTGGTGAAGTATAGTTAGCCAATATCTTAATTCACTTCCTGAAATACCCTCTAGAAGAGCAAACTGTTTCACAATAGCCTGACAGGAGAGGCAGGGGTCAGTATGTGATATCAGTGTTGTGTCCTGCAAAATGGAAATCAGCATCATTTATTACGGTCACTGATAGCAAATGTCATTTGTAGCAGATGGCATTGTCATGTATGACATATGTCAGTGTCGTTTATGGCATATGTATGCGTATTTGACTTGTACAAAATGTCATTGACATGTGAAAATATTAGTTGGTACCATATGTTGTGTCATGTATAACTAAATGTCTGTGTTTATAAAGTCAGTGTGTAGATCTCTCTCTCTCTCTCTCTCTCTAAAGGTCCCTACTGTCAGGCCTAAGATATCATGTCCTTCCACAACCCTCCATCCCTTGTGCATCTCAGAAGACCTGTCACTGAGCATTTCCTATGCCAAGATGCCAAACCATCAAACATCTTTTCTCTCTGTCTACCTCTGTCTCTTCTACCTTCCATCTTACCCATTGCCGTTAGATGCTCTAGCCCGCCTCTCTTTCAGTCACACCCCACATATCTGGATTGTCATTTCCTGGTCTTCATCATAATTGTCCTTGTTTCTGGTGGCCTTTTCAGAACTTCATTCAGTTTTCTCACTGTCCAAGCTACCTTCAGCATAATGTAGATGACAGTTTAACAGTATAAAAGATATCCCACTTGACAGACGTCAGGTGTAAGAAGATCTTAGTGTCATATATTTGAAGCGCTTAGAAAATATGTCACATGATGTTTATGTTTTATCTTGCCTTGTCTTCTGTCTCCCTAGAACTATGGGTTGGTGTTCTTTAGAGCTGTGAAAGTGTTGAGGCACAGCATCATGACAGCTTGGGCGAAGGCTACGGCAGCTTTTTTTTATCCCTTTGTGCTGTTAAAAAGTAGGGAATGTGCAATACTTCTTTAGCAGACTCCACTGTCATTGTGGACTATGGTGGTCCCATTAACAGATTCCACTGTCATTGTAGTCTGTGTTGATCCCTTTAGCAGACTCCACTGTCATTGTGGACTGTGTTGATCCCTTTAGCAGACTTCAGTGTCATTGTGGACTATGGTGGTCCCATTAACAGATTCCACTGTCATTGTGGTCTGTGTTGATCCCTTTGGCAGATTCCACTGTCATTGTGGACTATGGTGATCCCTTTAGCAGACTCCACTGTCATTGTGGGCTATGTTGATCCCTTTAGCAGACTCCACACTCATTGTGGACTATGGTGATCCCTTTAGCAGACTCCACACTCATTGTGGACTATGGTGGTCCCTTTAGCAGACTCCACTGTCATTGTTGTCTATGTTGATCCCTGCCCCATTAGCCTGGCTAGACTTGTTACTGAGCATACAAAAAAAAAAAAGAAAGGTTGGACAGGATCATAATAATTCACCAACAATGATGATATCATGTCAGCTATGGCTCGCTGATTGCCCAGACAAAACCTCATCTTCACCTCTGTTTATGTCATGTAAAAGTATTTGTTACTGTTAAATATTTTAGTGGCATCAAAACACACACAGAAGTAGAAGTGTTTGAAGTACTTGTTTCACATTATTGTTGCCCGCAGGTATCTGAAGGACTGGCATACTTGCATGGCCTGGATGTCATCTACAGGGACCTGAAGCCAGACAATGTCCTGGTCTTTTCTCTCATAGCCGAGTCTGTGGTAGGTCAGGCTAATGTGGCCTTTGATTTACACCATAAGATAAAATAATGAAGTATGTAGTATGTTAGACTAATGTACCATTTGATGTACACAATTTGTGGTATGTTAGGTTAACGTAGCATTGATGTTAGATTAACGTAGCATTTGATGTGCACAATCTGTGGTTAGTTAGATTAATGTAGCATTTGATGTACGTGTACACTTCCTCTTATTCAGGTTTCTGAGCCATTAAGGCCCAATTCTGCAGATAAAGTTCGCCTCCATTCTTCTCTGTTCCAGGGGAAACCCCAGGAACCCATTATTTGAGGCTGGGTTGACCCCAGTGTCAGTATATTTGATCAAAAATTCTGTTTGAGTGTGAAATCAAACTCTGCATTGGTGTTAACTAAGAACAACTGAAGATTTACCACAATACATTTGGAATAATTTCCTATTTAGACCACCACTTCTTCCCATATTTGAATAGTACCACAATATGGGATTTTGTTGTAGGAAAAAAACCACCTCCTAGCAAAGTGTATTCCTTTGCCCCATATATGTATGCAAAATGTGTACCAGTACTTCTTTATATACAAAGTACTTTGACCTGTCTCTTGTTGGACATGAGTTATTTCCTCCTTTTATTTTTTTTTTATAATAATATCTTGGTTTCTATATTTTTTTTTGTTTGGTAGTTTTCAACAATATTAGAATTCTGTCTGTCTATTTGTCTCAGAGAAATGCAAGTATTGTTGCTTGTGGGATCTGTTTTTTTTAAAAATTAATCTGTCATCGGTGAATATCAAAATTGCTGATTGTAGCATTTCTTAGTTTTTGTGTGTAAAAAGTAGCTCATTTGTTTGTCTCAGATTTTGAGATCTCTGTTTATCTTTTTTAACTTATTATGACATCTCAGTTTTTAATCTGCCTCAAGTAAATGTGTTCTGGTGTCTCTCAATTTTTATCTATCTCAGGTAAATGTCAAGATTGCTGATTATGGCATCTCTTAATTCTTATCTATCTCAGGTAAATGTCAAGATTGCTGATTATGGCATCTCTTAATTCTTATCAATATCAGGTAAATGTCAAGATTGCTGATTATGGCATCTCTTAATTCTTTATCAATCTCAGATAAATGTCAAGATTGCTGATTATGGCATCTCTTAATTCTTATCTATCTCAGGTAAATGTCAAGATCGCTGATTATGGCATCTCTTAATTCTTATCTATCTCAGGTAAATGTCAAGATTGCTGATTATGGCATCTCTCAGTTCTCAACATTCAGCCTCAGAGCCCAGGAAGGAACAAAAGGTTACAGGTCACCAGAGGTCATCCGTGGGGAGACTTATACTTCCAAGGTCAGTGATGATACCTGTCGTCTGTTAATTAATGTGTGTTCCACTCGTTCTTGTTTCATTAATTTATAGTTCATGTTTCATTGGCTTGTTAATTTGTATTTCATTATTTTTGTTCTATTCATAACCTAAAAAAGTTTTACATATAATTGTTGTTGTCTATAGATGTCATGAAGAAATAACTTCACCCGTGAACTGGCCTCTCTGTCAGGATTTCTCCATTTATAAACTCCCTCAGTGTCAGAATAACATTTTCTAGAGATGTTCATGATTTACATTCTCTAGAGATGTTCATGATTTACACACTCTAGAGATGTTCATGATTTACACTCTCTAGAGATGTTCATGATTTACACTCTCTAGAGATGTTCATGATTTACACTCTCTAGAGATGTTCATGATTTACACTCTCTAGAGATGTTCATGATTTACATTCTCTAGAGATGTTCATGATTTACACTCTCTAGAGATGTTCATGATTTACACTCTCTAGAGATGTTCATGATTTACACTCTCTAGAGATGTTCATGATTTACATTCTCTAGAGATGTTCATGATTTACACTCTCTAGAGATGTTCATGATTTACACTCTCTAGAGATGTTCATGATTTACACTCTCTAGAGATGTTCATGATTTACATTCTCTAGAGACTCCTAGAAATTAGATATGCCAGTGATAATGTACTTCTATCAGACAACTCAGATGGACTGCAACAGTTGATTCTCTCAACCAAAAGACATAGCTAAGCTCAGAACCTCGTTTTGAACACCAACAGAACCAAAGTAATGATATTTGACAAAATGAGAAGCAAACCCAAAATTACACTGGACCATCAAGAGGAATTAGAATATCTAGGTTCAGTCATCACTACCAGTAGTGACTACACAGTGGAAATCAAAAGAAGACTAGCAGGTGCATCATAGTAACTAACACAAATGAAGAGTATGTGGCAAGCACCTATAAATTTCATCATCATCATCAGGTGCCTTGCCGACTGGCGTTGGCTATTATGCTTCTCCAGAGTACACAATCCTTCATGCAGGCCACCAGCTCAGTTGGTGATCTCCTCTCACACCATCCGGTCAGACTGTCCAGTATCATTTCTCTTAGTCTTCCTCTTGATCTTCTTCCTTCTGTTTTTCCTGTTGTTATAATATTTTCAATGCCCCCTCTTCTCATTGCATGTCCTATGAAAGTACATTGTCTCTCTCTTATCTTTTTGACAAGGTTTTTTTGTCTCTCCAGCTCTTCTCATACATTCTTCATTAGTTGTTTTTGCTGTCCAGGAGATTCGCAACATTCTTCTAATAAACTACATTTCTGCTTGTTCCAATGATTTTTGTGCAGACTTGCCTATTGTCCATGATTCACTTCCATATAACAAGATAGGTTCAATATAGCAGTTTAGGACTTGTTTTCTAACATTCATTGATAAGGATGTGTATAAATGTACATACCTGCAATAACTTAAGTATACTGATAGTTACATACATGTATATACATTCACTCACTTTTACAAGCATATAGATATAATATATGTAAAGGTATAATGCACACACAGTGAGTAGGAATTTACAGAAATTTAGGAAACTAAACTGTCCTTCCTGACAGGATAACTCCACTCATAAACTGTCCTTCCTGACAGGATAACTCCACTCATAAACTGTCCTTCCTGACAGGATAACTCCACTCATAAAATGTCCTCCACAGCAGGATAACTCTAATTATAATCTGTCCTCCATAAGCAGATAACTCCAACCACCAACTACCCTCTCTCACAGGAGAAACTCCACCCAAAATACCTGTCTTCTCTGAGAGCTGTGATTTCATTCCATCAATTAAAAATTATTGGAAGCACAAATCTGACAAGAAAAGCCCCCCCCCCTCTACCCCCCACAGTTAAAGAAATAGAGCATTAACAGTTATCACTGTTATCAAAAGCAACTTTAACATACTGTTGTGTTAGATAGTTTTGAAAGAAGGACCACCATCATTGTATACAAAGCACATCCACGGGTGCTCATTCTCCTCTTCGGAAACCTCCTTCAGCATATAAAACTCCACGGGTGCTCATTCTCCTCTTCGGAAACCTCTTTCGGTATATAAAACTAACTGCAACCACCCTGTTCTGGTTGACTGTCCTCATGAAGCTTTTTCATTTTTAGCCACACTCCCAGTTCTTTCATTCTTGACAATGACACTGATTCATGGTTGTTGGTAAAGTTTTTTTGTCTGACCAGCTACTTTTATAGCACTGATGATGCTGTCTCAGTCCATCATCTGCCTTTCATCTATGAATCTATGATAGCTGAGCTGGCCAGTTGATCTGCTCTTTCGTTTCCCTTGACATTTGTATAGCATGGTATAAAAATACTATGATATGTATAGTCATATGACACAAGTATGCATACAAACATATTCAAACACTGCTATAAATTTGTGACAGTTTAATGTCAAAACAAAGACATAAACTAGAGACAGAAAGGAAGCCTTGATGTTAAAACTAAAACATAAACTAGAGACAGAAAGGAAGCCTTGATGTTAAAACTAAGACATAAACTAGAGACAGAAAGGAAGCCTTGATGTTAAAACTAAAACATAAACTAGAGACAGAAAGGAAGCCTTGATGTTAAAAAAAGAACTGAACTAAATAAATCAAATGAACTTTGACATTAAAACATTGAATTAGAAATTACTCTAGAATCAAATAAATCAAAAGTACAAAGGTTCAAAATCAGACTCTGGCATCACTGTATTCAAGACAGCTCCAAATATGCTCCGCCCCATGCCGCAGCATCCATCTAAGAGTGTGTTTGCTAATAGTTCCCATCAAGTGTTGGTTCTTTATGATGTGTTTTCTGCCGCACAGTTCAGATTTTCTACCAGCACGTTTAATTTGTTCCAGCTGCAGCGATCTTCTCACAATTTTATTGTTCTTCCATTCCTGCTCTTCATTTTCCCGCAGTCTTTCAAATACATCTTTAGCAATGTTGCTGTTGTCCATTCTCAGCCTGCCATTTATTTTTGCTTGTCCAGCAAGTCTGTCTGGCGCTTCTTTTCCATGTACTCCCACATGCCCTGGACATCAAGTAAATCTTGATGTGGAAACAATAAAAGGGACAGCGACTGCAGTAAAACTGGTTTAAATAATAAAGGTAGATAGAGGTGTATGATGCAGTTTTACAAAGTGGCAGAGGGAGTGAGTAAAGTGAGAAAAAATGAATAGAAAGTATGAGAATGTATAAATGAAAAACATACAACATTGGATATTTCGGCGTGAGCTGTTTTTGAGGATTACATGCACAATGAGACACAAAAAAAACAAACAAACAAACAAAAACAAAGAACTTATCTCAATGTGGGGTCCTCCAGAAGTAGGAAATGTGTGTCTAGTCTTAGAAAGATCACGCAGACCACAACAAAGGATACCCAATAGACCCAATTGTAAAGAAGAGGTGGAGAGAGAGGAGGAAAACAAATGGTAGAAAGGGGTGGGGGGAAAGGCAATAGAAACATGATAGCCACTAGAGGGGGTGTCAGGGGGAGGGGGGAAGGAGGGAAAAGGGAGAGATAATGAATGAAGAACATAAACTGGTGAATAGGACAAGACCCTATAAACACCAATACGTTGCCAGAGAAGAAAAGAGGGTGGTGGTAGGGAAGGGTAGGTAGGAGAAAGAAAGTAGAGTTAAAAAAAAGGGGAGTGGAAAACTAAAGAAGTTACAGAAAGCTAAAGAATGAAGTGAACAACAGAAATCAAGTAAACCTTGACAGGTAGCTAAACAAGTCAATAAAGATAGCTTGATGTTAAGATGAAGAATTTAAAACTTAGATAGATCAGATCATTAGCTCCTTAATGACACAGTTCAAGTGGTGGAAGCTTCTGAATTTTAGAGAAATGCTCCACTACTTCCAGTTTGTTTCTTTTCTTGCCAGGCTGACATTTTCTCACTGGGACTGCTCATGTTCATGATCCGAACTGGAGGTGTTCATCCATTTCATGAAAATGAACTTGAAATTGATGAGGCCATTGCTGAGGTGAGATTTTTTTTTAGTTATTTTGGCATTCATTACTTGTTGCTTCATGGTAGCTTCTATGAACTTGATATATTATAGATATCTGTCATTGTAAAGGTTATTTCTTACACCCTGTGATATTTTTTAGAGCTATCTTTGATTGTGAAGATGATTTCTTGCATGTGATGAGATTTCTTAGAATTGGGTACCTTTGTGAAGATGATTTCTTGCATGTGATGAGATTTTTTTTAAGAGTTGGGCACATGATTTTGTGAGGTCTTGTAGAGATAGAGAATTAAACTTGAGAGGTCTTGTAGAGATAAAGAATTAAACTTGAGAGGTCTTGTAGTGATAAAGAATTAAACTTGAGACAATAAAGGAACTTTATGCTAAGACAGCAGAATGAATTTGAGACATTAAAAATGAAAAACAAAAAAAAAAACGTGATGCTTTCATAGAGATGATTTCTTAAGTTTTTGTGAAATTTCCTGTTGTTTCCATAAACATCTTACATCCTTCCCATGCCGTTAAAGTCTCTTAGGGCTGACATTGTAGTTCACCAAGTTTTCCTGTTTTTAGTGAGCTTTTCAAGGGATTTTATGCCCACTAAACTGGCCTCTCCTAACAATGTCCTCTTTAGAGTTTCACGTGGTCAACCTCTTTTTATTCGGCCTGTTGTGTTCCACTTGATAGCTTGTTTTATTTCCATAAACATGGAAGATTAATTAGTTTGTCACTGCCTTTCAAAGTATGTTCTTTGTTGTTCAGAAAATGGCTTTAGCGCAGTTGGGACCTATATTTTTCACTCTCCCCACCTATTCCAGTTACCAACTCAGAATGAGTATCACAGGCAGCATAGATACCCCAAACACCTGAGACAATCTCCATAGATACTCTAAATACCCGAGATAATCTTCCTAGATACTCCAAATACCTGAAACAATCTCCATAGATACTCCCGACACCTGAGACCATCTCCATAGATACTCCAGACACCTGAGACAATCTCCATAGATACCCCAAACACCTGAGACAATCTCTATAGATACTCCAAATACCTGAAACAATCTCCATAGATACTCCAAATACCTGAGACAATCTCCATAGATACTACAAATACCTGAGACAATCTCCATAGATACCCCAAACACCCGAGACAATCTCCATAGATACTCCAAATACCTGAAACAATCTCCATAGATACTCTAAATACCTGAGACAATCTCCATAGATACTCCAAGCACCTGAGACAATCTCCATAGATACTCCAAACACCTGAAACAAATGTCTAACCCCGAGACCATGTAGGACACTCTGTCAAAGTGTGTAACTGCTGATTATTTTATTGCCATTGTTTGTGTTTGTCCTAATCTCTCTTCCTTGACCACTCAATGCATTCATTGTCATTGTCTCAGTTATTCATGAAGGTCTTGTCATACTAAATGATCTTCATTGTCTCAGTTATTCATGAAGGTCTTGTCATACTAAATGATCTTCATTGTCTCAGTTATTCATGAAGGTCTTGTCATACTAAATGATCTTCATTGTCTCAGTTATTCATGAAGGTCATGTCATGCTAAATGATCTTCTATTTGATCTTGTCCTGTCAGAACTGGCGTATACCACCTTTAACCGGCCGGTGTCCTCCCTGGCATGACTTCCACCAGCTGGTCATCCAGTGCCTCAACCACATGCCAGATGACAGACCAAAGGTTGGTACCTCTCAGTCTTTCTGCTCTTTCTAAGTGACCAATTACACACTTTTACAATTACGAGGGGAAGTCACTAAGTAACTTGCAAAATGAAATATTTTATCAGTGGCAGTTATCAGGTAGTATTTAAATATATCCTTAGATAGTACCATCATCCAACTTTATAACAGTTGTATGTATGGGGCGCTGGGAGTTAACGTGCACATGTGCAAAGCAATAACAAAATGGCTATCCAACTGTTAGTGTGTACCAAAAAAGAACAGAAGTGTAGTGCGATTTTTGTGGGCCAAAGGACATTCAGTTGAGGACATTCATAAGGAAATGATTGCAGTTTATGCTGAAAAGTGTTATTCAGTAAAGTGGTCTATAACTCGGTAAAAGAATTTTCTCAGGGATGCAACGAAATTGCTGACAAAGTCCGACTTGTCCATCCTGTTCTGGGGGGAAGGTTATCCTGACAGTGTTCTGGGATTATCAAGGAGTGTTGTTAACCAAGTTCCAGAAGTATGGTAACAGTGTGGATTCTGTATTGTACTGTGAAGTTCTGTTGATGCTACGGGATGCATTTCGAAGAAAACGTCCTGGTCTGCTGACTAGAGGTGTGCTTCTCCTTCATGACAATGCCAGACTACATACGGCTCAGTTAACCCAAGAGAAAATTAGCCAGTTGGGTTGGGAAGTTCTTGAACCTCCACCCTATGAAGGTGGATCCTATAGTCCACCCTATAGTCCTGACTTAGCTCCAAGTGATTTTCACCTGTTTGATCCATTGAAAAACCACCTTGGCGGGAGAAGATTCTCAAGTGATGAAGAGGTGGAAACAGAAGTAAATAAATGGTTCAGAAATCGGACTCCCAATTTTTAATGCCATGGGTATTGCATCACCGATTACACGATGGGACAAATGTATCAGTGTTGGCAGCGATTACATTGAGAAGTAGGGGAATAATGTAGGCTTAAAAATTAAAAGTTCTCAAATTACTGTCGCATTTAGTTTTTTTTAACAGGCATTTGCGAGTTACTTAGTGACTTCCCCTTGTATGTTTGCCTATGGGAGAAAAATTAATTAAAATGAACCCTTTTTCCAGTGAGATAAATTTTTAGATCTCTCCAGCGTCTTCCATCCCAGCTGCAGAGTGAGTTCCTGGTGGCTAATTTTTATTTTGTTTTAAACATTTAATATCCATCTGCAAGGCAAGGTATACTGGTTTACACTGTACACATTTCATTAGTGAATGAAAAAAAAAATTGGTCTTTTATTAGAGTTCTTAACCCTCAAACAGAAAACAAATGTGTCTGTATAGTGAATGTTACTGTACGTGAATAATGTCACATATTTTATTGTACGTGAAGAATGTCGTATATTTTATTGTACATGAAGAATGTCACATATTTTATTGTACATGAAGAATATCACATATTTTATTGTACATGAAGAATATCACATATTTTATTGTACATGAAGAATATCACATATTTTATTGTACATGAAGAATATCACATATTTTATTGTACATGAAGAATGTCACATATTTTATTGTACATGAAGAATGTCACATATTTTATTGTACATGAAGAATATCACATATTTTATTGTACATGAAGAATGTCACATATTATAGTGTTCAGTGGAATGAACTGAGTCAGTCAACTGCATGTCCCTTGCAGAACTTTGCCCCCCTAACAGCTCCACTGTAGGCCTCTCAGTTGTAAGCAAGATGCCCTGCTGCTGATGCCTCCATTTGCAGATCATCAGTGATATCTTGTAGACATCTTCACCTTGGTTTTCCTCTTTCTTTTTTCCATGATGTACCCTTCCAAGACTGTCTTCTCTAAATTATCATGATGTTTAATATGTCCAAAATATTTAAGTTTTCTCTCTTTAATCCTCTTTACTAGCCAATCTTCTTCAATATTAAGTTCTTGTAGTATGGATATATTTGTTCTTTTTTGTGTCCTTGACATTTGAAGGATTCTTCTATGTCATTTTCTCAGCTGTTTTGTTAAGTGTCAAGGTCTCACAGGCATATGTTGCAATGGGAAAGATGGATGCCTTTAAAAATCTTATTTTTGTTGTTCTGTCTGTTCCTCTCCACAGCTTCTTTAGTTGTTTTACTTTCTGAAGAGCGATAGATGTCCTCCTTTTAATTTCCCTCATTATATCTCCATTATTAGTTAGTAGTGATCCAAGATATTCAAAACTACAACAGACCAAGACTGTCCCATTTCTCCATTGCACCCGCAGTAACAGGTCCAGTTTGGTTATAGGGAAGGGGTCGCTATACTCTCCATGGCAGTGGAGTCTTGCTAAAGAAATGTTGCACCTCTCCTGCATTTCAGCTCTTTTCAGGGTCTAAAGAAAAAAGGTCACCATAACCTGCTCCCCATTGGACATGATGTGTATGCCTCAAAAATTTTCTCGCGTCACCTGCATAGAACATCACAGTTGCAGTGAGACAGAACATGAACAATTGATAACTGATGCTATTTATTTGTATTTGCAGCAGTTGTTCATTTAAATATTTGTTTTCTCACAGGCGCAAGAGGTCTTTGACATGCTCGTTTCTGCCGATTTTTTTAGTCTGCGAGAAATGCTGTTCATGTCTGTTGGGACTCCTGTAACTTGTATGGCAGTTCAGGTTGCACAACTATTAACAATTTTGTTGTAAATAAAGTGTTGTGGTTATGGATACTTTATCTATTTTCAGTACTAACTGGATAAATGTGAAGTTTGATATCTTAAATAGATAAATTATTTGTTTCACAGATAAGTTATCTGCTTGATAAATTGTAACTTTTAACATGGATAATTCAGAAGTATGAAGTATTATTGCAGCATGTAGTGTTAGTTTTGAATAATTTGTATAGATGACATGCCTGTTTGCCAAGTAAACTGTTTGCTTCTGTGTTATGACAACATACACTGACTTGTTACTTTAAGTTAAAAAAATTATCTTATATTAATTTTACAAAACTTATCAAGTATCTTACATCTTACATCCTTCCCATGCCATTAAATGTCACATAGGGCTCGCATGGTAGTTTGCCAAGATTTACTGTTTTCAGCAAGCTTTCCAGCTTCATCAAGGGATGTTATGCCCACTGAACTGGTCTCTCTTAGCAATGTCCTCTTTAGAGTTTCACGTGATCGACATATTTTTCTTTGGCCTGTTGTGTTCCACTTGATTGCTTGTTTTGGGATTCTCTGATTGTTTCTTCTCAGCACATGACCAACATATGTCCATCTTTTTTTTATTACCAATGAGACAGGTTGTTGTTCGCTCATCTGTCTTATCTCTGCTTTGCTGATTTCATTCCACTTTATACCAAGTATTTTCCTAAGGCATTAGTTTTCAAAAGTCTAATTTCTTGTCTATTTCTTTAGTTGTTTTCCAGTTTTCACATGCATAAATGAGAGTGGAAATTACATTTGAATTGAGTAATCTTAACTTGGTTTTTGTGCTTATAACTTTTGAATGCCATATGTTCTCAAGATTCTTGAAGGTCAATAGTTCTTTTGCAATTCAAATTCTAACTTCCTTTCTGGTGTCACCATCCTGGTCTATGTGGCTGCTGAGATATGCAAAATAGTTTACTTCTTCAACAGCTGTTCCTTCTATGTATATCAAGTATACCATACAAATATAACCAAGTTTATGATGAAACATAATAACAGACAAACATAACCGGACAAGATTTCAGCTGGAATCTCCAGGGAAAGAGGAAACAAAGATGACCTAGAAACACCTGGCCAAGGAGTCTTGAGATCAAAAGATTGACTTGATCTGAAGACGGATATATAAAACAGCCCAGAATAGAAATGCAAGCCCTTTCTGATGGCCTATACCCCAGATAGGAGCAAAGAAGGCAAGACAGATAAATATTTTAACAGAGGCAACTGAGACCCTTTCAGTATTTTATCTTCATGCTCTTTCTTGAGAATATAAATTTACTCTGAGAGTTGTAAAACCACAATATTTTTATTTTCCCCCAGAAAAAGGACAACACAGACATTTTAGTATGTGCCGCCAGTGGAGAAGGTGTACACAAGGAGTTGAGTACATTCAACCTACTGGAATATGAGGATAACGTACCACATTCGAAGAGGATGACACAGTCTAATGACTATGGTGTAAGTGGGATTATCTGATCTACATATCTTACAGTCTAATGACTGTGGTAAGATTACCTTATCTATGGATCTGAGAGTCTTAAAGACTAGAATGGTTATCTAATTTATAGATCTAACCATGGATTGATCACTTTTTCTATAGATCTAACTTTCTAATGACCCAGCAGGATTACCTCATCTAAAAATCTAGCATTCTAATGGCTCTACTAGAATTGTGGCCTGTTTGGCAGAGTGGTTAGACACTCAGTCTACTAATCCGGTGATACTGGTTTCAAATATATCCATACTAAAATAGTTTAATACTGAAGAAGGCTGGTTTATAAAGAAGATTAAACAGGGAAAACTTAAGTATTTTGGACATATTAGACATCATGAGACACTGGAGAAGGCAGTCTTGCTGTAGTACATAGTGGGGAAAAAGAAAGAGAGGAAGATCAAGGCAAAGATGGCAATAAGACATTGTTGATGTTTTTCAAATGGATGCATCAGCAGCAGGGCATCTTGCTTACAACTGAGAGGTCTTCAAGAGAGCTGTTAGGGAGGCAAAATTCCCAAATGGGACATACTAATGAATGAAATGACTGGGTCATGTCCCAACAGTGAGGATTTCTTTCAGGTACCATTCATTCATTCATTCATTTGCATGTCCCTTGTGGAACTTTGCCTCCCTAATAGCACTCCTGTAGGCCTCTCGGTTGTGAGCAAGATGACCTGCTGCTGATGCATCCATTTGCAGATCATCAACGATGTTTTGCAGCCATCTTCGCCTTGGTCTTCCTCTCTTTCTTCCTCTCTATCTTTCTTCCTCTCTTTCTTTCTTCCTCTCTTTCTTCCTTCCTCTCTTTCTTTCTTCCTCTCTTTCTTTCTTCCTCTCTTTCTTTCTCCCTCTCTTTCTTTCTCCCTCTCTTTCTTTCTTCCTCTCTTTCTTTCTTCCTTTCTTTCTCCCTCTCTTTCTTTCTTCCTCTCTTTCTTTCTCCCTCTCTTTCTTTCTTCCTCTCTTTCTTTCTCCCTCTCTCTCTTTCTCCCTCTCTTTCTTTCTTCCTCTCTTTCTTTCTCCTTCTCTTTCTTTCTTCCTCTCTTTCTTTCTCCTTCTCTTTCTTTCTTCCTCTCTTTCTTTCTCCCATTATTTTCAGGTCCCACCACACCAAACAGGACCCAAGGTCCACCCAACTTCTAAAAATGGGTTCCAGAGAAACTGGGAAGGTATATGCAGCCAGGTGTGATATTATTATTATTATTAATTACTTAAGATCTGAAGTTTCTCTTGCATGTGTGTGTGTGGCTGTGTGCCAGAAGTGCCACATCATCTGTGAAGTCACTGTCTTCCAATTGGTTCCACAATGTCTATTGTACTCCATTTCTTTTCCCTTGTGTGGTAGTTTTCATGATCCATTCTCAGCATGTTTTGTATTTTCAGCCTGTCCAGCCAGTCTAGCAGTCTACTTATTTCCATGCACGCCTGCATCTTACATCCTTCCCATGCTGCTAAACATCACATAGGGCCCACATGGTAGTTTGCCAAGATTTCCTGTCTTCAGCGAGTTTTTCAATTTCATCAAGGGCCCACTGAGCTGGCCTCTCTTAACAGTGTCCTCTTTAGAGTTTCATGTGGTCGGCCTCTTTTTCTTTGGCCTGTTGTGTTCCTCTTGATAGCTTGTTTTGGGATCATCTGATTGTTTCTTCTCATCACGTGACCGACATATGTCCATCTTCTTTTTCTGATAACCCATAAGACAGGTTGTTGTTTACTCATCTGTCTTATCTCTGCATTGTTCTTGAATTTGTTCCACTTTATACTGAGAATTTTCATTCGGCATACACCTGTATGCCCTGGACAGAATATCAAACAGGTCCAGTCAGTCTCCAAAAAAAATTGTTTTCCTGTTTTGAAACTAAAGAGAAAAATATCATTAACCCTAAATAGATCCAGCTCTGCACAGTGTCCTTTCAGCTTCATATTTGTAACTTTTTTCTTTTTTAATCTTTCACTGCAAAAAAAAAACAAAACATGAAAATAAAAAAAGCAGGGTATAGGTACAATCTTCAGCAGTGGAAGGATCCAATGTCTACAGCCAATCAGTAAAGAGCACATTCTCCTTGGAACAGACATGGGCAAGATCCACGTTTTCAGTGCCACTACCAACAGTCTGTGTCATTCTACCCGTCAGCTGCAGGGATCCATTCTGTCACTGTGTATTGTTCAACGGTATTCTCCCTAGTGGCTTTTTCATAGTGTTATTAAAATATATTAGTGGGAGCAGAGATTATTTGTGGTAGTGTAGCCAGTCAGAACTGGTCAAGGCCAGACTGATGCTTCTAGTAACAGCCTTGGCTTGCCAAGATGGTGCAGAATGTCGAGGAATTTTTTTTTATGGATCTTCAAGCTAGCCACTGTAATCTACTGTAAATTTAATACAGTGCTTATATTTGAACATCTTGGCTGCGTCAGCTGCTAAGATCACTCCACTGACAATTCCAGGGAAAAATATGACATATTCATACATTTTTACTATAATTTTTTTCCGTAATTGGGAATGATATTGGACTTTGTTTCATCTGTCAGAATGTTCTAAAGGGGCAGTGAAGTTATCAAATTCAGCCAGTCAGAGCTGCGAAGTTATCAGGTTCAGCCAATCAGAGATGGTGAAGTTATGAGGTTCAGCCAATCAGAGATGGTGAAGTTATCAGGTTCAGCCAATCAAAGCTGTGAAGTTATCAGGTTCAGCCAATCAGAGCTGTGAAGTAATGAGGTTTGGCCAATCAGAGCTGTGAAATTATCAGGTTCAGCCAATCAGAGCTGTGAAGTTATCAGGTTCAGCCAATCAGAGCTGTGAAGTTATCAGGTTCAGCCAATCAGAGCTGTGAAGTTATGAGGTTCAGCTAATCAGAGCTGTGAAGTTATCAGGTTCAGCCAATCAGAGATGGTGAAGACTCTAGTCCACCTGCAACAGTGCTCCCTGAGGCTGATTGTTCATTAAGATTTACAAATGAGGATAGGGTTAAGATTTCCTCCATGATCCTAGAGTTTACAGAGAGGCTTGTGCTTGGGGTACATTCCAGAAAATTAGGATAACAAAAAAGTAATCCTCTCTTAATTCAACATTTAGGATGTTACAAGAATTCTGTACATCAACAACTGCAGATGAATCGGTTCCATAATTACAAGAAGATTACCTACCAACTGACCAACCAGTCAACCAAGCAAACTAACAAACCAACCAGTCACCCAAACAAAATAACCAACCAACCAGTCACCCAAGCAAAATAACCAACCAACCAGTCACCCAAGCAAAATAACCAACCAACCAGTCACCCAAGCAAAATAACCAACCAACCAGTCACCCAAGCAAAATAACCAACCAACCAGTCACCCAAGCAAACTAACCAACCAACCAGTCAACCAAGCAAACTAACCAACCAACCACTCACCCAAGCAAACTAACCAACCAACCAGTCAACCAAGCAAAGAAAGACAACCAATAAACTATCCAATCATCAGGCCCAAATTTAAGTAATAATATACTTGTGCGTTTTCATTTGCTTGTGAACTATGCCGTTTTGTTTTTATCTGCAGATCAACTCTTTCAGAATTAGAACTATGCTGGTTATATTTTTTTTTATTTACCACATTATTTCAATTTTTTTTTAAAAAAAGTTAAATAGTCATCATGACTACTTCTAGTGAGGCTGGAATGGTTGTGCATTTTGAACATCGGTTTATTGTCCGAGAGACATGGGTTTCAGTCATAGTTAGGTCAGAAGGGATTTTTTTTTGGCCTGCTGGGGGGACAAAATTAAAAACCCAGTTTGCACATCCCATGAATGACTGCTCTATAAAAACTCATTTTGCACATCCCATGGATGACTGCTCTGTAAAAACTCATTTTGCACATCCCATGGATGACTACTCTGTAAAAACCCAGTTTGCACATCCCATGGATGACTGCTCTGTAAAAACTCATTTTGCACATCCCATGGATGACTGCTCTGTAGAAACCCAGTTTGCACATCCCGTAAAAAACCAGTTTGCACATCCCATAGATGACTGTTCTGTAAAAAACCAGTTTGCACGTCCCATAGATGACTGCTCTGTAAAAACCCAGTTTGCACATCCCATAGATGACTGCTCTGTAAAAACCCAGTTTGCACATCCATGGACAACTGTTCTATTAAAACCAAGTTTGCACACACCATGGATGACTGCTCTGTAAAAACCCAGTTTGCACATCCCATTGATGACTGCTGTGCTCAACTTGCCATCAATTCCTCATCTGCAAAGTATATCTCAAGAGAACGCTGGAAGCAGTGTGTACATTGTAATTGACAGTTGACTCTGTTTGTCATCTAACTTTTATTAAAGAAAAAAAAATAATAATGATGACATGAAGATTATATAGCAAAAAAAGCTAATCAGAAACATGAACCTGTAACGCAGTGTAAAGTCTAGGAAAAACTACTGATACGTGAAAAATTATATAAAAACTATTGTTTTATTAAACTTTCTGCAGGCAGGACAATGATCCCCTTATTCTGGCTGGACTCAGCAATGGAATATTAGCTCTGTACCCCCTATCAGAAATCTTACAGGTTTGATGTTTATTCTTTCATCTTTTTGACAAATTATATTTGTTTCCTACTAACAGGGATGATGTTAGCTAAGATGTGTAACTCCATCATGTTTCCTACTAACAGGGGTGATGTTAGGTAAGATGTGTAACTCCATCATGTTTCCTACTAACAGGGGTGATGTTAGCTAAGATGTGTAACTCCATCATGTTTCCTACTAACAGGGGTGATGTTAGCTAAGATGTTTAACTCCATCATGTTTCCTACTAACAGGGGTGATGTTAGCTAAGATGTGCAACTCCATCATGTTTCCTACTAACAGGGGTGATGTTAGCTAAGATGTACAACTCCATCATGCTTCCTACTAACAGGGGTGATGTTAGCTAAGATGTACAAATCCATCATGCTTCCTACTAACAGGGGTGATGTTAGCTAAGATGTACAACTCCATCATGCTTCCTACTAACAGGGGTGATGTTAGCTAAGATGTACAACTTCATCATGCTTCCTACTAACAGGGGTGATGTTAGCTAAGATGTGCAACTCCATCATGTTTCCTACTAACAGGGGTGATGTTAGCTAAGATGTGCAACTCCATCATGCCTGGTCTGAACCTGTGCTGACAACAGCAAAAAATACATAAAAAATAATTTGACTGGTTCTGAGCGCACATAGCAACCATGGATTTTATAAAACCGGTCAGAAATAACCAGGGCTGCAGAAATTAGAAAGTCTAAACTGTGATGCAGCAGACATGGAAAATCAGAAAATGCATCAAAGAAATGGCCATTGGTTCTCATTATTTTTACATCCATGGATCCCTGAAGGCAGTGATAGCTCACTGAGATCCACTTACAGTCTGCCAACGCTTGGTAGGATAGAATCTTGACTAAATCTGATTCTCTGACCTAACAAAATGCTTACTCCAGCAGAGTAAATTGTCACACACAACACTGAGCAAGTCAACCAGACATGCCTTCAGGTCCTTAATGATAATCTCAAATCAAGTTTCAAGTGACGAAAGTGGAGTAAAACAACACTACATGTACTTTACTATTCACTTTATCAGGTATCTCAGCTGTAATTTAACTCACTTTTTATTTACATTTTACACAGTAATAAAACATATTAGTAATACATTATTAATCTTCAGTATTCCATAAGCATCCATTAGACTCAATTTTAGTTTCTGAGTTTTTGTTGTTTTGTTTTTTTTTGGGGGGGGGGAGGTTTGGTCAACTTCATCCACAAAAAAGGATGGAAGCATGTCGGCTTCTCACCCATATTTTGAAACTAAAATCTGGACTTAAATTAATGAACTAGGTCTTAAAATGTCTTTCTCTCTGTGAATTTTCACAAATAGGAAACAACGAGGTTTTCACACAGTAAATCAATGGAACACAATGTTGCATGATTAGACATCAGAAAAATCATAAACAAAGCACTTTTTTATGTGAGAGAAAGAAAAGTGACAAGAGAATTATGTAGGACTTGAACCATAGCCTTTGTTAGGACAAGGAGCCATCTAGCCATGAGAGAACAGGTGCATTAATACACTTTGCTATCTCACACCTCAAACATACAAAGTCTAATCATACAACGCTGTTGCTGTTCTCTCTATGAAGCACATTTGACACAAGGGACATGACAGTGATATGGCAAGGGGGGCTAGTTTGGTATGTTCAAACTTCAGTTTGGTCTGCAGACCTTTCTTGCCCTTGGCACCATTACTGTGCATAAAATAGTTTATATAATGACTAGTTGTGCATGAGACAAAACTAAACAGACCATAGATTCAAATGTATCAGCACACAAGGGAATGATGTCACTGAAACTTGCAGTGTCTTACAAATACAACACTGAGGTAAAGCCATTGAGTCATTAGTCAGTCAGTCATTTGCATGTCATTTGTGGAACTTTGCCTCCCTAACAGCTCTCCTGTAGGCCTCTCAGTTGTAAGCAAGATGGCCTGCTACTGATGCATCCATTCACAGATCATCAACGATGTCTTGCAGCGATCTTCACCTTGGTCTTCCTCTCTTTCTTTTCCCCATTATGTACCTTTCCAAGGCTGTCTTCTCTAAATTATCATGACGTTTAATGTGTCCAAAATATTTAAGTTTTCTCTCTTTAATCTTTCTTACTAGCCAACCTTCTTCAATATTAAGTTCTTGTAGCATAGATAGATTTGTTCTTTTTTTTGTGTCCATGATATTTGAAGGACTCTTCTGTAGCATTTACATTCAAAGGCATTTATGTGTTACTCAGCTGTTTTGTTAAGTGTCCAGGTCTCACAGGCTTATGTTACAATGGGAAAGATACATGCCCTTAAAAATCTTATTTTTGTGGTTCTGTCTGTTCCTCTCCACAGCTTCTTTAGTCGTTAAATTTTTTGAAGAGCGATAGATGTCATCCTTTTAATTTCCCACATTGTATCTCCATTATTAGTTAGTAGCGATCCAAGATATTCAAAACTCTCCACCTCTTCCAATTTTTCCGCATTGCTACATATTTCAGCTGCCTTGTTTTTTTTTTTTAGTCAGTTGTCATCAATTTAGTTTTCTTCGCATTAAGATAAAGGTTTTGATCTTCTTTGGGTCATTCTCATACTGTTTTTATGAGTCAACTGACTAAATATTGTCAAGTAACTAGAGTTACACTTGAGTCCAATGACTCAGGTCTACATCTCTGCTGTGAACGATGAGGAATTCATCAAATTTGTTGCGTTAATAATATCGTTACATATCTTTTCTGTGAGTAACTTAATCCAAGAAATGATTTTACAAGTGCTAGGCATGTGACTCCCCTAAAAGAATCCTAATTCACTTCTGTCGCAGGAGCCAGGCTTGGAGCCACTGGAGATGAAACTTGGAAAAGTACATGAGCCAGTGCATTGTCTTGTAAGGAGTGAGCGGAAACACTGCCTTATTGCTTCATGTGGGACAAGAGTTGTGGTCCTTGCCACATGGGCTGGTATAGCAGTGAAGAACATTTTTGATACTGTAGAGAAAAGGTAACGTTTCATTATATTTTTTTCCTAGACTTTTTTTTTTTTACTGTTTTATCTGGAATGTTTGATGCTTGTAATTTGATGATCACTGACTTTCTTTATAAAGGTAGAAGTACGAGTCAGTGGCACTGTACACAGTCGACTCATAAGTGTTCTGCTGTCTAGTCAGCACCTGGCC
This sequence comes from Achatina immaculata, assembly GCA_009760885.1. Lineage (NCBI taxonomy): Eukaryota > Metazoa > Mollusca > Gastropoda > Stylommatophora > Achatinidae > Lissachatina > Lissachatina immaculata. The sequence goes on from CM019710.1 coordinate 19,564,339, forward strand.
TGAAACTGCCGGTTAGTGTCACCATCAGCACTAACTCCGTAGCTAGCAGCGTCATTCCTCTTCCTTCCCAGAGAGTTAACACTGGTACCCACTTTTTGTCTTGAGGCCGGGTGAACCCGGGGTGTTTCTTGCAAGCCACAGTTTGACCATCACTGTGGTGGGTGGAAATCAAAACGGTGAACGGGAGTCTAATGCACTACACTAACTGGGCTTCCTTACTTTCTTTATGTTCATCATCATCATCATTATCATCGTCATCGCCTTTCACTCCCTTGAGAGCATAGGCCACAGATAAAGGCTCTCCAGTCATCCTTGTTCTTGGAATTATTCTCTGCTTCCTTCCATGTGTATCCCTTGTCTCTGAGCACTGTCATAATTTCTCTTTTCCAAGTAAGTCTAGGTCTTCCTCATTTTCTGTTTCCTTGAGGATTCCCTGTCAGTGCCTTTATGTTACTTACATGTAATTTTATGTGAGCAGTCTTTGACTATCTCTGTATTATTTACCTTGATGCTTGTGTGTATACATATTTCTTTAGAAAACTGCAGTTATTTAACAACAGTATGAGAAAGTTTTATCTGTCTGGCTGAGGGATTATTTCTTCCACATGACTTTTACACATACTGTCATCCATCCATGTGTCCACACCTTCCTTACCCCTATCTGGTGCATAGGCCATCAAGAAGAGCTCTCCATTTCTTTCTGTCCTAGGCTGCTTCTATCCATCTCCATGTGTAGTCTATCTTTCCAATCTCTGCTTCAAGACCCCTTCGCCAGGTGTAATAGATCTTTTTGATCTTTGCTTCAAGACTCCTTGGCCAGGTGTTTCTGGGTCTTCCTTGTTTCCTCTTACCCTGGGAATTCCAGGTGAAAGCCTGACTGGTTATATCTGTGGTAGGCTTTTGAAGAGTATGTCCTATCCATAATACTGTACCATATATTTATTTTATACAACTGACATACTACTCAAACATATTTTGAGTCCAACAGTTGACTGTTACAAATGTTATACATAATATTACATTGCATTTTGCACATAACAAACCTTGCTGTTGTCACTGAATATATATATATATATATATATATATTGCTCCTCCATATAATGTATCAACAGACCAGACTACTGCAATTGTTATATAATATACCACATCTTGTAAGGATTTGAACCAGGAACTTTCCCCATGAAACATGAGTACACTAACCACTTCATTGTTCTGGTTCCCTTCAAAATCAATTTCCAAGAGATAAGAGTATGGTAAAGTATGACGTATTTAGTTCGTTTATGTGCAATATGTATACTGTAATTGGTGGAATGAAACAGTTAATGTCTTCTGCAGAAACTAGGCCCATTTTAATTATTGCAAAATAAACCTTGTTATTAATAATTTCCCCAGAAAACGTAGCTCTTCACCAATCACCTGCATGGCTTGCGGCCTTCATCAGCTGTACTTAACTCACAGCAGAAGTCAAGTGCTTGAAGCATGGGACATCACTCTAAACATCAAACAGAGTTCTCTCAACATTATTAATAGATTCAAGTAAGCTAAGCTTTTATTGCTTTTCCTTATACCAGATCAGCTATGCTTATAACTCGCAACATCTGAAAGACATCGTTACATCTTTAACTCACAACGTTTGAAAGATACTTTAGCATCTTGAACTCACAGCTTTCTAGAGACATCATAAAATATGTAACCCACATCTCAGAAGCACTGTAACATTGTTAACAATAAGACAATGACAGCTTCGGTAAAACTTGTTCTAGTAATGAAAGTAGACAGAGGTGTATGGTTCAGTTTTACAAAAAAAGAGAGAGTGAGGAAAGCTGGCAGGAAACAAGATCTTGCATATTTTTAAACTGGACTCTTTTAGGAATCGCAGAAAACTCATCATTAGGCATATCTTGTCATGGACATCTTGCTGGCATTTCATTGTGCTATGGCCAAAGGCTGGCTAAACAAATGACAAGACAGAAGTTGAGCCAAAGGATGTCTCTTAAGCTGAATTCAAGCCAGGCCTTCAAAGTGATTTCAGTTTAGTTGATGTGAGTCTACAACTCTCCATTTTAAACTGAAAAAAAAACATTATTATTTATAAAGGTGCCATATTTTAAAGCGGAAATAGAACTACTTTAAAACTGAAAAAAATAAACAAAATAAATAAATAAAGCTACATAAAAGTTGTGTGTTATCCATACTTCTCTATGGAGCAGATGCTGGAGAACACCTGAAAAGGAAATGGACAAATTATCCTCATTCCACATGACCTGCCTCAGAAAGATTTTGAATATTTACTGCCCAAAAGAAATAAATAACAGGAACATACTTGCCTAATGTGAACTAGAAGATATTAGCATAAAAATGCTGGAAATGGGTTGGTCATGTGCTCCAAAGAGATCCCAACAGCATCACTAAAACAGCCTTGGCAATGGACATCTCACATCTTACATCCTTTCCGTGTTGTTAAACATCACATAGAGCTCACATATGTTTACGAAAAATTAGAAAAATATTTGGCCAAACACCATAAGAAATAACATCTTGTTGGCAGAAATGCAGATGAAGCCACTGACAGCAATTATTGAGGAAATATGCTAGCGATGGTTGGGACATGAGCTCCGGATGACTGACAACTCACTACCAAAAATAGCACTAAGATGGACACCACAGGGGAAGAGAAGTAAGGGTAGACCAAAAGAGACATGAAGAAGAACAACAGAAAGGATGTTGAGCAATAGAGAGCTCACCTGGGCAAGAGCAGAAAAAAAAAGGCAAAGGACAGGCATTTGTGGAAAACCCTTGCGGAAGCCCCATGTGTCCTGGGCACTTAAGGTTCAGAGAGAGAGCTCACATAGTTGTTTGCCAATTTTTCCTGTTCTCGGCAATGGACACATGGCGGGAAATGAAAGAGAGGCAGACCAAAGGCTACCTAGTGGAGAACTGCAGAAGCAAAAATGAGTAGGATGTAGCACAGCTGGGTCACAGTACAAAGGCTGGGCCATAGACTGTGAGAGATGGAGAGAATTTGTTTCTGCCCTGCAGATACCACAGGGCTCACTGGGCGGTGATTGCTTAGATGATCACCAACCAAGGACACGGATGGTTGGAATGGAACCTAGCCAGTTTTAGACTAGAAGTTACCATTTACACTCCTTATAGTTACACCCCTTATAGTTACACCCTTTAATCTATAATTCACTTTTCAGGCTCCCAGCACAGGATACCTATGTCACATCCATGCTTCTGCATGAACTGAAAACACTATGGCTGGGCACAGACAGAGGTCATCTTCTCTTACTGGACATCTCCAGCTTGACCCCAATCATCACAATCCACAGACACACAGGACCAGTCACCTCTCTCCTGTCTGTGAGATTGGCAGGTGAGTTGGACAGGCAGGACCAATCATATCTTTCATATTGTGTCAATGGTGTGGGCCAGATTATACAAAGGTTCTTTCATAAAGCAGAAAAACTAGCTTCTTTAGAAAATCAAAATGTATTAACAGTCCTAATGTTTATTGCCTTCAAAATTACATGAGAAAGGCTGGCCATTATCTAGCCACTCTTTACTTATTAAGAATTTGTTACATAGACAGTATGTGGAAGTTAAGATCTTGTTACATAGACAGTGTGTGGAAGTTAAGATCTTGTTACATAGACAGTGTGTGGAAGTTAAGATCTTGTTACATAGACAGTGTGTGGAAGTTAAGATCTTGTTACATAGACTGTGTATTAACTGTTTCAGGTACATCAAGGAGTGACCTAAGTTCTAGTGCCTGTTTTGTTCTAAGTGGAAGCTTTGGGTACAGAAACAGTTCAGCCAGTGCCTTAGAGAATGGTTGGTATCTGCAGTCCAGAGTTTTTTTCAGCTTTTTATACAAATTTAGCAAATAAGAAACAACAGGATTTTCACACAGCAAAGTGATATAGCACATTTTTATGTGGTTCTCTTTCTTCTTTGACCAACTGCGGAATTTGGTGGCTTTCCAAGTCATTGAGGCTCATTGGTGCAGACAAGACAGGTCTCCATTCCTCTCTGTTATTTTCTTGCCAATTGTCGATCCCATGAGTGCATATATCTTCTAGGTTGTCTCACCATTGTTTTTTAGGTCTACCTCTTAGCCCTTTCATCACTTCTGACTAGGCCATCTTTCTTTGTCTGTCTTCCTCCATTCCCTCTAAATGCCCAAGCCACCTCTGTCTGTTGTTTTTCATAATGGCTGTTATAAGTTGAGAGCTAAACAATGTGTAGATTTCTTTGTTACATCTTATCTTCCATTGTTATGTCATAGGGTCTCTTATCAGTCCATAAATTCTTCTCAGGATTCTGTTCTCAAATGCTTGTATTTGGTTTTTGTCATCCCTGTTCTTGGAATTATTCTCTGCTTCCTTCCAAGTGTATCCCTTGTCTCTGAGCACTGTCATAATTTCTCTTCTCCAAGTAAGTCTAGGTCTTCCTCGTTGTCTACTTCCTTGAGGATTCCATGTCAGTGCCTGTCTTGCTATGCTGCTGCCAGGTTTCCTCAGAGCGTGGCCAATCCGCCTCCACTTCCTATACATGATTTGTAGGTTCATAGGTTCTTGTCCTGCCCTTTCCCAGACCCCCTCATTCCTGATCTTGATCTGCCATTTATTGTGTAAAATCCTCCTCAAGCAGTAGTTCATAAATGTTTGTATCCTCAATTTTGTCATTTACTCAAGAAAATACAGTATATATCTTCTCATGACCCCACTCCAGACCCTCCATGATAAACATGGTCAGTGATGCCCTGAAGAAGCTGAGAACCACTGCTCCAAGACTTGGCCATAAGAGCATCAGAATTGCCTAGAGCTTAGCATGAATCTTGACAAAGGCAGTTTGGAACACTGAGAATTTTCTTGTCTTGTCTTCTGTCTCCCTAGAACCTCGAGCGGGTGTTCTTTGTTGAGGCACAGCATCATGTCGGATTGGGAGCAGGTTATGGCAGCCATTTTTTTCTTTTAGTGCCTGAGTGTAGCTAAAAAGCTGGGGGTGTTGCAGTACTTCTTTAGCAGACTCCACCACCATGGGGACTATGGCGATCCTTGCCCTGTTAGCCAGGCTAGGCCTGTTACTGGGGGTACCAACAGAGAGGTAGGACAGGGTCTTGGTCAGCTATGGCTCACCAACCCTGACACTAGCATGTCAGCTATGGGTCACTGATTACCAAAATGGACAGAATTTCCTTGAAGAAAGTATCACTTCCACATGATAAAATTGTATTTTCTTATTCTACAGCAAGCCAGCTTGGCAGCATTGGAGTATGGGATGTGGACATTCCACAGGTGGTTAAACAGCTCTCGGACTGGTCAAAGAAAAGAACAGCTTATAGTAAAAGCAGGAATACATGAGGAAATATTTGTACAAATTCAGTTCATTAACCCTCTTCTTGGATGCATCAGCAGCAGGCCATCTTGCTCACAACCGAGAGGGAGGCCTACAGGAGTGCTGTTAGGAAGGCAAAGTTCTGCAAGGGACATGCAAATGAGTGAATGAATGAAACCCTCTTCTGTCCAACTTCAAAAATTTGCCACACATATTTTTATGCCCGTGTCTTTCATGGGTTTTTATACCAGCTATTTTTTATTTACAATTTTGACAGTTGTATTGTTCTGTGTTGTACAATTTTTCCATTAGCTGTATGTATCTGTTTGTGAGTGCATACTGATGTGCAAAATGTGTGATATAATTAGATATAGTTTACCATGTAGCAAGAATGGTTCACAGCCATGCCCTCAAACAACTGTTTTGCAGTAAATTTCTAGAGGAAAAGAGGCCATTAAATGGGACAAACTGACATAAACCAAGGGCGTTTGTTTGATGCCATGAGAATCTGAAAGTTCGTATATAGAACAACTCTACATAGAGATACTGCATTTTTGTCAGGAGTAAACATGTGTGTTGCCAGATAGTATTGGCGATCATCTTTCTCTCTTTTGTTTGGTCATTGATATTTCTGATCAATTCATATGCTTTTCTTTTCTGATACCACTTGGTACTACTGAGATATTTTTTTTTTTCTTTTGGCCTTCATCTCTTCCTTTTTTCCTCCTTTAAATTTTTCAGTCATTACTAGGTTCTTCAATTTCTGTCCAAGAAGTTCTGAAAACAAAAAAAATATGCAAACAAGGGCTACATGAAACACAAAAAAAAGTTAAAGCACAAATTTTAGTCTGTTGTTACTGTAGGCCTTTATGCTGATAAAATGTCAATAGAATCAGTGGTGGATGAATCAGTTGCTTGGCAACTTCTGAAAGTCGTAGGCCGCTGATTGGATTGGCTGGGAGTCACGTGTCTGACTTATGCTGTCTGGACCAATGGTATCTTTTGATGTAACAGAGGCGTGGTTGGAGTCACGTGTCTGACTTATGCTGTCTGGACCAATGGTATCTTTTGATGTAACAGAGGCGCGGTTGGAGTCACGTGTCTGACTTAAGCTGTCTGGACCAATGGTATCTTTTGATGTAACAGAGGCGTGGTTGGAGTCACGTGTCTGACTTGTGATATCTGGACCAATGGTATCTTCTGATGTGACAGAGGCGTAGTCGATGGACAAATGCTCTTGAAAGTGTCTGAATCTAATAAAATTTCCACATGTAGCTGACGTATATCTGCTACATAACTAGTGGTGTATCTATATTGATGTTATCTGTAGTCTTGGCATATTATCTATGCTTTGTATATTTTTTTAATCTATTTTTGATAATATTTTCTGAAGTATTTTGTTCACATGACACACATTAAAAACAAGAGTGAAAGAAATGGCAGAATTTTTTTTTCATCTGCTTTGCTATGCTCAGCACGACGTCCATCTTTTTTTTTCCCTTGTTCAGGGTGCTCTGAAACAGGGGTTCTCAAAATATACAAGCAGATGGCTCCCCATGGAGTAATGTTTTTACCTAAAGGAATAATAATAATTTCAGCAATTGCCACATTTTAAAAATGTATAGCAGTGAGAATCCCTTCTGGGTGATGATTTAACATAAAAGGGTGGATTTGGGAGGCGGCCTGGGTTGAAAAATGGGAGGGGGGGGGGAGAAGGTGTGAATTGGAACTTGGGACATTGAGAACCACTGATCTAAAGCACAGCCCAATTGTTATACAAACCCCTCGGCCATTCTAGGAGTATCATTTACATAGTATATCAGTTTCTGGACACACTTACAAATGATCAGTATTTGTGTGATGGCAAATGCATCATTTTTTTTTTTTTTTTAAAATTTATTCGGACGAGATTTTCGTTCGACAATGAACAACCATTTCAAGAAGATCAGCAACGATAATCTGAAAGTTTGTCTGACCTCTTTGACATAACATTGAGACAGTGTTTCCCAAAGTGAGTGTATTACCTAACACCCTTTGACAGCTGTGGGAAAAGGAGCCCAGGGGTGGGGTGGGTGGGGGTGGGGAGGGGCAGATCTGGAATGGAACCAAATGAGCGAAAAAAAATTTGAAGAGGTGTGGGGGGGGGGGGGGGGGGAGAATGGCGCTAGAGAAGTGACATGGAACGCAAGGGGAAATGGGGCCAAAAGTTTGAAAAGCACTGCACTTAGCGTCCTGCTTGAAGTAAAATTTTTTTAAAAATCATTTCTTTTCCCATCATTTCTTATTAACTAGTATGAGAAATAATTAAAAAGAAAAAAAGAACATGAGGATTAGATAGAACATTCAAACAGCATCACATATAGTTCTTGAAAAAAAAAATATATAGGATGCTTTTGAAGAAAAATCCAAGGTCAGAGATAGCTAAAGTATAGATAGACACCACAGTTTATATGGGGCGGTGCTTCCAAAGTCAGAGACAGCGGTACCATCAAGGTCAAGGGCAGAGACAGCGGCGCCTCCAAGATCAGAGATAGCTAAAGTATAAATAGACAGCACAGTCTCCAAGGTCATTAAATTTAATGGAAAAGAATAAAAATTGAACGGAAATAAACGAATGAACTTGTCAGCAAAATTTATCGCAGAATTACAAAGTAAAACAGCGAAATAGGAAATAAAGAGGCTTTCACGCAGTAAAATAATAGAACATGGTGTCTCATGGTTACACCTGGGGAAAAAAAATCATAGACAAAGCACTTTTATGTGTGATACAAAGGAAAACAAGGGAATTAATTACCTGGGACTTAAACCACGGACTTCAATTCCCAGGAAATTCTCTCTTTGCACCAGACGGGCCTACGTGCCCAATTCTTAACCCTTTTGAAATAAAGATCAATCAATCAATCTTTCTCTCACGTCTAAAAGTGCTTTGCTTACCATTTTTCCAGCTCTAGCCATACGACAATGTGTTCTATTACTTTTACTGTGCGAAATACTACATTCCATGTTGTATTTCAAATGATTTTACTTTACTTTTATTCTTCCTTTTGTACCATGAAGTGTTGAAGGGAGATGCAATTAATGTTTTTGGGCCAAACGGCTGGCCTCAGTGATGGCCATGCCATAATTAGCGAATGCTTTCTCTGATATCATCTATCCATCACTTTCTGGGTCTTCCTCTTGATCTGTGTCCTGTAGTTCTTTTGGTCAAGGCTCTCGCGGCTGGCTGTGAGTGTGTGTGTGTCATTCTCAATAAGTGAACGATTCTTTGCTTCTCTATGTGTCCTAGACATGTTGTAGCTCCCACCATCTGTCTTATGGTGTCATTTCTTAGCTTGTCAAACCTGATAACGTTTGTTGCTTTCCTAAGAGATCTCATTTCACATGTGGTTATTTTATTCTGTTCCTTCTTAGTAAGCTTCCATGCCTGGCATTGGTGACACACTTATCGTATCATATCTTTAAAACTGTTGGATTATTTAGGAAGTGAATACACGCTTTTTTGTGATTAGTGACAAACTTACATCACGGTAGAGACACTGAAAGTTAGTTAAGTTTTGTTGAATTAACGTTAGTTAATAATTGACATCAGTTAATTTTCGTTGAATTTCAATATATCTTTTAAAAATCTCACTTGTCACGAATCTACATAAACCATTACTGGTTTAGGCCACGTTCCAAAACATGTTGGGAAACACTGTTCTACAGCTTATAGGGGTGCTATCGGAGTCCATAAAAGCTTCTGAATTAGTCTCCATGCTTTGCCAGAATAAATTTTGATGAGAAATTTTTGTAGGAAATTATTTTATGTAGTTTAAAACTGTGGGTTTGGTTTGTAACGTACTTCTCTTCATTTTAGTTTTGACTTTTTCTTTACACAAATATCACTCTGAGATTGATTCGCATAGGTGCACAAGATCTACCAACCTTGCTGGTGGTGGTGGTGGTGGTTGTTTTTTTTTAGTCAAAGAGTTAAATCAATTCAGTTTGGGAGCAGAGTTAAACCAATTCAGTTTGGGATCAAGGAGTTAGATCAATTCAGTTTGGAATCAAAGAGTTAATAAATTCATTTTGGAATCAAAGAGTTAATCAATTCAGTTTGGAATCAAAGAGTTAAACCAATTCAGTTTGGAATCAACGAGTTAAATCAATTCAGTTTCGTTGTTTCAAATGCGTAAGTCTAGACATATTTGAAAGAAATGGGAAAGAAACATTTTTTCTTGCTTCTGTCCAGTCTGTTTAGAAGCTTGTAAGACCAATAGTGGACTCTTCATCGGTTTCAGCAAAACTGATTTCCATTTCGTCATCTTGAGTGACACCTGTCACTGTTTTGTCTTCAAGCTCCTCGTGCCAACTGCCACGTGTCGCCATCGCCGGGTACCTCCTCAAGGCAGGTAGAAAGTGTTCCTTGGTAGCCGCGGATTGGATTGACTGGGAGTCACGTGGCTGGCTTGTGCCGTCTGAACCAGTGATATCTTTTGATGTGACAGATGCATGATCGATGGACAAATGAACTCTTGGAAGCTTTCTGAATCTGATAGAAACGATGAAAAATATAATTAGACGTTTGTTTCATTAATTTTACAAGAAAATATGAATGAATTACATTAGCACAAGACAAGGTTATTATGTATTAAAAAGGGCAAGCGCTGTAAATTATAAACCGACTCCCTTTACACCATACAGTATTTCATCATTGCTCTTAGTTGTGTCTATGAAACAAGTTACATCGTTGTATGCTCGCAGTTCAAGGGCCTCTGTTTTCTGACCTTGTCTCTAAACCACAATTTCGATCATCTGTGCTGTGTATGTGCATGTGTCATCTGCGTATGTGAGGTTGTTTAAGTGACGGCAGTAAAATCTCTGTTGCAGAGAGCGAAACAACCAAGAACTCCTTTGACCGATGCTTAAACTTTGTTGTGGGGGGGGGGGGCGGGCCTGCGACACCTGTTTCTGGCCTGAGAACACTCGTGGACCCTTCATCAAACATCCAGATGATGCTAAGATTGTTTTTTTTAATTTAGCCAATCAATTTTCAGGTCTATGGGCTTACGGTGAAAAATATCGAAGTCTCAGATCATCAGAGAAGTACGCCCCCCCCCCCAAAAAAAAAGCTTCCCTTCTCCTACTCCCCTCCCCACCCAACCAGACCTACTCATAAACATTTCAGTCATTTAAACTTCAGAGGCTGTAGAAGGGGCTGGGCTTTGATTTGATGTCCCCCTCAAGAGAGTGTACAGCTTGGCCGAGCGTAACATGCCAGTAGCGAGACACGAACCTACAACAGTCAGACAGAGGATGGGTGGTGCCAGTAGCGAGACATGAACCTACAACAGTCAGACAGAGGATGGGTGGTGCCAGTAGCGAGACATGAACCTACAACAGTCAGACAGAGGATGGGTGATGCCAGTAGCGAGACGCGAACCTACAACAGTCAGACAGAGGATGGGTGATGCCAGTAGCGAGACACGAACCTACAAGTCTGACAGAGGATAGGTGGCGCCAATAGCGAGACACGAACCTACAACAATCAGACAGAGGATGGGTGGTGCCAGTAGCGAGACACGAACCTACAACAATCAGACAGAGGATGGGTGGTGCCAGTAGCGAGACACGAACCTACAACAATCAGACAGAGGATGGGTGGTGCCAGTAGCGAGACATGAACCTACAACAGTCAGACAGAGGATGGGTGATGCCAGTAGCGAGACACGAACCTACAAGTCTGACAGAGGATGGGTGATGCCAATAGCGAGACGCGAACCTACAAGTCTGACAGAGGATAGGTGGCGCCAATAGCGAGACACGAACCTACAACAATCAGACAGAGGATGGGTGGTGCCAGTAGCGAGACATGAACCTACAACAGTCAGACAGAGGACGGGTGGTGCCAGTAGCGAGACACGAACCTACAACAGTCAGACAGAGGATGGGTGGTGCCAGTAGCGAGACATGAACCTACAACAGTCAGACAGAGGATGGGTGATGCCAGTAGCGAGACACGAACCTACAAGTCTGACAGAGGATGGGTGATGCCAATAGCGAGACGCGAACCTACAAGTCTGACAGAGGATAGGTGGCGCCAATAGCGAGACACGAACCTACAACAATCAGACAGAGGATGGGTGGTGCCAGTAGCGAGACATGAACCTACAACAGTCAGACAGAGGACGGGTGGTGCCAGTAGCGAGACACGAACCTACAACAGTCAGACAGAGGATGGGTGGTGCCAGTAGCGAGACACGAACCTACAACAGTCAGACACAGAATGGGTGGCGCCAATAGAAGACACGAACCTACAACAGTCAGACAGAGGATGGGTGGTGCCAGTAGCGAGACATGAACCTACAACAGTCAGACAGAGGATGGGTGGTGCCAGTAGCGAGACACGAACCTACAACAGTCAGACAGAGGATGGGTGGAGCCAGTAGCGAGACACGAACCTATAACAGTCAGACAGAGGATGGGTGGTGCCAGTAGCGAGACATGAACCTACAACAGTCAGACAGAGGATGGGTGATGCCAGTAGCGAGACACGAACCTACAAGTCTGACAGAGGATAGGTGGCGCCAATAGCGAGACACGAACCTACAACAATCAGACAGAGGATGGGTGGTGCCAGTAGCGAGACACGAACCTACAAGTCTGACAGAGGATAGGTGGCGCCAATAGCGAGACACGAACCTACAACAATCAGACAGAGGATGGGTGGTGCCAGTAGCGAGACACGAACCTACAACAATCAGACAGAGGATGGGTGGTGCCAGTAGCGAGACACGAACCTACAACAATCAGACAGAGGATGGGTGGTGCCAGTAGCGAGACATGAACCTACAACAGTCAGACAGAGGATGGGTGATGCCAGTAGCGAGACACGAACCTACAAGTCTGACAGAGGATGGGTGATGCCAATAGCGAGACGCGAACCTACAAGTCTGACAGAGGATAGGTGGCGCCAATAGCGAGACACGAACCTACAACAATCAGACAGAGGATGGGTGGTGCCAGTAGCGAGACATGAACCTACAACAGTCAGACAGAGGATAGGTGGTGCCAGTAGCGAGACACGAACCTACAACAGTCAGACAGAGGATGGGTGGTGCCAGTAGCGAGACACGAACCTACAACAGTCAGACAGAGGATGGGTGGAGCCAGTAGCGAGACACGAACCTATAACAGTCAGACAGAGGATGGGTGGTGCCAGTAGCGAGACATGAACCTACAACAGTCAGACAGAGGATGGGTGACGCCAGTAGCGAGACACGAACCTACAAGTCTGACAGAGGATAGGTGGCGCCAATAGCGAGACACGAACCTACAACAATCAGACAGAGGATGGGTGGTGCCAGTAGCGAGACACGAACCTACAACAATCAGACAGAGGATGGGTGGTGCCAGTAGCGAGACACGAACCTACAACAATCAGACAGAGGATGGGTGATGCCAGTAGCGAGACACGAACCTACAAGTCTGACAGAGGATGGGTGATGCCAATAGCGAGACGCGAACCTACAAGTCTGACAGAGGATAGGTGGCGCCAATAGCGAGACACGAACCTACAACAATCAGACAGAGGATGGGTGGTGACACACTTATCGTATCATATCTTTTAAAACTGTTGGATTATTTAGGAAGTGAATACACGCTTTTTTGTGATTAGTGACAAACTTACATCACGGTAGAGACACTGAAAGTTAGTTAAGTTTTGTTGAATTAACGTTAGTTAATAATTGACATCAGTTAATTTTCGTTGAATTTCAATATATCTTTTAAAAATCTCACTTGTCACGAATCTACATAAACCATTACTGGTTTAGGCCACGTTCCAAAACATGTTGGGGAAACACTGTTCTACAGCTTATAGGGGTGCTATCGGAGTCCATAAAAGCTTCTGAATTAGTCTCCATGCTTTGCCAGAATAAATTTTGATGAGAAATTTTTGTAGGAAATTATTTATGTAGTTTAAAACTGTGGGTTTGGTTTGTAACGTACTTCTCTTCATTTTAGTTTTGACTTTTTCTTTACACAAATATCACTCTGAGATTGATTCGCATAGGTGCACAAGATCTACCAACCTTGCTGGTGGTGGTGGTGGTGGTTGTTTTTTTTTAGTCAAAGAGTTAAATCAATTCAGTTTGGAATCAAAGAGTTAAATCAATTCAGTTTGGAATCAAAGAGTTAAATCAATTCAGTTTGGAATCAAAGAGTTAAATCAATTCAGTTTGGAATCAAAGAGTTAAATCAATTCAGTTTGGAATCAAAGAGTTAAATCAATTCAGTTTGGAATCAAAGAGTTAAATCAATTCAGTTTCGTTGTTTCAAATGCGTAAGTCTAGACATATTTGAAAGAAATGGGAAAGAAACATTTTTTCTTGCTTCTGTCCAGTCTGTTTAGAAGCTTGTAAGACCATAGTGGACTCTTCATCGGTTTCAGCAAAACTGATTTCCATTTCGTCATCTTGAGTGACACCTGTCACTGTTTTGTCTTCAAGCTCCTCGTGCCAACTGCCACGTGTCGCCATCGCCGGGTACCTCCTCAAGGCAGGTAGAAAGTGTTCCTTGGTAGCCGCGGATTGGATTGACTGGGAGTCACGTGGCTGGCTTGTGCCGTCTGAACCAGTGATATCTTTTGATGTGACAGATGCATGATCGATGGACAAATGAACTCTTGGAAGCTTTCTGAATCTGATAGAAACGATGAAAAATATAATTAGACGTTTGTTTCATTAATTTACAAGAAAATGAATGAATTACATTAGCACAAGACAAGGTTATTATGTATTAAAAAGGGCAAGCGCTGTAAATTATAAACCGACTCCCTTTACACCATACAGTATTTCATCATTGCTCTTAGTTGTGTCTATGAAACAAGTTACATCGTTGTATGCTCGCAGTTCAAGGGCCTCTGTTTTCTGACCTTGTCTCTAAACCACAATTTCGATCATCTGTGCTGTGTATGTGCATGTGTCATCTGCGTATGTGAGGTTGTTTAAGTGACGGCAGTAAAATCTCTGTTGCAGAGAGCGAAACAACCAAGAACTCCTTTGACCGATGCTTAAACTTTGTTGTGGGGGGGGGGGGCGGGCCTGCGACACCTGTTTCTGGCCTGAGAACACTCGTGGACCCTTCATCAAACATCCAGATGATGCTAAGATTGTTTTTTTTAATTTAGCCAATCAATTTCAGGTCTATGGGCTTACGGTGAAAAATATCGAAGTCTCAGATCATCAGAGAAGTACGCCCCCCCCCCCAAAAAAAAAGCTTCCCTTCTCCTACTCCCCTCCCCACCCAACCAGACCTACTCATAAACATTTCAGTCATTTAAACTTCAGAGGCTGTAGAAGGGGCTGGGCTTTGATTTGATGTCCCCCTCAAGAGAGTGTACAGCTTGGCCGAGCGTAACATGCCAGTAGCGAGACACGAACCTACAACAGTCAGACAGAGGATGGGTGGTGCCAGTAGCGAGACATGAACCTACAACAGTCAGACAGAGGATGGGTGGTGCCAGTAGCGAGACATGAACCTACAACAGTCAGACAGAGGATGGGTGATGCCAGTAGCGAGACACGAACCTACAACAGTCAGACAGAGGATGGGTGATGCCAGTAGCGAGACACGAACCTACAAGTCTGACAGAGGATAGGTGGCGCCAATAGCGAGACACGAACCTACAACAATCAGACAGAGGATGGGTGGTGCCAGTAGCGAGACACGAACCTACAACAATCAGACAGAGGATGGGTGGTGCCAGTAGCGAGACACGAACCTACAACAATCAGACAGAGGATGGGTGGTGCCAGTAGCGAGACACGAACCTACAACAGTCAGACAGAGGATGGTGATGCCAGTAGCGAGACACGAACCTATAACAGTCAGACAGAGGATGGGTGGTGCCAGTAGCGAGACATGAACCTACAACAGTCAGACAGAGGATGGGTGACGCCAGTAGCGAGACATGAACCTACAAGTCTGACAGAGGATAGGTGGCGCCAATAGCGAGACACGAACCTACAACAATCAGACAGAGGATGGGTGGTGCCAGTAGCGAGACACGAACCTACAACAGTCAGACAGAGGATGGGTGATGCCAGTAGCGAGACATGAACCTACAACAATCAGACAGAGGATGGGTGGTGCCAGTAGCGAGACACGAACCTACAACAGTCAGACAGAGGATGGGTGATGCCAGTAGCGAGACATGAACCTACAACAATCAGACAGAGGATGGGTGGTGCCAGTAGCGAGACACGAACCTACAACAGTCAGACAGAGGATGGGTGATGCCAATAGCGAGACACGAACCTACAACAATCAGACAGAGGATGGGTGGTGCCAGTAGCGAGACACGAACCTACAACAATCAGACAGAGGATGGGTGGTGCCAGTAGCGAGACACGAACCTACAACAATCAGACAGAGGATGGGTGATGCCAGTAGCGAGACATGAACCTACAACAGTCAGACAGAGGATGGGTGATGCCAGTAGCGAGACACGAACCTACAAGTCTGACAGAGGATGGTGATGCCAATAGCGAGACACGAACCTACAAGTCTGACAGAGGATAGGTGGCGCCAATAGCGAGACACGAACCTACAACATCAGACAGAGGATGGGTGGTGCCAGTAGCGAGACATGAACCTACAACATCAGACAGAGGATGGGTGGTGCCAGTAGCGAGACACGAACCTACAACAGTCAGAAAGAGGATGGGTGGTGCCAGTAGCGAGACACGAACCTACAACAGTCAGACACAGAATGGGTGGCGCCAATAGAAGACACGAACCTACAACAGTGAGACAGAGGATGGGTGGTGCCAGTAGCGAGACATGAACCTACAACAGTCATACAGAGGATGGGTGGTGCCAGTAGCGAGACATGAACCTACAACAGTCAGACAGAGGGTGGGTGGAGCCAGTAGCGAGACATGAACCTACAACAATTTGACTGAGAGGATGGGTGGAGCCAATAGGTAAAAACATGAACCTACAACAGTCTGACTGAGAGTATGGGTGGAGCCAGTAGCGAGACACGAACCTACAACAATTTGACTGAGAGGATGGGTGGTGCCAGTAGCGAAACATGAACCTACAACAGTCTGACTGAGAGTATGGGTGGAGCCAGTAGCGAGACATGAACCTACAAGTCTGACAGAGGATGGGTGGAGCCAATAGGTAAAAACATGAACCTACAACAGTCAGACACAGAATGGGTGGCGCCAATAGCGAGACACGAACCTACAACAGTCAGACAGAGGATAGGTGGTGCCAGTAGCGAGACACGAACCTACAACAGTCATACAGAGGATGGGTGATGCCAGTAGCGAGACACGAACCTACAAGTCTGACAGAGGATGGGTGATGCCAATAGCGAGACGCGAACCTACAAGTCTGACAGAGGATAGGTGGCGCCAATAGCGAGACACGAACCTACAACAATCAGACAGAGGATGGGTGGTGCCAGTAGCGAGACATGAACCTACAACAATCAGACAGAGGATGGGTGGTGCCAGTAGCGAGACACGAACCTACAACAGTCAGAAAGAGGATGGGTGGTGCCAGTAGCGAGACACGAACCTACAACAGTCAGACACAGAATGGGTGGCGCCAATAGAAGACACGAACCTACAACAGTGAGACAGAGGATGGGTGGTGCCAGTAGCGAGACATGAACCTACAACAGTCATACAGAGGATGGGTGGTGCCAGTAGCGAGACATGAACCTACAACAGTCAGACAGAGGGTGGGTGGAGCCAGTAGCGAGACATGAACCTACAACAATTTGACTGAGAGGATGGGTGGAGCCAATAGGTAAAAACATGAACCTACAACAGTCTGACTGAGAGTATGGGTGGAGCCAGTAGCGAGACACGAACCTACAACAATTTGACTGAGAGGATGGGTGGTGCCAGTAGCGAAACATGAACCTACAACAGTCTGACTGAAAGGATGGGTCACCTGCTTGGGTCAGAAGTTTCTGTGGTGGGGTAGTTCATTCAACCACCCCTAGCAAAACGATCTTCCAAGGCAGGCAGGCAGGCAAGCAGGCAGGCAGGCACGCACACACACACATACATACATAACTCACGCACAAAACTCACACAAGAAATTCTTCATGTTTACAGCTTTAGTCATTTTTGAAACTTCCAGAAATCTTACCCAGACTCCTTCAGAGTTCTTAGGCTGCTGTGACTCCATTTGAAACCTGGGGTTTCCATCTGAGACCTCAGTTCTCGGCTGGAAATGATTGGGTATTCAATCATTCACATCAATCTTACACGAATTAATACAGTGTGACTAAAAGAAGATGAGGTGAGATGAGATAAGAAAATATAAGATAGGATAAGATAAGATAAAATTTATTCACTAGCGAGCACACAATTGTGACGTTTCCGTTTACAGCTTGTTCATACAAAAACATACAGGACAAAGAAATCCCCTTTTCTAGCTATTATATGTGGTATAAAATCCCTTTTTCTAGCTCTTATATGAGGTATAAAATCCCTTTTTCTAGCTCTTATATGAGGTATAAAATCCCTTTTTCTAGCTCTTATATAAGGTATAAAATCCCTTTTTCTAGCTCTTATATGAGGTATAAAATCCCTTTTTCTAGCTCTTATATAAGGTATAAAATCCCTTTTTCTAGCTCTTATATGAGGTATAAAATCCCTTTTTCTACCTCTTATATAAGGTATAAAATCCCTTTTTCTAGCTCTTATATGAGGTATAAACTACAGATAAATTTCCTCCTTTCAGATCCCTAGAGATCATCGTCATCATATTTACATGCAGACAGCGAAGTGCTGCAAGTATTATATATATATATATATATATATATATATATATAATACGTGTGAATTACTTTGCGAGCCCTATGTGACGTTTAACGGCACGAGAAGGATATTATAAATATATATATATATATGTAAGAATACGACCGGACATTGCAGTGTACGCCATAGAAAAACAAGAACTAACAATGATCGAGCTTACAGTTCCGTACGAAACAAGATTAGAGGAACAGCATTTACTCAAATTGGAGAAGTACAATGATCTGGTCAAGCAACTGAGGCAGGGGGCAGGAATCAGGGCAAAAGTGATAGCTGTAGAAGTGGGAGCAAGAGGATTCGTAGCAACATCAGCATATGACCTATGTAACCACCTGGACATAAAGGGACAAGTAAGAGCAAGGGCATTGAAAAGCCTTTCAGAAACAGCAGAAAAGGCCTCGTGCTGGCTGTGGAGTATGCGAAACAAGCCTTGAGAGCTTAAATAATTTCGTTTGTCACAACAAATACCAGTCCTCCGTGGCTAAATGGCTAAAGACGCACTTCAAAGTACAGTGCCAACTGGAAGATGACGGGCTCAATCCCGGGACGAAAAAAAAATAAAGCAATAACTCACAAAAACTCTGGGAGTCATGACCCAGAGGAGTCCACCCCCCCCCCCCTTTAGAGTGTCAGGAGTTTAATAGGGCGGAAACACTTGTCTGAAAAGGGGGGGGGGGTTACTTCCTCTGATGATCTGAAGGAGTTGTGTTGTTGTTCCGCTCTCTACGGTAGAGTTTCCTGCATACATATACGGTATATAATAAATATAACAAATAATAATGGGGGAAAATCGAGCACTTATCTGTAACTTGTGAAACAGTGTAAGCTTTTTTTTGTGTGTGAATGTAAAGGTTTGAGTTGAACCACCGTCACTGCACACTTTCAAAACATAAGCGACTAGGCAGCTGACCAGAAAATGCCGGCTAGTGTCGCCATCAGCACTAACTCCGTAGCTAACGGCGCCATTCCTTT
This sequence comes from Achatina immaculata, assembly GCA_009760885.1. Taxonomy (NCBI): domain Eukaryota; kingdom Metazoa; phylum Mollusca; class Gastropoda; order Stylommatophora; family Achatinidae; genus Lissachatina; species Lissachatina immaculata. Next base: position 19,583,478 of record CM019710.1, read on the forward strand.
TCCTTCCCAGAGCTTTAAACTTGTTACTCATTTTTTTCTTGGGGCGGCGTGAAACCCGAGAGTTCTTGTGCGAACCACAGTCTGACCGCCATTGGGGTGAGGTGGAAATTGAAACGGGGTCACCTGATCGGAGAGCGAGTGACTAATCCACTGCGCTAACGCGGCTCCTGTGAATAAAGCATCAAGGGAAACGTCGTAACTGTGTGCTCGTTACTGAATAAAGCTGTTTCTACCATCTTTTAAAAAATGTTCTAGCACTTTATTATCACAGATTTGCTGAAGTGATTTTGTATAACAAATTACTGTTAATGCTGTTGTGTAATAACAATAACAACATTAATGTATTAACAACATTAACACTAATAACAATAACAACAGTAATAGCAACAATAATAATGGTAACAACAATAAAATGGCAAAAAACAACAGTAACAAAAATGATAGCAACAGCAATAACAACAGCAACAATAACAGTAACAACAACTTTTAAAATAATAGCAATAATAATAATAGTAACAAAAGTAACAATAGCAACAATAACAGTAGCAATAATAACAGTAACAACAACTTTAAACATAATAGCAGTAATAATAATAATAGTAACATAAATAACAACAATAAAGGTAGCAGCAACAGCAGCAACAAGACGAACAAGGAGAAGATGAAGAAGAAGAAAAATATCAGCAAATGAAACAATAAGAGCCACAAATAAGAGTTTAAAAAGTTCGTACGGGACATTCCATGGCGACTCATACAACTTCTCTGAGACAGTCTCTTCCTGTCTGCGCCATCTGTCGTACGAGTCCTCGTAAAATGTTGGATTCAAGTAGGTCCTGTTTTATGATGTGGAACAATCATTACTAGCATTTTGATATATTAATCTGTCAACAACAATTTATCTCTTTTCCTGCAGTAAGCCATCAACGTGGATTTGTTTATTAACAGGAAGGAAGGAAGGAATTAAAATATGCACAATAAAACAAATCAAGAAAAAAAAACTATATAAGTTTGGTTTTGTTCTGTGGTTTGGCGTTCAGAATTTTTAAGTTAAAAATAGACATTGCGTCATTTTCTTGTTAAAGCGGTGGCTCTCATTTTGGGAGTGACTCCTCGTGGAGTCTAAGAGAGGAACTTTCATCATCATCATCATCATGTGCCATGCCTACTGACGTTGGCTTTTATGTTTCTCCAGAGTGCACGATCCTTCATGCAGGCCATTAGCTCAGTTGGTGATCTCCTCTCACACCATCCCGTCAGACTGTCCAGTATCATATCTCTCGGTGTTCCTCTGGCTCTTATTCCCTCTATTCTATTTTTCCTGTTGTTATAATATTTTCAATGCCTCCTCTTCTCATTGCATGTCCTATGAAAGTACTCTCTCCTCTCTCCTCTCTCTCTCTCTCTCTCTCTTTCTCTCTCCAACACTTCTCAAACATTCTCCATTAGCTATGTTTGCTGTCCAGGGAATTCGCAACATTCTTCTGAATAAACCACATTTCTACTGCTTCCAATGACTTTTGTGCAAATAAGAACTTTACCACTATAAATAAACGTAAAGCAGTGATAAATCATTTCTTTGTGCTGACGTGAAGGATTCAACGCAGGCTCTAATAGTGTTGTGTCTTTTGTGCAGGATATAGCAAAAGCGGTGGAGCGGATAGAAGTGAGAGATGATACCAACACCCTCACTAGAGTAGATAGAAGTGAGAGATGATACCAACACCCTCACTAGAGTAGATAGAAGTGAGAGATGATACCAACACCCTCACTAGAGTAGATAGAAGTGAGAGATGATACCAACACCCTCACTAGAGTAGATAGAAGTGAGAGATGATACCAACACCCTCACTAGAGTAGATAGAAGTGAGAGATGATACCAACACCCTCACTAGAGTAGATAGAAGTGAGAGATGATACCAACACCCTCACCAGAGTAGATAGAAGTGAGATGATACCAACACCCTCACTAGAGTAGATAGAAGTGAGAGATGATACCAACACCCTCACCAGAGTAGATAGAAGTGAGAGATGATACCAACACCCTCACTAGAGTAGATAGAAGTGAGAGATGATACCAACACCCTCACTAGAGTAGATAGAAGTGAGAGATGATACCAACACCCTCACTAGAGTAGATAGAAGTGAGAGATGATACCAACACCCTCACCAGAGTAGATAGAAGTGAGAGATGATACCAACACCCTCACCAGAGTAGATAGAAGTGAGAGATGATACCAACACCCTCACCAGAGAAGATAGAAGTGAGAGGTGATACCAACACCCTCACCAGAGTAGATAGAAGTGAGAGGTGATACCAACAGGCTCACTAGAGTAGACAGAAGTGAGAGGTGATACCAACAGGCTCACCAGAGTAGATAGAAGTGAGAGATGACATCAACAGGCTCACCAGAGTAGACAGAAGTGAGAGATGATACCAACAGGCTCACCAGAGTAGATAGAAGTGAGAGATGACATCAACAGGCTCACCAGAGTAGATAGAAGTGAGAGATGACATCAACAGGCTCACCAGAGTAGATAGAAGTGAGAGATGACATCAACAGGCTCACCAGAGTAGATAGAAGTGAGAGATGATACCAACAGGCTCACCAGAGTAAATAGAAGTGAGAGATGACATCAACAGGCTCACCAGAGTAGATAGAAGTGAGAGATGATACCAACACCCTCACCAGAGTAGATAGAAGTGAGAAATGATACCAACAGGCTCACCAGAGAAGATAGAAGTGAGAAATGATACCAGCAGGCTCACCAGAGAAGATAGAAGTGAGAGATGACACCAAGAGGCTCACCAAAGTAGACAGAAGTGAGAGATGATACCAACAGGCTCACCAGAGTAGATAGAAGTGAGAGATGACATCAACAGGCTCACCAGAGTAGATAGAAGTGAGAGATGACATCAACAGGCTCACCAGAGTAGATAGAAGTGAGAGATGACATCAACAGGCTCACCAGAGTAGATAGAAGTGAGAGATGATACCAACAGGCTCACCAGAGTAAATAGAAGTGAGAGATGACATCAACAGGCTCACCAGAGTAGATAGAAGTGAGAGATGATACCAACACCCTCACCAGAGTAGATAGAAGTGAGAAATGATACCAACAGGCTCACCAGAGAAGATAGAAGTGAGAAATGATACCAGCAGGCTCACCAGAGAAGATAGAAGTGAGAGATGACACCAAGAGGCTCACCAAAGTGGTTATCTTCGATCTTGGCAGAGGATGTAGAGAACGGACGGGAGGCAGGACTGAGCTTGTAATCTAGGACCTCGTTTACGCTCACGCTCAACCATTTGACCCAGTCATCTTCACGGACGACTGAGTGCTGCCAGGTGACAAGAGTGGATGGGGCTTCGTTGTCTAAAGGCCAGGCAGACTGTGGCCCAGAAAGCAGGGGCCTCCTTCACGACGACATCGAGCATGTGGATGGGAACTGAGGCAGTGACCAAGACCCTGTCCTGGCTAATTAGGCAGGATGATACACACAGTGTGGTGGTGACAGGCAGGATGATACACACAGTGTGGTGGTGACAGGTAGGATGATACACACGGTGTGGTGGTGACAGGTAGGATGATACACACAGTGTGGTGGTGACAGGTAGGATGATACACACAGTGTGGTGGTGACAGGCAGGATGATACACACAGTGTGGTGGTGACAGGTAGGATGATACACACAGTGTGGTGGTGACAGGTAGGATGATACACACGGTGTGGTGGTGACAGGTAGGATGATACACACGGTATGGTGGTGACAGGCAGGATGATACACACAGTGTGGTGGTGACAGGTAGGATGATACACACGGTGTGGTGGTGACAGGTAGGATGATACACACGGTATGGTGGTGACAGGCAGGATGATACACACAGTGTGGTGGTGACAGGCAGGATGATACACACGGTGTGGTGGTACAGGCAGGATGATACACACAGTGTAGTGGTGACAGGCAGGATGATACACACGGTGTGGTGGTGACAGGCAGGATGATACACACAGTGTGGTGGTGACAGGCAGGATGATACACACAGTGTGGTGGTGACAGGTAGGAAGATAAATACAGTGTGGTGGTGACAGGTAGGATGATACACACAGTGTGGTGGTGACAGGTAGGAAGATAAATACAGTGTGGTGGTGACAGGCAGGATTATACACACAGTGTGGTGGTGACAGGTAGGAAGATAAATACAGTGTGGTGGTGACAGGTAGGATGATACACACAGTGTGGTGGTGACAGGCAGGATGATACACACAGTGTGGTGGTGACAGGCAGGATGATACACACAGTGTGGTGGTGACAGGTAGGATGATACACAGTGTGGTGGTGACAGGCAGGATGATACACACAGTGTGGTGGTGACAGGTAGGATGATACACACAGTGTGGTGGTGACAGGCAGGATGATACACACAGTGTGGTGGTACAGGCAGGATGATACACACAGTGTAGTGGTGACAGGCAGGATGATACACACGGTGTGGTGGTGACAGGCAGGATGATACACACAGTGTGGTGGTGACAGGCAGGATGATACACACAGTGTGGTGGTGACAGGTAGGAAGATAAATACAGTGTGGTGGTGACAGGTAGGATGATACACACAGTGTGGTGGTGACAGGTAGGAAGATAAATACAGTGTGGTGGTGACAGGCAGGATGATACACACAGTGTGGTGTGACAGGTAGGAAGATAAACAGTGTGGTGGTGACAGGTAGGATGATACACACAGTGTGGTGGTGACAGGCAGGATGATACACACAGTGTGGTGGTGACAGGCAGGATGATACACACAGTGTGGTGGTGACAGGTAGGATGATACACACAGTGTGGTGGTGACAGGCAGGATGATACACACAGTGTGGTGGTGACAGGTAGGATGATACACACAGTGTGGTGGTGACAGGCAGGATGATACACACAGTGTGGTGGTACAGGCAGGATGATACACACAGTGTAGTGGTGACAGGCAGGATGATACACACAGTGTGGTGGTGACAGGCAGGATGATACACACAGTGTGGTGGTGACAGGCAGGATGATACACACAGTGTGGTGGTGACAGGTAGGAAGATAAATACAGTGTGGTGGTGACAGGTAGGATGATACACACAGTGTGGTGGTGACAGGTAGGAAGATAAATACAGTGTGGTGGTGACAGGCAGGATGATACACACAGTGTGGTGGTGACAGGTAGGAAGATAAATACAGTGTGGTGGTGACAGGTAGGATGATACACACAGTGTGGTGGTGACAGGCAGGATGATATACACAGTGTGGTGGTGACAGGCAGGATGATACACACAGTGTGGTGGTGACAGGTAGGATGATACACACAGTGTGGTGGTGACAGGCAGGATGATACACACAGTGTGGTGGTGACAGGCAGGATGATACACACAGTGTGGTGGTGACAGGTAGGATGATAAACACAGTGTGGTGGTGACAGGTAGGATGATACACACAGTGTGGTGGTGACAGGTAGGATGATACACACAGTGTGGTGGTGACAGGTAGGATGATACACACGATGTGGTGGTGACAGGTAGGATGATACACACGATGTGGTGGTGACAGGTAGGATGATACACACGATGTGGTGGCGACATGTAGGATGATACACACAGTGTGGTGGTGACAGGTAGGATGATACACACGATGTGGTGGTGACAGGTAGGATGATACACACGATGTGGTGGCGACAGGTAGGATGATACACACAGTGTGGTGGTGACAGGTAGGATGATACACACGATGTGGTGGTGACAGGTAGGATGATACACACAGTGTGGTGGTGACAGGTAGGATGATACACATGATGTGGTGGCGACAGACTCTCAGAGTATGCTTCGCAAGATAGAGAGGGGGTTTACTACGTCATGAATGGGTTCAGCTCTTGCGACAATCCAGCGTTACCAGTCTAACGTGGATATAGCGCCCATGGCATTGGGAGTGAGAGGCAATGAGATAGCAGATCATGTTGCTCGTGATGATGATGTAATAGATATGGTTCTAAAGTCGGTGACAGAAGAACTAGGAGAAGAAGGATGAAGGATAGAGGTGTGAGGAGAGAGGGGAAACGAACGAAAAAGCTGGCGGCTGGTTGGTAGAATTCGAGGTTGCCGGAACCAACAGCCAGCTGGCTGGCACAGTTAGTGATCATACGCTTCTGTGGGTTACTGAAACAGATATCAGGGCATGCGTGGGTGGTGCCTTCCAGTGCTAGCAAGACTCAAGGCAGCCTGGTTTGGAATGGGACAAATGGGACCAGGAAGGTAGAGAACGGCCGAGTTAAGAATAAAATAATTCTTTCCTTTTAGCAGCTTAACTAAGAAATGTTCACAGTTTATACATGACCTGTGTTATCGTTATCAACCTCTTAGCAGTGTCCCCAGCAATGTTAACATCGCCACTCTTCTTCTTCTTCTCTTCTTCTTCTTCTTCTTTTGAGCAGCTGCTGAATTCAGAAGCTTTCCGCGCCACTGAAGGTCTCGAAAATTTGGGCAAGATAACTGGCAAAAGACAGCGTAGGCGGAGAAGACAGACAATACCTGGATGGCTTTGACTGCGTGGTCTGGCAGTAAAACAGAATCAACTTGGTTTGATTCACGGAGGATCAAGCGAGGTGGAGAGAGAGAGAGACGACCACCTGCTCCTATTGGCGAGGCACTGCCTGATCTGACCTGAAGCTGTGCTGTCAGTCAGTCATTTGCATGTCCCTTGCGGGACTTCGCCTCCCTAACAGCTCTCATGTAGGCCTCTCGGTTGTAAGCAAGATGCCCTGCTGCTGATGTTTCCATTTGTAGACCATCAACGATGTCTTGCAGCCATCTTCGCCTTGGTCTTCCTCTCTTTCTTTTTCCCATTATGTACCCTTCCAAGACGGTCTTTTCTGGATTATCAAGACGTTCAACATGTCCAAAATATATAAGATTTCTCGATGTGGCGTGCTGACAAGAAAATATCACCAGCACCATTATCACAGGGAGCATCTACGACATAAGCGGGGATGCTTCTGCTTATCAGCTTTCATTATCATTATCATGTGTCAATACTCACGAATAGACAACAGGTTTGGCGTAGATGATATCACTTCCAGCTCTGGGTTTGGCGAACGTGGAGGAAGACTTAGCAAAAGCGTCGCCGACATAGTATGGATCAACATAAATGTTCTTGTCAGCTTCTGTGTTTGAATTCGAACTAGAGAAAGCGTAGAATACCATATAACCTTAGACTGCTTCATTAAAATGTACAATAAACTCTATTAGAGTGCTACAGTAAGATATAAAATAAAGAATGATATGGTAAGATATACAATAAACTGGATTAGAGTGCTACAGTAAGATATAAAATAAAGACTGCTTTGGTAAGATATACAATAAACTCTATTAGAGTGCTACAGTAAGATATACAATAAAGATTGCTATGGTAATATATACAATAAACTGTATTAGAATGCTATAGTAAGATATAAAATAAAGACTGTTATAGTAAGATATACAATAAATTCTATTAGACTGTTATGGTAAGATATACAATAAACTGATTTAGACTGTTATGATAAGATATACAATAAACTCTATTAGATTGTTATGGTAAGATATACAATAAACTCTATTAGACTGTTATGGTAAGATATACAATAAACTCTATTAGACTGTTATGGTAAGGTATACAATAAACTCTATTAGACTGCGATAGTAAGATATACAATAAACTCTGTTATACTGTTATGGTAAGATATATAATAAACTCTATTAGACTTATAGTAATATATATATACAATAAACTCTATTAGATTGTTATGGTAAGATATACAATAAACTCCATTAAACCGCTATAGTAACAATATATGTTATAAAAAGTATAAAAGTAGTTCATTACATATATGCAATAAATCCCACTTTCTTCCTCGTCCTTTTTACCCCTACCACAGACATAGACCATCGACAAGAGCTCTCCATTTATTTCTATCCTGGGCTTTTCTTCTATCCATCCCGATGTGTAATCGATCTCTTTGATCTTTGCTTCAAGACCCCTTCCCCAGGTGTAATCGATCTTTTTGATCTTTGCTTCAAGACCCCTTCCCCAGGTGTAATCGATCCTTTTGATCTTTGCTTCAAGACCCCTTCCCCAGGTGTAATCGATCTCTTTGATCTTTGCTTCAAAACCCCTTCCCCAGGTGTGATCAATCTTTTTGATCTTTGCTTCAAGACTGCTTGGCCAGGTGTTTCTGGGTCTTCCTTGTTTCCTCTTACCCTGGGGATTCCAGGTGAGGGCCTGGCTGGTTATGTTTGTGGTAGGCTTTCATAATGTATGTTCTATCCATCTCCGACGTCTTTTCATTATCATTTCTTTCATTGCTGGTTGTTTGTTTTCTGTCATAGCTCTTCATTACTGATGGTATCTGGCCGTTCCAATAAAACATTTCATTAATATAGACCGTGTACCATATCAGAATAGTTCTTAAACATATATTATGTATAATCGTTTCTCTCAGAATGTTTCATTAATATGTACGGTATAGCGTATAGTACATAATACCAAGTATTAACAGATTAACTCTTTAATTACCCTAAGCCATGTAAATGACTGTTAAAATTGTTAAAATCTGTGTCAATCTAATCTTCGTAGGAGTTCAATTTTTTAAACAACTTGCCTTGTCTTGTCTCCTTCCTCATATACCTTTCAGTGTTGAGGGGACAAATCGACGTCTTGATAGGGCTGGGTGATTTGCTATATATAGGTAAAGGTAATCCTGTCATACCTTAGGGGCACATAGGGATATGGTGTTAGTGCCCATATTTTCCTTGACCTGTCAGCACACTAGAGTGTGATTTGGTCAGTATCACGCCTGGCCGCCTTTCCTTCCCCACTCCAGAAGAAGTCCGGTACCCATTTCTACAGCTGGGTGACTGGGGTGCCTCCGGCCGGATTCGAACCCCCGACCTTCGTCATGAGAGAACAGTGCACTAACCACTTCGCCACTCAGACACCAATTTTGCTATATATAATGGGATGCTTAATGTTTCTGTTGTTCATATCCTTCGTTGGCGGCCTCTCCCTCTGTTTCCTACAAGTCTTAGTGTGAATGTTCTCTGTGGTATACTGTCTGGTAGTAGTTTGGTAACTTGGCCAAACCATTTGACTTGTTGTTTCTGTGATATACTGTCTGGTGGTAGTTGGGTAACTTGGCCAAACCATTTGACTTGTTGTTTCTGTGGTATATTGTCTGGTGGTAGTTGGGTAACTTGGTCACACCATTTGACTTGTTGTTTCTGTGGTATTCTGTCTGGTGGTAGTTTGGTAACTTGGCCAAACCGTTTGACTTGTTGTTTCTGTGGTATACTGTCTGGTGGTAGTTGGGTAACTTGGCCAAACCATTTGACTTGTTGTTTCTGTGGTATACTGTCTGGTGGTAGTTGGGTAACTTGGCCACACCATTTGACTTGTTGTTTCTGTGGCATACTGTCTGGTGGTAGTTGGGTAACTTGGCCAAAATATTTGACTTGCTGTTTCTGGATATAGTGTAGTGTTCCTCCAACCTTTGCTCTGATGGTGTAATTTTTAAAAAATTTTCATCTCTTATTGTTCTCCTTAAACATTTTATTTCTGCCGTGACAATTTTTTTTATTGGCTGTTAGTGTCCATGTCTGATAGTGACAGCACAGATATGAGAGAAAAACTGTTCTTTGCGCTTCTGTTGTGATGTATTCGTTTTTCATTACAGGTGGCATTTGTCTAATGACCTTATTTGCTTTGTTGCATCTGTTCTCAGTTGTTTCAGCATAGGTTTTCGAAGACATGTTAAAGTTAAATATAAGCCTCTTGTCGTTTCCTGGTTAAAACCTGACGCCTGAGTTTATTATACATTTTTTGTGTGGGCTTGAACTTTTTGCTTCGTATTGAAAGAATTGCGTGTTACATTCCATATAATTTAGCAGAACAAAAGTAAAGGTGTGAGATGTGAACCGGTGACATTGGACACGGTCAAGCCATAAATGTTCTGCTGCCTGGTTAGCAGAAACTGCCAGCCAGTGCCGCCATCAGCACTAACTCCGTAGCTAACGGCGTCATTCTCCTTCCTTCTCAAAGCGTTAACCCTGGTACGCATTTTTTTTCATTGAAGCTGGTTTGCAGAGCAATGACTATATGTATGGTTTACTACGCATGAACATATTCAATCACAGCGGTACGCTTATATATTCTGTCAATTTATACTATGCATGCCTTTATACGTTTAGTTTATGAACTAAATTTCTTATACTGTAAATATTCTTCTTCTTCTTCTTCGTACATGCGTACGCACACTGACGATGATGCGAGGTGCCCTGATTTTTGCGATGCGCCTTTTGGCTGGGTACCTCCGACTTCAGCACCTTTCCTTGCTAGGGCAGACTGTGGTCTTGCTCGGACTGCCATGAAGACAGTGCTGTAGGTTAACCTGGCCAAAACTTTGTTTTCCAGCCTCTGTTGTCCCTTCTCCATGTCACATCCATCATGCAACACTGGCTGGCCAGACGACTTTGAGACAGTTCCGCGGAGACACTCCGACTTTGGGATGAGGAATCTGATGAGTGCCTCAACGATATCCATTCCCCGCCACCCATAGTCTGCTGGCTCTGTTTTGTTTACATCATTCTGATAGCCATTGTTGTAAAGACCCATAGGCTTGTCACGTCCTGGATTCATTGGTTTCACACCAGACTTCCCTCATCCCCGCCAGAGATCTCCATGTCCCCATCCGTCCACCAACCTGACATTACATTTTACAAAAAATAACAATTACAATTGGTGTTGATTGCTACAGGTTTCTGAGCTACAGAAGTAGGTCAGAGTTTTTAAGCAAACAGATCTATGTTCCCTGTCTCACAAAGACTATGTTAAGATAAGTGTGTTCTTAACACAGTTGCTCCCATGGGGTACTGTATATAAAACTGGCACTTTGAACCCAAAGTTTTATTCTGTTACCTTGACGACGTCTGTGACTTTTTTCTCCTGGCACGCAGAGAGCAGCAGTACAAAGTAAACATAACGAAGACAATCAGACAAAGGGTCCCGCCTCCGACTGCGAAATACAGGGTGAAAGATGACAGGTCATGTTCACCTGCAAGCAGGAAGTCTGAGGTTAGAATGTGGGCGTGTTCACAGCAAATATATCTTTGACAGTTGCTAACAAGCTGATGCATATAGAACATTTGTATAATCTTCTGTTGCTGCATCTGCTGCTTCTGCTACTACTGCTGTTACTACTGCTGCTGCCACTACTGCTACTACTACTGTTGCTGCTACTACTACTACTACTACTTACTACTTACTACAACTAGATATGCCTTCTCCTCGGGCCCCTTCTATATATGTCTGTACACATTCACTCATCCCAGTATGTACACATACCCCCATTTACGTCTGTACACACATACACTCCTCCCATACATGAATGTACAGATTTATTCATGCCTGTATGTACAAGTACATGCATCTTCGCTTGCTATTTTATGAACACATTCACGCAAGCCCTACTCATACTTGTATGTACACAAACCCTACTCATACTTGTATGTACACAAACCCTACTCATACTTGTATGTACACAAACCCTACTCATACTTGTATGTACAACAAGCCCTACTCATACTTGTATGTACACAAACCCTACTCATACTTGTATGTACAACAAGCCCTACTCATACTTGTATGTACAACAAGCCCTACTCATACTTGTATGTACAACAAGCCCTACTCATACTTGTATGTACAACAAGCCCTACTCATACTTGTATGTACAACAAGCCCTACTCATACTTGTATGTACAACAAGCCCTACTCATACTTGTGTGTACAACAAACCCTACTCATACTTGTATGTACACAAACCCTACTCATACTTGTGTGTACAACAAACCCTACTCATACTTGTATGTACACAAACCCTACTCATACTTGTGTGTACACAAACTCTACTTATACTTGCATGTACACAAACCCTACTCATATTTCTAAATACAAAAAAATCTACTCACATCTGTATGTACACAAATCCTACTCACACGTGTGTGTACTCAGTTCTGCTAACGCGGGTACGTACACTAGCACCCACTCACACAGAAAACACCTACCCACACAGAAAGCACCCACCCACACAGAAAACACCCACCCACATCAGTGCACACAGGTACAGTGCCGTTCCACTGCCCGCTCTCCTGGCACTGTAGATAGACGGCAGCCTGACCTCCAGGCGTGTCCAGGCACTCGGCCTTGACCACTGTCCAGGTCGTGCGCTGGGTGGTGCTGACCTTCACGTTCTGAGCGCTGCTGCCAGTTCTCTTGAGCGTTCGTTGCAAGTCGACAGTGTCGTTGTTGCCTGTCTCTGTTCTTAAATCGGGGCATTCTCTGTGTTCTGTATTCGAAGCATCATGATGATGATGGTAATGAAAGACGAAGGAACGACATGTTATGTTTGTTATAGATAAACAAGGAAATAGACGTGGTAAGATGACTGCTAGGCATACGAACAAACATACAGGTAGGTAGGTAGGTAGGTAGGTAGGTAGGTAGGTAGGTAGGTAGGTAGGTAGGTAGGTAGGTAGGCAGGCAGGCAGGTAAGCAGGCAGGCAGGCAGGTATGTATGTAGGAAGGAAGGAAGGAAACTCTGCTTCGAGAAACCTTTCAATCACGAAATCAAAATCTACGGTAAATTTAGCTTTACCCATTTCTACAGTGATAATTTGCATTGAAACCTTTGCCACCCTAACTTTTATGTACGACTTTTGTCACAAATTCTAAGTAAAGAGTCACTAACCAATAACAAAACGATACAAAAATATTTACGCGAATAAAGCGCCAGGAAATGCCTGGGTTAATATTGCTGACAAGCAGATTACAGGTGTGCAGAAATGTAGGTTAATATTGCTGACAATCAGATTACAGGTGTGCAGAAATGTAGGTTAATATTGCTGACAAGCAGATTACAGGTGTGCAGAAATGTAGGTTAATATTGCTGACAAGCAGATTACAGGTGTGCAGAAATGTAGGTTAATATTGCTGACAAGCAGTTTAGTAGGTGTGCAGAAATGTAGGTTAATATTGCTGACAAGCAGATTACAGGTGTGCAGAAATGTAGGTTAATATTGCTGACAAGCAGTTTAGTAGGTGTGCAGAAATGTAGGTTAATATTGCTGACAAGCAGATTACAGGTGTGCAGAAATGTAGGTTAATATTGCTGACAATCAGTTTACAGGTGTGCAGAAATGTAGGTTAATATTGCTGACAATCAGTTTACAGGTGTGCAGAAATGTAGGTTAATATTGCTGACAATCAGTTTACAGGTGTGCAGAAATGTAGGTTAATATTGCTGACAATCAGTTTACAGGTGTGCAGAAATGTAGGTTAATATTGCTGACAATCAGTTTACAGGTGTGCAGAAATGTAGGTTAATATTGCTGACAATCAGGTTACAGGTGTGCAGAAATGTAGGTTAATATGGCTGACAATCAGATTACAGGTGTGCAGAAATGTAGGTTAATATGGTTGACAATCAGATTACAGGTGTGCAGAAATGTAGGTTAATATGGCTGACAATCAGATTACAGGTGTGCAGCGGCAGGAATGTGGGTTATCATGCGTGAAAAAGTCCGGAAAGGTTTGAGAACCTCTGCGATAGATATTTAGCTTTCGTGATTTTTCCATAGCCACAGTCTGGAGGTAATGTCTGAACATCTGTTGTATTAGTTCGTTATGAGATTACACTGGTGAAGATGTGTGTACGACTCCCTTGATTAGATTACAGTGGTGGAGATATGTGTACGATTCCCTTGATTAGATTACAATGGTGGAGATGTGTGTACGACTCCCTTGATTAGATTACAATGGTGGAGATGTGTGTACGACTCCCTTGATTAGATTACAGTGGTGGAGATGTGTGTACGACTCCCTTAATTAGATTACGGTGGTGGAGATGTGTGTACGACTCCCTTGATTAGATTACGGTGGTGGAGATGTGTGTACGACTCCCTTGATTAGATTACAGTGGTGGAGATGTGTGTACGACTCCCTTGATTAGATTACGGTGGTGGAGATGTGTGTACGACTCCCTTGATTAGATTACGGTGGTGGAGATGTGTGTACTACTCCCTTGATTAGATTACAGTGGTGGAGATATGTGTACTACTCCCTTGATTAGATTACAGTGGTGGAGATGTGTGTACTACTCCCTTGATTAGATTACAGTGGTGGAGATATGTGTACTACTCCCTTCATTAGATTACGGTGGTGGAGATGTGTGTACTACTCCCTTTATTCTCTAGGAGCTGCCACTTGGTGAGATGATTTAACAACCAATGACAGTGCCACACTCAGAATAGCTTCACAATTCCCTTTTGATACATACCTGACAGGACCCAAGCAAAACATCTCACGGGGAACAGGTGAGAAAGGTGAGAACAGATGACTACAGCTTTCTTCACTTAGTTAACAAATGCCTGCATTTAAATCAAAACACAAGGTCGATGATGATGATGATGATGATGATGATGATGATGATGATGATGATGATGATGATGATGTAGCGACACACAGAAAAAAGAAATACTGGGAGATTAGCCAGCTGGGTTCGCCGGACTTTCTTCTACATCTAGAGACATAGTTGTCTCTTTCTCTCTCACGCAACACATAACGACTCTATGAAAACAGCACTACACCCCCACAATGTTAGATGCTCACCCAGACAAACACAGCTTTCACCCCTGCATAAACCACGCTCAGTTCCGCACACAAATCTTGTGGAATATACTGTCTGCACGCCCAAACTGAGGCCAAAAGTCATGAGGAAATCAGATCGCTAGCCACGAGTATATAAACAATCTGTGGCTTTCATTTTATATGACTCTTTACATGACTCACTGCACACCCTGATAAACATTATGTTTGTTATAGATAAATAAGGAAATAGACGTGCTGAATAAGATGACTGGTAGGCATACGGACAGACAGAGGTAGGTAGGTAGGTAGGTAGGTAGGCAGGCAGGCAGGCACGGACTGACGGACAGAGGAAAAACAAAGAATGCCCAAGGCATTGCACTCGATAGCTTTGACTGATTGATACTGACAGTCTGGTAAAATGACGGCAACTCTCGGTCAAAGAGCAGTCACGACAAATGTATTACAGATGAGGACTACATCGCTCAGTCACTTGCATGTCCTTTGCTGAACTTTGCCCTCCCCTACCCCCCAAGAGCTCTCCTGTAGGCCTCTCGGTTGTGAGCAAGTTGACCTGCTGCTGATGCGTCCATTCGCAGATCATCAACGATGTCTTGCAGCCATCTTCGCCTTGGTTTTCCTCTCTTTCTTTTTCCCATTATGTGCCCTTCCAAGACTGTCTTATCTAAATTATGTCCAAAATATTGAAGTTTTCTCTATTTAATGATCTAGCGTTCTTGTAGTATGGAAATAGTTGTTCTTTTCTATGTCCATGATATTTGAAGGACTTTTCTGTAGCATTTACATCCAAAGGCATTTATGTGTTTCTCAGCTGTTTTGTTAAATGTCCAGGTCTCACAGGCATATGTTGCGATGGGAAAGATACATGCCCTTAAAAATCTTATTTTGGTAGATAGATCTGTTTCTCTCCACAGCTTCTTTAGTTGTTTTATTTTTTGAAGAGCGATAGATGACTTCCTTCTAATATCCCTCACTGTATCTCCATTATTAGTTAGTAATTAGTAATGATCCAAAATATTCAAAACTCTCTACTTCTTCCAATTTTTCCTCACTGATACATATTTCAGCTGCCTTATTTGTTTTGTCAACTGTCATCGTTTAGTTTACTTCGCATTAAGATAAAGGTTTTACTCTTCACTGTTCTTACGGACTGACATAATTATTTTTTTTCCATTCTTTTTTATGTTGTGAACAGTATATATATATGGTCACTAAAATAAATGATATTTGTATATAGATGTAACGAGCAAGCGATTGCACAAGTAACACATTTCACGTATTTAAAAAAAAATACAAGTTACGGAAGTGGATCAGTTATGTTTGAATTATCATAACGTATGATTTTCCTCGATGCAGGTGGACTCAGGACATCACAGAAAGTCTGAATGAGTCATTGCGAGACACCGGTCAACGTACTTAAGACTACATTGCAATCAGGCAGGCTGTGAGAATGACAACGTTCTAGAAAGGGCACGCCACATGAAGCGATGATGTGATTTACCAAATGATGCTTCAGATGACATCCAGCGTCGCCTATGGACTTGGAAAGTGCTAGACTTGGAGGAGGAGGAGAGATGACGAAGATGTCAGGAGTCAAGAACTCTTGACATGATCAAGGCCCTATCCTGTCTACCTGTTGTGTGTGTGTTTTTTTTAGAACAGGCTGTAGCGTTGGTTCAACTTTGTCCAGCAGGTCATGGGATCCATGTTTGGTCTCAAAGCTTTCAAATGTATTAACTATGTGCTCTGACATTTTCCTGGGATGTAGACGGCGATATATATCGCAACATATGCCTGTGAGACCTGGACACTTAACAAAACAGCTGAGAAACACATAAATGCCTTTGAATGTAAATGCTACAGAAGAGTTCTCCAAATATCGTGGACACAAAAAAGAACAAATATATCTATACTACAAGAGCTTAATATTGAAGAAGGCTGGCTAGTAAAGAGGATTAAAGAGAGAAAACTTAAATATTTTGGACACATTAAACGTCATGATAATTTAGAGAAGACCGTCTTGGAAGGATATATAATGGTGAAAAAGAGGAAGACCGAAACGAAGATGGCTGCAAGAAATCATTGACGATCTGCAAATGGGCGCAGCAGCAGCAGGCCATCTTGCTCACAACCGAGAGGCCTACAGGAGTGCTGTTTGGGAGGCAAAGTTCCGCAAGGGACATGCAAATGAATGAATGAATGAATAGACGGCGATGACACCGTCACAACCATAGATGGCCAAGATCCTGTTCCACCTCTTCCTTGGTGCTGCCAGTAACACTTTCAGCTTGGCTAATGGAGCAGGGCCTGCCGTGATCCCCTTTCGGTGATGGAGCCAGCAAGAAGCTCCGGTTCACTTTGGATTTTCATACAATCCTCTGTAATCCAGGTATAATCCGATAGGGCATATCATCACAACATCTAGGGGGACATTCCAGTGAGATCTTCCTCTTCTTCGTTCGCTTCTACCACCAAGATCGCCCCGTGATCATACTGAATTTACTCCTGTGGTCCTTGATTGGTCCTGTGGTCCCAGAGAGAGCCACAGGAGATCCCTGAGAGGACCACATGAGGTTCAGAGTATCGCGGGGCTTGGGCCTGTATTCTCGGTTGGTCGCAGAAGCGGGATTGCGTGACACCGTGGTTTTCGTTGCACCAGTTTAGTCTAGAGTTGGACTTTCTCACCGGAAAACATCAGCGTGTTTTTAGATATCTGTATATCCCCGCCGGGTAAGAGGCGGTAGCCCATCCAGTCCAGAGTTGGACTTTCTCACTGGAAAACCTCAGCGTGATTAGGATACACATACATCCCCGTCGGGTGAGAGGTGGTTGTCCAGTGTCTCCGACTTCAGCGTTTTGTGGTCGTGGCCGCTACCCTTCCTAGTTGTGATCAGGACGGAGCTTTTGTCCAGGAGGACGAATCCTCGCCACTATTATGTTTCACCCCTGGGTTAAACCTGGGTTAGGCGTATGGTCGCGTTTAAGACGTGTTCGACCTCTAGAGCGGAGGTACCATGACATGAGTAGCCATCAAGTTTCACCCCTGGGGTTAAGCCGGTTTAGGCATATTTCACCAGTACGGGTGTATATCGGACGTTGCCGGCCTCTAGAACAGAGGTGCCGTGGTATGAGTAGCTCTCGTCGCGAGACTACTGGACATACCGATTAAGCTTCACGTTATCCTTTCCATCACCGCTTCACAGCGGCGTCGCACGGCAACCCCAATAACATTTTCTTCATTGGCTGGAGGAGTTTCACTCCACGCGCGGCAGACGAAGAATCTTGCCAGCAGGGATTCCAGTGAGATAATTAACCATCAGATGTCAGTACCCTAGAATTTGTTAGGTAATACAACACTGGGAACATCAACAGCAGGAACAAAAAATAACAACAACAGTGGTAAAAGTAATAACAAGAATAACAATAACATTAACAAGAAAATAACAATAGCAAGAATAACAACACAAAAAACAGAAACACAAAAATAGCAATAATAGTAGTGCTAATGTCTATACCACCACCAACAAATACAATAATAGTAACGATAAACAGTAATCACGCGAAGAACAGTATTAAAAAAACAATAACAATAACAACAGCAATAAAAACAATAGCACTAGTAACAAAAATAAAAATGTGAACAGCAATAATAGTAATAATAACAACATGGAGTAATATCAATAACAATAATAGCAAACATAGTAGCAATACTAATAACAACAAGAAGAATAACAGCAATAATAACAGCAAAATACTATAACAAGAGTAAAGCACACAAACAGAAAAAGGATAGAAACCCAAGATACGACAAGATAATGATGTTTTTAAAATGAGACAAGAACAAATACAACGCCTGAGATCAAACTGGACTTGAGGATGACATGAAGACAATGTAACATGTAACGAGAAAACAGGTGAAACAATATCATCGTTTCCAGATTCATTGTTTTTGTTGTTTTGATTTCACCCGCTTTAGCGGCAACAGAACTTTTTTTTTACGAGATTATCCTACTTGCCTTTAATATACTAACAAGCTGGTTTACTTGCAACAAGCCTGCTTGATCTATCTGTCTGTCTGTCTGTCTCTCCGTCCATCCATCTGTCTATCCGTCTATCTGTCTGTCTGTATATCAGTCAGTTTTCCTTGTCTGCTCCTATTAGAGAATTTATGAAAACAGAATTTTATCTGTTTCTTGTTCATCACAGTACTGTAGTGTGCTTCGCCTTACATAGCAACATTCCTCTCAGTTTTCAGAAAGAGCACCTCCAAAACAAAGGCCATACCTGAAACTTTAACTCTAGAGAGACTGGACTTCATGGAAACAGAAATAGAAAAGAGAGACAGAAGAGGACTCAGAGACAAGATAACAGATAGTATGCCACGTCTTGTCTTGTCTTCTGTCTCTCTGGAACTGCGAGCGAAGATGTTGAGTCACAGCTTCGTCACAGTATCGTCACATAATCGTCACAGCATCGTCACAACTTGG
The DNA here is from genome assembly GCA_009760885.1 of Achatina immaculata. NCBI lineage: Eukaryota > Metazoa > Mollusca > Gastropoda > Stylommatophora > Achatinidae > Lissachatina > Lissachatina immaculata. The sequence continues at coordinate 19,602,695 of CM019710.1, forward strand.
GAGCGAGTTATAGCAGCTATTCTTTTAATCCTTAACTGAAGCAAAGCAGAGATAAGAGAGATGAGTGAACAACAACCTGTCTCGTTGGTGATCAGAAAAAGGAGATAGGCATGTCGGTCACGTGATGAGAAAAAAAACAATCAGAGAATTCCCAAAACAAGCTATCAAGTGGAACACAACAGGCCGAAGAACAAGAGGTCGACCACGCGAAACTCTAAAGATTCCAATTTAGTAGAAATAAAATCCCTTGACGAGGTTGAAAAGCTCGCCGAAAACAGGAAAACTTGGCGATCTACCGTGCGGGCCCCTGTGTAACGTTTAGCGGCACGGGTAGGATGTAAGATGTAAGATATAGAATGAGTGCGGCTAAAAGGCAATGGATGTGTAATACTTCTTTAGTAGGCTCCACCGTCATAGAGACTATGGCGATCCCTGCCTTATTAGTCAGGCTAGGCCCGTTACTGAGGGTGGGGGGGGGGGGGGTATCAGCGGGGAGGTGGGACAGAATCTTGGTCAGATATTGTTCATCAACCCTGACTCTGGCAGGTCACCTCTGGGTCACTAATTACTAAATCGAACAGGGTCGACCACCCCCACGCCCCCTCCCCTTAGCGCCCCCCCCCCCTTTTCGCTTAGTATGACAAAATAGAACAATAGAAAAGGCATCACACAAGATGGCGTTGTGAAGCTTGATTATTCTAGCTTGTCGCTAGATGATGATGATGATGATGATGATCGCTGCATTTACTAACCAGATCCAGTAGATGAGATTGCTGATTGTGATGAAGTTGCAGACTGTGATGAAGTTGCAGACTGTGGTGAAGTTGCAAACTTTGATGAAGTTGCAGACTGTATAATCATTGACAGAGACGGTGTTGTGTTCTGTGTAGGCGTTGTCATGGCAGATGTCATTGTTTCAGACAGTTTTCTTGCCATCGATGTCAATGTTGGTGGCACAAATGTTGTATTAGGGGCCATTGCTCTGGCACTAGTACTATTCAAGGCGGTAGATGTCGCTGTTCTCTGAGTAACATTGTTAACAGTCACGTTTCTGGCCGCCATGTTGCCTGAAATTATGAAGCAATTGTTACTCTGATACGTCTGTAATATGAAAAATATGAAACTCAACAACTTAACAGAGAGATATGTGAAATACATAATCATACTGGGACGTATTTGAAAACGTGCGTCTGTAGTAGCAGTAATGTGAAATTGTGCAACTTTCTGGAAAATACGTGATAAAGGACAATACTGATGGGAAATGTCACAATGAAATAAAAACCAGACGTGCTCAGGCCAAGTCAGAATTCCAGAAAATGAGATACATCTTGTGCAACAGATCCATATCAATGGAAACAAGATTCCGAGTACTAAAATGTTACATCGAGCCAATTCTATTTTATGGGTGTGAAGCATGGTCCATGAATAAGAGAGTACAGCGAGAAATGGAGGTCGTGGAAATGTGGTTTATAAGAAGGATGTTGAAGGTACCATGGACAGCCAAGAAAACCAATGAAGAAGTCTTAAGAGAGGCTGGAGTTAAAAGGCATATAAAGCAAAGATCTGAGGCAGACAAACGTGATTTACAGGACATTTCCTGAGAAGAGGAAAATTGTAACACTTTGTGGCAACTGGAAAAATTGAGGGAAGAAGAAACAGAGGAAGACAGAGAAGGAAGTTACTGGATGGGCTGTCAGTGTGGCTAGGAAGAAAGTCACCGGCGGATTTCATAATCAACGCAAAAGACAGGGAACTGTGGAGAGAGATGATCGCCTACTTAGAATTAGAAAGGACAATACTGTGATATATATATATATATATATATATATATATATATATATATCTGTATTTTGGTCTCCTTTGAGCAGTTGCTGACTTCAACAGCCTTCCCAGCCATTATGGATCAATGTGTCAGACCACGCATGTTTCAGTTCCCCTCTTTTCTTGATCTTTTCTTGCCAATTTTTGATTCCAAGAGCGTGTTCATCTTCTTCTAGGTTGTCCCGCCAGCGTTGTCTAGGTCCGTCCCCTTTCATCACTTCTGTATAGCCCATCTTTGTTTGTCTGTCCTCCTACATTCTCTCTAAGTGCCCGAGCCATCCCAGTCTGTTGATTTTCATATGACTGTTATCAGCGGAGATTTAAACAACGTTCTATCTTCCATTGTTGTGTTGCAGTGTCAGCAACATATACTGAAATATACAAATGTGAAAATATACAATTTTATTGAGAGGAGTGTGAAACTATAGAAGGGCACTTATTTATGTCTGAAAATGTGTACATTTGATTAGCACAAGAACAACCGTAGCTGTGTTTCGGGGTGGAGTTATTACCCAAAAATAACTGGTCAAGATCCTATTTCATCCCTTTGAACGACACTTCTGGATACTGATTATTGATTTAGCTCATTATGACCAACATTTAAAGTCCTTCATCTCATAGAACTTCTGAATTCTGACTATTAATTTAGCTCATTATGACAAACATTTAAAGTCCTTCGTCTCATAGAACTTCTGAATTCTGACTATTAATTTAGCTCATTATGACCAACATTTAAAGTCCTTCGTCTCATAAAACTTCTGAATTCTGACTATTAATTTAGCTCATTATGACCAACATTTAAAGTCCTTCGTCTCATAGAACTTCTGGATACTGAATCTTTTATCTGTAATGGAGGAACTGTCGAATTGACGTTGCTATGAAAATTTTTTAAAAAATAGTCACAGTTGCCCACTCCCTATCCGACTCTTTGCCTACGTTTCAACATCTTTGCTAACAGAACCGGGTGAGAAGAACTCGCTTTCAAGGCGGCGTGAAGACTGCCAACCAAACAATCAGATACAACGAGGATGCCACTGAAATAAGTTCTCATAGTTTAAATTATCCATCCATCCATCCGTCCGTCCGGCCATCCATCCATCCATCCATCCATCCATCCATCCATCCATCCATCCAAATCCTCGAGCATTGATGGACAAAGCAAGACGCCCTGTTTAGTTCAGCACAGCAAACATCTACGTCTCTCTACTTTCCCACACTCGAGTTTTACAGGCGAAGATCATTAACGTTTATAAAATATGGAACCCCACACATTACAAATATTAATTTCTTAATTATTCTTACCTTGGTTAATATCCTAGCTAGTCAGTTCCGATATTGCAGCACTGAAAATTCACAAACAGCGCTAATTTTTAGTTATGCTTTATGTTTCTTATATAAAAATCTCCGCTTTCAGAAAAATTTAAACATTCGAGAAAGTACCTGAACAGCCTTGCTACATAAAGTTAAATGTAACAATTTGTTATCCTGTTTTTAATATGAAAACTGAAGTTAAGAACAAAATATATTCTTATTTCTCTTGTAATTATTCTTTCTTTTCATTGTCAACCACAAATAATATCTTTCGCTTTGCTGTTAAATTCATTTTAGAAATGTATTTTGCCAAACTTCGCCGACTACATCGCTTGAGGCAAGGACAACTGAATCGTGGGTCCCGGTAGACCAGGTTATGACTAGGGCATCTTCTCAATAATCCATCCCGTGCCCAATGAACTGGAAAAGTTCAAATGCGTGAACAACGGCCAAGCTGTCGCGTGACGAACTCAGGGTGTACATTCCTTAATTATGAATATTTGTGTGTTCTTAACTCTCTGTCTGCCATACAAAGCTAGCGAGTGCAGCATGGATGCGTGGAGATTTAGTGTGCAAAGAGGAAACTTATTCCTTTAGATATTATTACAACTACAATAACTGCTATTACTTTCGTTATTATAAAATTCTACAATTATTACTACTACATCTACTACTACTTTTACTACTACTGCTGCTACTGTTACTATTACTATTGTTACTACTTGCTGCTGTTACTACTACTACTACTACTGCTGCTACTACTACTACTACTACTGCTGCTGCTGCTACTACTATTATTACTATACTATTGTTACTACTTTCTGTGTTACTACTATTACTACTGTTGCTGCTTCTGCTGCTACTACTACTATTACTATTGTTACTACCTGCTGCTGTTACTGCTATTACTACTGCTGCTCATGGTGCTACTGCTACTACTACCACTACTACTATTACTATTGTTACTACTTGCTGCTGTTACTACTACTACTACTACTACTACTACTACTACTGTTGCTGCTGCTGCTGCTACTACTATTACTATTGTTACTACTTGCTGCTGTTACTACTACTACTACTACATTTACTCTGTTACTACTTCCTGCTGTTACTACTAAAACTACTACTATTACAACTACTACTATTATTATTGTTACTACTAGTTGCTGTTACTACTTCTACTATTACTATTGTTACTCTGTTACTACTACTACCACTACTGCTGCTGTTGTTGCTACTGCTACTACTATTTCTATTTTACTACTTAGCTGCTGCTATTGCCACTATTACTAAGTGTTGCTACTACTTCTGCTGCTGCTGCTACTAATATTATTACTAATACTACTACTACTACTTGCTGCTGCTACTATTATCTGCTACTGGTACTACAGCCACTGCGACTAATACTACAGCTATTACTACTACTACTACCACTTCTTATTTCCTAACACTGCTTACAAACTTACTTCTGAAAAAAATAATAATAATAATAAAAACCAAACATGGCTACTTACTTTCAATGTTGCTACTTTGAATGCTACAAGCGGCCACGGTCTCAACAAATTTACCCCAGGCAACTGACTTTCTGACACATCATTACCTGAAATACCTACACATCATCACGTCCAGTCATGTGTTTCTTTTTAGTACAGGCTGTTTATCCTACAAGCCCTCCCTGGGTCTTTTTTTCCTCATTCCCTGTGTCCCAAATATCGCATAAAGTGACATACAGGGCCCTTTGTTCCAGAGAGCAAGAGAGGGGTGAGCTGAGAGTTAGGCTATATTTTGTTCTCTCTTGTCTTATTACGTGGTCTCTTGGTGTAGTTGATATTACTTCTCTTATTACTGTTACTACTATTTCTACTACTACTACTGCTGACGCTCCTGCTACTACTTCTACTACTACTACTACTACTACTACTACTACTACTACTACTTCTACTACTACTACTACTACTACTACTACTACTACTACTTCTACTACTACTACTACTACTTCTACTACTACTACTACTACTACTACTATTACTACTACTACTACTACGGTTAATGCTATTAATCTATCTACTACTGTCTTTTCTCCTATTGTTTTACTACTGTTACAACTGTTTTCATTACTACTACAACTATTACTACAACTCCCATTTCTCCTACTGTTACTACCACTACTACTATTGCTGTTACTACTACTACTACTACTACTACTACTACTACTACTACTACTACTACTACTACTACTAAGGTAGACAGAGGAGTATGGTGCAGTTTTACAAAGTGAGGGAAGAAGTGAGTAAGGTGAGAAAAAAAACGAATAGAAAGTATGAGAATGTATAAATGAAAAACATACAACATCCGATATTTCAGTAAGAGCCTTTTTCGAGGATACATACACAACGAAACACAAACACGAAGAACTTATCTGAAGTGTCTTCCTCCAAGTGGGAAACAGAAATGTATGTGGTAGAAGGAAAAACCACGCTGCCTCCAAACAAAAGATGCCCGATAGAGCCAATCGTAAAGAAGAGATGGAGAGAGAGGAGGAGAACAAGTGGGAGAAAGGGTTGGGGGGAAGGCAATAGAAACATGATAGCCGGTAGAGGAGTGGGGGGAGGGAGAGAGGGGAGGGAAAAGGGGACGCGAAGAGATAATGAATGAAGAACATGAACACCTGCAGGGAGAAAATGTGAAGCTGGTGAATAGGACAAGACCAATATGTTTGCAGAGAAGAAAATAGGGTGATGGTAGGGAGGGGTAGCATAGAGAAAGAAAGTAGAGTTTAAAAAAGACCAGTGGAAAAATAAAGAAATTACAGAAAGCTGAAGACATTATTAATTCCAGCTGGGTGGAGACAGCCAGTCTGGAAAATAAGGCGCTGTTCTAGGACCCTCCGAGATCGTACATCAGCAGAACAAGAGCGGATAGCATTAACAGAAATGTCCTGTTTGCCCCTGTGGTTGCCAAGGCAAAAATGTTTAGACACAGGTGTCCAGGCCCTCTTAGAAATATCATTGAGATGCTGGCGAAATCGATCTCCTAACCGTAAGCCAGTTTCCCCTATGTACTTCACACCGCACCGTTTGCACATGATAACATAAATGATATTTCCGGAAGTACAGGTCAAACCCTCCTGAAATGATAACGTGGACTTAGGGAAGGAGATCTGGCTAGCCTCGACAACAAACGGACAAGTGTTACATCTACGGCGTCCGCAACGTCTGGTACCATAGACATCTTAAGACAGATGACTTTTTATTTATTTATTCTTCTTCTATTTTATATGAAACAACCGACTGTGGAAACAGAAATCAACAGTGTGAATTATTATTGGAGGAGAAAGAACCCGAACCGACAATAGAAGAAGTTTTATGGGCAATAAAGGATCTGAAAAATGGTAAATCACCAGGATGTGATGAGATAACAGCTGCATTTATTAAAGCAGGAGGAAAGGAACGTGCAACGATCTATCATGCACTGTGCAAAAAGATATCGCATTCAGGTATTTGGTCAAAAGAATGGAAAAGAACTGTATTCATACCACTGCCAAAAAAGGGTAACCTGAAATTATGCACAAACTACAGAACTGTTGCCATGATTAGTCATGCCAGTAAAATTCTGTTAAAAATCATAATGGGTAGACTTCGAAAGAAAATAGAAGAAGAAGTCAATATGGTCCAAGCTGGTTTCAGGCAAGGAAGAGGATCAAGAGATCATATATTCAATCTAAGATTAATAATAGAGAAATGCAGAGAGTTTAATGTGAATCTATATTTAGCCTTTATAGAATACTCAAAGGCATTTGATTGTGTACAACACCAGAAACTTTGGGAAATAATGGGAAAAAATGGGATTTCCAACACATTTGATACAATTAACATCACTGCTGTATCTAGACTAACAAGCAGCAGTAAGAATAAATGGTGAAACAACAACTCGGTTTGACATAAAACAAGGGGTCCTTCAGGGGTGAATATTATCACCCTACTTATTTAACTTGTATACTGAAAATATAATGAGGAATGTTAGAGAAGATGTAGACAAAGAATATTACGATGCCATAACAATTGGAGGTTATGAAATACCAGAGATTATATATGCTGGTGACACAGTATTACTGTCCACAACACAAAAAGGAATGGAAAAACTAATTATGTCAGTCCGCGAGAACAGCGAAGAGCAGAACCTCTATCTTAATGCAAAGAAAACTAAAGTGATGACAACTGACAAAACAAACAAGGCAACAGAAATATGTATCAATGAGGAAAAACAGGAAGAAGTGGAGAGATTTGAATATCTTAGATCACTACTAACTTATAATGGAAATACAATGAGGGAAATTAAAAGGAGGACATCTATTGCTCTTCAGAAAGTAAAACAACTAAAGAATCTGTGGAGAGGAGCAGACAGAATCACAAAAATAAATTTTTAAGGGCATGCATCTTTCAAATCGCAACATATGCCTGTGAGACCTGGACACTTAACAAAACAGCTGAGAAACACATAAATGCCTTTGAATGTAAATACTACAGAAGAGTTCTCCAAATATCGTGGACACAAAAAAGAACAAATATATCTATACTACAAGAGCTTAATATTGAAGAAGGCTGGCTAGTAAAGAGGATTAAAAAGAGAAAACTGAAATATTTTGGACACATTAAACGTCATGATAATTTAGAGAAGACCGTATTGGAAGGATACATAATGGGAAAAAGAAAAAGAGGAAGACCGAAACGAAGATGGCTGCAAGACATCGCTGACGATCTGAAAATGGGCGCAGCAGCAGCAGGCCATCTTGCTCACAACCGAGAGGCCTACAGGAATGCTGTTTGTGAGGCAAAGTTCCGCAAGGGACATGCAAAGGAATGAATGAATGAGAGTTCAATAAAGCACTACAGGAAACAGCAAAAGAGGTGCTGGGATATCGGAAAAGGAGAAAAGAGGAATGGATAAGCAAGACCACATGGGAAAAGATAGAGCAAAGAAAAGAAATCAAGAAAAAATTACTAAACACCAAATCACGACGGCGTAAAGAACAAGTTTTAAGAAATTATGCACAAAAAGACAAAGAAGTGAAGGAATCATGCCGTCTAGATAAATGTGAATACTATGACAACTTAGCAGAAGCAGCAGAGAAAGCAGCATATACAAATGATATGAAAATCATATATAAAATCACAAAGCAGATGACAGGTAACTTCAACACAAGAATTGAAAGTGCAGTAAGGACACAAAATGGACAACTGGTCAGTGGAGAAAGAGAAAAAATTGAAAGATGGAGGGAACACTTTAACACCCTACTAAACAGAACACAAGCAGCACAAACAATAGACATACCTGAAGCAAAAACGGAACTAAACATCAATACAGGATCAATAACAATAAGTGAAGTTAAGGAGGCGATAAAGAAGCTAAAATCAGACAGGGCACCAGGTGAAGATGAAGTGACTGCTGAGATGTTGAAAGCAGAAGAAACAGAAACACCAAAACAACTTTGCCGGATATTACAACAAATTTGGGATCTAGAAAAAGCCCCAGAGGAGTGGAAAACTGGGCTTATAGTAAAACTACCAAAGAAGGGTGACCTCAGAGATTGCGGGAACTGGAGAGGCGTTACCCTACTGCCACTCACCAGTAAAGTATTTTGCAGAATAATCATCAACAGAATTGTACCAACACTTGAGGATAAACTTCGGAAAGAGCAGGCAGGATTTAGGAAAGGAAGATCATGCATAGACCACATATTTGTACTTAGACAAATATTAGAACAGGCAAATGAGTGGCATAGCACAACATATGCATTGTTCATAGATTTTGAGAAAGCCTTTGACAGTGTCAACAGAGATGCACTGTGGAAAATCCTAAGATGGCATGGGCTCTCACATAAGATAGTAAATGTAATCAAAGCCCTATATGAGGATTTTCAGTGCAAAGTGATCTGTGGAGAACATACCTCCAGCAGCTTTAGGGTACAAACAGGAATGAAACAGGGATGTGTACTATTACCAACATTATTTATCTTAGCAATAGATTGGTTAATGAAGGAGGCAACATCAGGCAAACGCAGAGGATTACAATGGACCCTTGACACAGAGCTGGAGGACCTTGACTTTGCGGACGACATTTGTCTATTATCAAGCAGTCACAAAGATTTGCAAGATAAAATAAACAAGCTAACTCAGAATGCAAACAACATAGGACTAAAGATCAACGTAGGAAAGACAAAGTTAATGAAGCAAAATGTGAACAACAGAAGTGTACTCAGAGTAGATAGCAAGTTAGTGGAGGAAGTCAACGAATTTGTATACCTTGGCAGTAGAGTAGTAGAAAATGGAGACAGCACAGAGGACATCAACAGCAGACTTACTAGAGCAAACCAGGCTTTTGCAGTGCTGCAGACTATATGGAAATAAAAAAAACTAAGCATAAATATGAAAATCAGGATATTTAAGAGTAATGTTCTAAGTGTACAACTCTATGGAAGTGAATGCTAGAAAATCACCAAAACAATATAAAACAAGTTGAATTCTTTCCAGACTAAATGTTTACGAAGAATTAGAAAAATATTTTGGCCAAACACCATAGGAAATAACATTTTATTGGCAGAAATGCAGATGAAGCCACTGACAACAATTATTGAGGAAAGACGCTGGCAATGGTTGGGACATGTGCTCCGAATGACTGACAACTCACTACCAAAAATAGCACTAAGATGGACACCACAGGGGAGCAGAAGTAAGGGTAGACCAAAAGAGACATGGAGAAGAACAACAGAAAGGATGCTGAGCAATAGAGGGCTCACCTGGGCAAGAGCAGAAAAAAAGGCGAAGGACAGGCATTTGTGGAAAACGCTTGCGGAAGCCCCATGTGCCCTGCGCACTTAAGGTTCAGAGAGAGCGGGAGAGAGAGAGACAGAGAGAGAGAGAGAGAGAGAGAGAGAGATGAAGTTGGGACACGGGCTCCGGATGGCTGAGGACTCACAACCAAAAAAAAAAATAGCACTGAGATGGACACCACAGGAGAACAGGAGTAAGGGTAGACCAAAGGGTAGACACGGAGAAGAACAACGGAGAGGGTATTTGCTCACCTGGGCAAGAACAGAGGACAGGCATTTGTGGAAAGCGCCATGTGTCTTTGGCACTTAAGGCTGAGAGAGAGAGAGAGAGAGAGAGAGAAGTGTGGTGAATTTAAAACATTTACAGAGGGTGAAGACACCTAATAAGGTAATCAGCGACCCATAGCTGATATGTTAGGGTTAGCCACCCATAGCTGATTTGTCAGGGTTAGCCACCCATAGCTGACCAAGACCTTGTCCCACCTCTCCGTGGTACCCGAAGTAACAAGCATAGCCTGGCTAACGAGGCAGGGATCCCCGTAGTCCCCATGGTGGTGGAGTCTGCTAAAGAAGCACTGCATAATCCCTGCTTTTTAGCTGTACTCCGGGACTGAAAAAGTAGCCGCCGTAACCCGCTCCCACGCTGATACCATGCTGTGCCTCAACATCTCTACAGCATCGGCTGCGAAGAACAACAGCTCACAGTTACAGGGAGTTCGTACAAGTACAAGTTAAAACGTTTACACAGTTTCAAAAACTGAGTTCTAAAATGGGGCAGTGAGCATATTGTGTTGTATTGGAAGTGTGTCAAGGTTGACCAGCTTGAAGGTCAGGGGCGGGGGCAAAGTTGTGGTTTCTCAAAAGAATATTGCTGTATTCTAAAGTTTTCTTCCTTACATCTAAAGTCACAATTTTCTAGGTCTGTCGGGCTGAATCCTTCACATTGTTTCAGAGTGGTTAGCGAGGTTGAGGTTGTCTGTGTGTGCACGTGAGAAATGTGTTGGTTTATTGCCCAAGAGTTACAAAATAATGTCACCGGATTTTCAGTAGTAATAACACGTGGAAGTTTGTCTTTTGTTCCTATGTCATTACTGTTTTCCTGTGGTGATAGTAAAATGTAACTAGGGAGAAAGTAGGGGAATAGGGTTACTATAGTGTGAAATCATAAAGTGAGTACGTCACTCACTTACTCGTTCATAGATGATATAACCCGGGCTTGCGGTAGGAATTTTCACTACCCGTGCAGTAGCATATCTTGCCGCCCTACCTCAATTCTCAAAGTAATACTTAATGTTTTAAAATCTGCTATGTTAAGTAATATGTACAGCAATTATTGAGGAAAGACGCTGGCAATGGTTGGGACATGTGCTCCGATTGACTGACAACTCACTACCAAAAACAGCACTAAGATGGACACCACAGGGGAACAGAAGTAAGGATAGACCAAAGGAGACGTGGAGAAGAACAACAGAGAGGATGTTGAGTCAGAGCGGAAAAAAGACAAAGGACAGGCGTTTGTGGAAAACCCTTACGGAAGCCCATTGTGCTCTGGGCACTTAAGGTTCAGAGAAGAGATATATATATATATATATATATATATATATATATATATATATATATATATATATATAGAGAGAGAGAGAGAGAGAGAGAGAGAGGTGGTAAGTAAATGTTATGTCCGATCATTAATTTTTAAAAATATCAACAATAATTTTTGAATTAATGAAAAAATTCATAGCATAGCCTGTAAATGTATTATCATTAGTGCCATCATCATCATGATAAAGATGGTGTACAAAACACTGGCGAAAAAATATTGGAAAGATTACAGCGACTTGAAAGTGAAATTCGTTTTTTTCTTTCAGATTTTTCATTTTTCTCTAGATATTCTGACTTTTAAAAGTAGAGATAATTAGCTCGCCTTCCCCTCCTTTTTTTTTTTTCAAATTTCCGACTGTCTTACGTTGGTAAGAGCGAGATAATACATGTTTACAAGTTAAAAATAAATATACCTTTCACGTTAACATAAACGCTATGATGGGTAAAGCTCACGGGATTATAAAAGTATTGACCGTTGCATTTACCTTTTTCATTCTATAAATTTCTTTTTCTTTCAAGATAGAAACGAAAGTGGATGTTTTCTATAAATACGATGTTTTAATATCCATGATTTTATTTTTCATACATGGCGTGAAGCTTCTACCTTGTTTATGGCAGTATTTAAAATAAAGGACCGAGAGCAGACGAAAGATAAAGTGTGTTCAGTTTTGCCATGTGCTTTGAAATCGTAAAAATAGTGTAAATGAAATCTGAGCTCATTATGTCAGCCATATTTTATATTTGTATTTTTTATAACAACTTGTATTTTTTTTTTTCTTGTCACGTATTGGGTACAAATAATGGGAGTGTTAAAAAAGACTAATACACCAGTTTTCAGCGTCAAAGACGGGGATGTAAACTACAAATATGACACATTCTCATGAACACACAATTGAATAGAGTTCACAAAATTATAAGAGTAATCGTACCTTTTTTGTTAGAGTTATTAAGCCCGTTGAAGAGCGCCGATATGTATTGCATCAAACTTTGTGTAATAATATGCATATCTTTATGACTATTGCTAATTCGGTTGTATAAGAACTATCGCAATAGAACACTAACTTTGAAATAAATTTGATGATTTTGAACACGTTTTAACAAGTGAAATATTTGACTATATTGATTGTAACCCCACCAATAACATAAAACACAAGCAAATAGTGCTATATATAAGCAAGTCAGTGTAGAAAGTATTCAGCCTTCTCGGGGAAACCCGGTTGGTTACCGGCATATAACCCATATCGTGTTAATTTAAGACTCACCTGAGTCAAGGTCCTCGCAGAGTCAACTAGAGCCTGGTTGACTTGTAAAGCTTTGGGTCGCGCGAGGTTCCTCCCATAACACACGGGTCGAGGGTTATCACGCTGGGGGTGGTAAGGTAGGTGATGTGTTAACAAAACATCATCATGTGACTGGAGTGGCTCCTAGTGTCTCGGCACTTGCTCACAGTCCAGCCCGTTGTTGCTTCACGCGTCCTGGTGCTTGTGACCGCACTCAGCGTTGGGCGGGGAAGGCATCCAGAGCTGGGGGCGCATTACCACTTTTGTTTTTTTTTGTGTTTGTTTGTTTGTTTTGTTTTTAAAAGAAAGAATTCCGCAGCATTCATTCATTCATTTGCATGTCCATTGCGGAACTTTGCGTCCCAAACAGCACTCCTGTAGGCCTCTCGGTTATGAGCAAGATGGCATTCTGCTGATGCATCCATTTGCAGATCATCAACGATGTCTTGCAGCCATCTTCGCTTTGTTTTTGGAACTACTCATTAAAAAATATCTACAAATCTGTACCGTAGGAACTATTTCTTTTTCTAATGGTCACAGAGAAGGGAGAAATCAGTTCATTTTGAATCCTCTTCCCAAAATAATGTCGGGTCGACCAATGGGTTAGCGAATAAACGAACATGTATTTTAAGAAAAAAAATCACATTACTTTATTTTGCTTGCATGTTCATCCCGATTCTCCTAATTTGCTGTCCCCCGTCGTTTGCAAATGCACATGATGCACTATTGGTAGAGCCGGCCTCGGTATACAAATTGAAATAAAAATAATTAAAACAGCGAAAACGTTTACGTACGAAACATTTGACCTTTGACATTTCGATCAGAATGGCGTCCAAAGGTGAGGATGCAAAATATTCTGATGATCGAAGCTATTCTGTAGACAGCGTTGCTTCAGAGTCCTCGACAGAAAGTTCCAGTAACGTTGATCCGGAACTTGACGCCATCCTTGATAGTAAGAGCTGGTTTCTAAGTGTATAGAGATGTTAGTATATAGAGAAGCGTGATTTGACTTGTAGTATGTACGAACTTGTAGTATATACTAAGTTAAGACTATTCAATTCAAATGTAATATCCACCCTCATTTATTCATGCGAAAGCTGGAAAACAACTAAAGAAATAGAAAAGAAATTAGTCTCTTTTGAAAACAAATGCCTAAGGAAAGTACTCGGCATCAAGTGGAACGAATTCAAGAACAATGCAGAGATAAGACAGATGACTGAACCACAACCAGTCTCATGGGTGATCAGGAAAAGGAGATGGGCATATGTTGGTCACTTGATGAGAAGAAATGATCAGAGAATCCCAAAACAAGCTATCAAATGGAACACAACAAGCCAAAGAAAAAGAGGCAGACCGCGTGAAACTCTGAAGAGGACATTATTAAGAGAGGCCAAATTAACAGGTATAAAATCCTTTGATGAGGTTGAAAGACTCACTGAAGACAGGAAAAATTGGCGAACTACTTTGCAAGCCCTATGATGGGTAAAGCTCACGGGATTATAAAAGTATTGACCGTTGCATTTACCTTTTTCATTCTATAAATTTCTTTTTCTTTCAAGATAGAAAACGAAAGTGGATGTTTTCTATAAATACGATGTTTTAATATCCATGATTTTATTTTTCATACATGGCGTGAAGCTTCTACCTTGTTTATGGCAGTATTTAAAATAAAGGACCGAGAGCAGACGAAAGATAAAGTGTGTTCAGTTTTGCCATGTGCTTTGAAATCGTAAAAATAGTGTAAATGAAATCTGAGCTCATTATGTCAGCCATATTTTATATTTGTATTTTTTATAACAACTTGTATTTTTTTTCTTGTCACGTATTGGGTACAAATAATGGGAGTGTTAAAAAAGACTAATACACCAGTTTTCAGCGTCAAAGACGGGGATGTAAACTACAAATATGACACATTCTCATGAACACACAATTGAATAGAGTTCACAAAATTATAAGAGTAATCGTACCTTTTTGTTAGAGTTATTAAGCCCGTTGAAGAGCGCCGATATGTATTGCATCAAACTTTGTGTAATAATATGCATATCTTTATGACTATTGCTAATTCGGTTGTATAAGAACTATCGCAATAGAACACTAACTTTGAAATAAATTTGGTGATTTTGAACACGTTTTAACAAGTGAAATATTTGACTATATTGATTGTAACCCCACCAATAACATAAAACACAAGCAAATAGTGCTATATATAAGCAAGTCAGTGTAGAAAGTATTCAGCCTTCTCGGGGAAACCCGGTTGGTTACCGGCATATAACCCATATCGTGTTAAGACTCACCTGAGTCAAGGTCCTCGCAGAGTCAACTAGAGCCTGGTTGACTTGTAAAGCTTTGGGTCGCGCGAGGTTCCTCCCATAACACACGGGTCGAGGGTTATCACGCTGGGGGTGGTAAGGTAGGTGATGTGTTAACAAAACATCATCATGTGACTGGAGTGGCTCCTAGTGTCTCGGCACTTGCTCACAGTCCAGCCCGTTGTTGCTTCACGCGTCCTGGTGCTTGTGACCGCACTCAGCGTTGGGCGGGGAAGGCATCCAGAGCTGGGGGCGCATTACCACTTTTGTTTTTTTTTTTGTGTGTTTGTTTGTTTGTTTTGTTTTTAAAAGAAAGAATTCCGCAGCATTCATTCATTCATTTGCATGTCCCTTGCGGAACTTTGCGTCCCAAACAGCACTCCTGTAGGCCTCTCGGTTATGAGCAAGATGGCATTCTGCTGATGCATCCATTTGCAGATCATCAACGATGTCTTGCAGCCATCTTCGCTTTGTTTTTGGAACTACTCATTAAAAAATATCTACAAATCTGTACCGTAGGAACTATTTCTTTTTCTAATGGTCACAGAGAAGGGAGAAATCAGTTCATTTTGAATCCTCTTCCCAAAATAATGTCGGGTCGACCAATGGGTTAGCGAATAAACGAACATGTATTTTAAGAAAAAAAATCACATTACTTTATTTTGCTTGCATGTTCATCCCGATTCTCCTAATTTGCTGTCCCCCGTCGTTTGCAAATGCACATGATGCACTATTGGTAGAGCCGGCCTCGGTATACAAATTGAAATAAAAATAATTAAAACAGCGAAAACGTTTACGTACGAAACATTTGACCTTTGACATTTCGATCAGAATGGCGTCCAAAGGTGAGGATGCAAAATATTCTGATGATCGAAGCTATTCTGTAGACAGCGTTGCTTCAGAGTCCTCGACAGAAAGTTCCAGTAACGTTGATCCGGAACTTGACGCCATCCTTGATAGTAAGAGCTGGTTTCTAAGTGTATAGAGATGTTAGTATATAGAGAAGCGTGATTTGACTTGTAGTATGTACGAACTTGTAGTATATACTAAGTTAAGACTATTCAATTCAAATGTAATATCCACCCTCATTTATTCATGCGAAAGCTGGAAAACAACTAAAGAAATAGAAAAGAAATTAGTCTCTTTTGAAAACAAATGCCTAAGGAAAGTACTCGGCATCAAGTGGAACGAATTCAAGAACAATGCAGAGATAAGACAGATGACTGAACCACAACCAGTCTCATGGGTGATCAGGAAAAGGAGATGGGCATATGTTGGTCACTTGATGAGAAGAAATGATCAGAGAATCCCAAAACAAGCTATCAAATGGAACACAACAAGCCAAAGAAAAAGAGGCAGACGAAAGATAAAGTGTGTTCAGTTTTGCCATGTGCTTTGAAATCGTAAAAATAGTGTAAATGAATCTGAGCTCATTATGTCAGCCATATTTTATATTTGTATTTTTTATAACAACTTGTATTTTTTTTCTTGTCACGTATTGGGTACAAATAATGGGAGTGTTAAAAAAGACTAATACACCAGTTTTCAGCGTCAAAGACGGGGATGTAAACTACAAATATGACACATTCTCATGAACACACAATTGAATAGAGTTCACAAAATTATAAGAGTAATCGTACCTTTTTGTTAGAGTTATTAAGCCCGTTGAAGAGCGCCGATATGTATTGCATCAAACTTTGTGTAATAATATGCATATCTTTATGACTATTGCTAATTCGGTTGTATAAGAACTATCGCAATAGAACACTAACTTTGAAATAAATTTGGTGATTTTGAACACGTTTTAACAAGTGAAATATTTGACTATATTGATTGTAACCCCACCAATAACATAAAACACAAGCAAATAGTGCTATATATAAGCAAGTCAGTGTACAAAGTATTCAGCCTTCTCGGGGAAACCCGGTTGGTTACCGGCATATAACCCATATCGTGTTAAGACTCACCTGAGTCAAGGTCCTCGCAGAGTCAACTAGAGCCTGGTTGACTTGTAAAGCTTTGGGTCGCGCGAGGTTCCTCCCATAACACACGGGTCGAGGGTTATCACGCTGGGGGTGGTAAGGTAGGTGATGTGTTAACAAAACATCATCATGTGACTGGAGTGGCTCCTAGTGTCTCGGCACTTGCTCACAGTCCAGCCCGTTGTTGCTTCACGCGTCCTGGTGCTTGTGACCGCACTCAGCGTTGGGCGGGGAAGGCATCCAGAGCTGGGGGCGCATTACCACTTTTGTTTTTTTTTGTGTGTGTTTGTTTGTTTGTTTTGTTTTTAAAAGAAAGAATTCCGCAGCATTCATTCATTCATTTACCACAAACAGCACTCCTGTAGGCCTCTTGGTTATGAGCAAGATGGCATTCTGCTGATGCGTCCATTTGCAGATCATCAACGATGTCTTGCAGCCATCTTCGCTTTGTTTTTGGAACTACTCATTAAAAAATATCTACAAATCTGTACCGTAGGAACTATTTCTTTTTCTAATGGTCACAGAGAAGGGAGAAATCAGTTCATATTGAATCCTCTTCCCAAAATAATGTCGGGTCGACCAATGGGTTAGCGAATAAACGAACATGTATTTTAAGAAAACAAAATCACATTACTTTATTTTGCTTGCATGTTCATCCCAATTCTCCTAATTTGCTGTCCCCCGTCGTTTGCAAATGCACATGATGCACTATTGGTAGAGCCGGCCTCGGTATACAAATTGAAATAAAAATAATTAAAACAGCGAAAACGTTTACGTACGAAACATTTGACATTTCGATCAGAATGGCGTCCAAAGGTGAGGATGCAAAATATTCTGATGATCGAAGCTATTCTGTAGACAGCGTTGCTTCAGAGTCCTCGACAGAAAGTTCCAGTAACGTTGATCCGGAACTTGACGCCATCCTTGATAGTAAGAGCTGGTTTCTAAGTGTATAGAGATGTTAGTATATAGAGAAGCGTGATTTGACTTGTAGTATGTACGAACTTGTAGTATATACTAAGTTAAGACTATTCAATTCAAATGTAATATCCACCCTCATTTATTCATGCGAAAGCTGGAAAACAACTAAAGAAATAGAAAAGAAATTAGTCTCTTTTGAAAACAAATGCCTAAGGAAAATACTCGGCATCAAGTGGAACGAATTCAAGAACAATGCAGAGATAAGACAGATGACTGAACCACAACCAGTCTCATGGGTGATCAGGAAAAGGAGATGGGCATATGTTGGTCACTTGATGAGAAGAAATGATCAGAGAATCCCAAAACAAGCTATCAAATGGAACACAACAAGCCAAAGAAAAAGAGGCAGACCGCGTGAAACTCTGAAGAGGACATTATTAAGAGAGGCCAAATTAACAGGTATAAAATCCTTTGATGAGGTTGAAAGACTCGCCGAAGACAGGAAAAATTGGCGAACTACTTTGCGAGCCCTATGTGACGTTTAACGGCACGGGAAGGAGATAAGATAAGATATACGAACATCCTCCCGTGTGGTCCTGGGATCTGTAAAGAATAGGACCACTGTACCTTACCACGCATGATCATAAAAGTGACTGCTGAGATGTTGAAAGCAGAAGAAACAGAAACAGAAACACCACTTTTTCCTATTATGTACCCTTCCAAGATGGTCCTGTCTAAATTATCATGACTTTTAACGCATCCAAAATATTTAAGTTTTCTCTATTTAATTCTCTTTACTATGCTGGCCCTATGTGACCATTTAGCGGCATTGGAAGGATGTAAGTAAGTATGGCTATATATTTGATGTTTTCAAACAAATTGTTGATATGATACATCAACAATAAATCTGATGTAGTACATCAGTTTTCAGTACTCTCCACTTTCAGACCTTACATTTGCAACTGAGCCTGGCTGAAAGTGGCAAAGGTCATGAACAACATAACATCTACTTCTGGTGTTCAGTGTCTGTCACAAGCACTCAGGGTCTGTTGCAGACACACAGATCATCATCAGCAGCCTAAATCAGGCAGCGCATGAACTCTCTCTCAGGTACAGTAGACTGTTGTGTTTTGTTCTTAACATAGGTCTGAATGCATTTAGATGATATACTGTGCAGTATGGTCCATTTATTTCCACACAAACTGTAGCAGTGGTTCCCAAACTTTGGGATACAAAGGGTCAGGTAGTGGTCCACATAACAAGACTAGACTTTATGTAAAACTAAAAACATGTGATTTTAAATGTGTACATAGTAGTGTACACAGGAGTGCTGTTTGGGAGGCAAAGTTCCGCAAGGGACATGCAAAGGAATGAATGAATGAATGAACATAGTAGTGTCAAGGGGAGTTTAGAGAGACTGTATAGGGAGGTCCGTAGTAAATTATTATTAACTTTGTGCATCCTTGACCGTAACAATTTTGGGAACCACTGAAGTGAGCATCATTTGAACAGAAAGATTACTTAACGTATATCTTCTGCTTGCTCTCCTTATAGCAGTATATTGAATGTTTGGATGTAAGATAGATAACTCATCTGAGAATTGGAACATTTGTATAAAATGAGTTATCTTCTAAAGTAATCAGCTGTTTGTGAGTAGAGTCCATCTCCTTGTCTCAGGTTGCACGAGGGTCAGGGATGGGGAATGATAGGAAAAAGGTCAAGTGAGAGAAAAATCATATGACTGAGGGACAGGTGTGTTTTGTGTATCGTCTGAGATAGACGTAGATTAGGCTGTCAGAAATGTTGTTTAGTGAAACAGATGTAGAACAGAGTGTATTAGGTTGTTCTGATGGTGACATTAGTCTGCCGGGAACATATATCGTGGAGATGTCCGGTCTTGTGTCCATGGATTTTGTTGATACCTTTGTTGTTCTCGTCATTTCGCTCATCGTCACCTCATGCATCATTAAAGTCATTTCAACTGTAAAGTTGCTGCTTCTGTATTACTATTTCCACTGAGAGAGAATGAACCTGTGAAGTGAGTAAGAAAACAGATGCAAAACAACATAGAGTAGTAATGTAAGAAGGAACATTATTCCAGTGGACAATAGTGGAAATATACACAGAAATGAATAGCAGTACATCTACAGTTTACATTCTACACACAGAAAATCACCAGAGTAATCTGCTTTATCCTCCTGCATCCCATGTTCTAGCTTGGGATATATGTTGTGTGGATAATCTTCTGTGGAGAGGAGCAGACAGAACCACAAAAATAAGATCATCTTTCCAATCGCAACATATGCCTGTGAGACCTGGACAATTAACAAAACAGGTGAGAAACACTTAAATGCCTTTGAATGTAAGTGCTACAGAAGAGTTCTCCAAATATCGTGGACACAAAAAAGAACAAATATATCTATACTACAAGAGCTTAATATTCAAGAAGGCTGGCCAGTAAAGAGGATTAAAGACAGAAAACTTAACTATTTTGGACACGTTAAACATCATGATAATTTAGAAAAGACCGTATTGGAAAGATACATATTGGGAAAAAGAAAGAGAGGAAGACCAAAACGAAGATGCCTGCAAGATTTCATTGACGATCTGCAAATGGGGACGCATCAGAGACAGGCCATCTTGCTCACAACCGAGAGGCCTACAGGAGTGCTGTTTGGGAGGCAAAGTTCTGCATGGGACATGCAAATGAATAAAGTGAAATGGATAATCTTGTGTACATAATGCCACAGTGTTGTAGCATAGTTTTCAAGATATTTTTTCTTAATCAGAAGTAGACAGTTTGTTGTTACTGAGGTGGATTATGAAGTGCAAATGGGAGATGCTGTTCACCACAGTGACCACTTGGCAACCTTCCACATTATCTAGGTGCCTCTTCTTTTGTCTCCCAGGAACCTTGAGCTGGTGTTCTTTTGCAGCCAGTGTTGTGAAGATGTTGAGGCACATCAAGCTGGTAAATTGGGAGTTGATTTCGATAGCTAATTATTTTTTTGTCAGTCCCTGGAGTGCAACTAAAAAGGGAGGGTGTTGAATAGTTCTTTAGCAGGGTCCATCACCATGAGGAGTATGGCTATCCCTGCCATGTTAGACATGCTAAATCTGTTAGTGATGGTAGCAACAGAGAGGTGGGACAGGGTCTTGGTCAGCTATGGTTCATGAGTCCAGATGTTGGTATGTCAGCTATGGTTCGCCAGTCCTAATGTTAGTATGTCAGCAATGATTCACCAGTCCTGATGTTAGTATGTCATCTATTGTTTACCAGTCATGTTAGTATGTCATCAATGAGTCACTGGTCTTAATGCTAGTATGTCAGCTATGGTTCACTAGTCTTGATGTCAGTTATGGGTCCCGATTTAAGTATGTCAGCTATGGTTCACTAGTCTTGATGTCAGTATGTCAGTTATGGGCCTCGATGTTAGTATATCAGCTATGGTTCACCAGTCTTGATGTTAGTATGTCAGCTATGGTTCACCAGTCTTGATGTTAGTATGTCAGCTATGGTTCACCAGTCCTGATGTTAGCATGTCAGCTATTAGTCACTGACTACCAAATGGGACAGCATCTTCATTCCTTATTACCTCCCTTTATTACCATTTTTTAGATTGAAGATGGTAAGAGAGCAGCTGGGCAAGGCAGACCACAGTGGCCTCAGAGATCTGTGTCACTACTGTTGAGATGTGGTATCAGTGGGATTGATTAATGCAGGCTTGGATAGCAGATGTGGTGGGCAGGTAGGTCAAGGTTGTTAGTGGTTTTGATATGTCACTTTTCTGTTCATTAGATTCATGTACTACTAATACTACTACTACTACTACTAAGTACTACTACTAACTAATACTACTACTACTACTACTAACTAATACTACTACAGCTACTAATACTACTACTACTACTACAACTAACTAGTACTATTACTACTACTAACTACTACTACTACTAATACTACTACTACTAACTAATACTACTACAGCTACTAATAGTACTAACACTACTACTACTGCTACAACTAACTAATACTACTACTAATACTACTACTACTACAAACTACTACTACTACTACTACTAATACTACTACTAACTAATAATACTACTAATACTACTACTACAAACTAATACTACTACAGCTACTAATACTACTAATACTACTACTACTACAACTAACTAATACTACTACTAACTACTACTACTACTACTACTACTATAATACTACTAATACTACTACTACTAACTAATACTACTACACTACTACTACTACAGCTACTAATAGTACTAACGAATACTACTACTACTACTGCTACAACTAACTAATACTACTACTAATACTACTACTACTACAAACTACTACTACTACTAACTAATACTACTACTACTACTACTACTACTGCTACTTCTACTCATCATCATGTGCTGTGCCGACTGGCATTGGCTATTATCCTTCTCCAGAGTACCCGATCCTTCATGCAGGCTATCAGTTCAGTTGGTGATCTCCTCTCACACCATCCCGTCAGACTGTGCAGTATCATTTCTCTTGGTCTTCCTCTTGATCTTCTTCCTTCTATTTTTCCTGTTGTTATAGTATTTTCAATGCCCCCTCTTCTCATTGCATGTCCTGTGAAAGTACATTGTCTCTCTCTTATCTTTTTGACAAGGTTTTTTGTGTCTCCAGCTCTTCTCATACATTCTTCATTAGTTATTTTTGCTGTCCAGGGGATTCGCAACATTCTTCTAATAAACCACATTTCTGCTGCTTCCAATGATTTTTGTGCAGACTTGCATATTGTCCATGATTCACTTCCATATAACAAGATAGGTTCAATATAGCATTTTAGGACTCATTTTCTAACATTCATTGATAAAGATGTGTTAGCTAATATGTTTCTCATTCTCTGAAATGCAGTCTTTGCTTGGCCTATTATACTTCTACTACTACTTCTCAATCAGCATTTGTACACAGCTTACAGGTCTAGTCTGATGAAGGAGCCAAGCCTAGGATTTGTTGCTAGCTTGAGTGCTATAAAATATGTGAGGCACATTCAACAGATTATCAGTTCAAGATATATTTATCAGTGTCATAGTTTTTAAAATTGTATTTGTGATATTGAATTTGGTCATTCTGAATTATTTATTTGCAAATGATCATTTTTGTCAAAATGAAGATGCAACACATCCCAGAATAGGTTATTTTTATGGCCTACTAACATACACCGATGGTCAGCTAATGTGCATTTAGGGAGCAACTAGCATAGACAGAAGTACAGCTGACATACATTAAAGATACAGTATATGGTAGTTTTTCAAGTTGAAAGTTGATGGTTTAAATATGGCTGGAGGCACACCAGTCACCCAGGCTGTAGAAATGTGTACCTGGCTTGATCTAGAGGCAGGGAAGAAAGGTGTTATGCTGACCACATCACCCTGACAGGTCAAGAAAAATATGGGCACTAACATCATGTCTCCATGGCACAACAGGATTACTTTACTTTTTTTACAGCATATGTCAAGGACCAGTTACAGTATGTATGAAACAGATGTGACTTTAATAGCCTAGAAGATGCCTGACTAACATAGAGGTACTTGCTTCATCATTATGTGACTACAGTAGCCTAGAAGATGCTTGACCAACATAGAAGTACTTGCTTCATCGTTATGTGACTACAGTGGCATAAGAGATGCCTGGCTAACATAGAAGTACTTCCTTCATCATTATGTGACTTCATTAGCCTAGAACAGTGTTTCCCAATTGGTGGTATACGGACCAGGAGTCCATGACAAAATCTCAATGCTTTTGTTTTTTTTTCCACTGTGGAATGTTTAACATCTGATGTTTCGGCAAATCCTGCATGGATGAAGGAACATTTTTCACATTTAAAAATATAATTACATTATTGTCAGTTTGAAAATTCACCAAGTCTGTACTGTGTATTTTTTTTAGCATAGTGTAGTGTTTATTCATTAAAGGTTACCCACATTTTCTTTAAAAAACAAATTCTTTTGCATTGAAATGACATAGCTACCACAAAGATATGAAACTTTTCCAAAGTATTGGCGTCCGTGGCCTGAATTTTGATCACACTAGACTTTGTTGTATTTGTTTGTCTTGTTTTACAAAGAGAACTGTGAGTCAGCATAAAACTGGTGTCATCAGTTGCTGAATGCTGAAAGGAGATCAGAGATTTGTCTGGAGTTCAGTAATGATGATGATAATGATGATAACTAAATAGGTAATGTTTTTTTCTTCTTATCACCCACAAACAGCAGTCTCATTGGCTATCCGTCATGGTGGCTACAGTGGTGGTGTCATCCGACTTGCTGCCATAATCAAAGATGGGATTTGAGTATTTATCCTTACCAGAGATTAGATTTCAAAGTTCTGTGAAGACAGGAATTATTCTTCTTTATATTCATGTTTCTGTGTTTATATTCAGAATTCATAATTGCTGCACTGCCTGTGCCAGTGAATATCACACAAAATGTTCATCGATGGTCCTTCACATCAGTCCTTGATGATGAGCCACCCAGTGAGAGCACCATTTCAGGAACTACAACAGTTCAAATGTGAAAATAGTCAGCGTTGCTCATGGTGTGAACTTCATAGCTAAGGCGCCAAGCCAAATCAGGACACACAAAGTCCATCGCAGTTTACCATTGGCCAAATAGACATAAGTAAGAACCATCAACACTGTCCATACGAAGTTCACAGCTCACAGTGGTGCCATAGCTCTAAACTTAGTAACTTGACACACAGAACCAACCTCCTTCTTGAAAGCAGTGACAACACTGTTGCTTATTTGACACATTTGTGTTTCTATTCGCACCACACTCAATCGAACAGCAGAGACACCGCAGGATATAAGCACTTTAAACAGGCAGTGCAGAAATACAGCTCTGTATCAGATATCATAAAAATATTATCAAATATGCATAGAGGGAACAGCTGCTGAAGAAGTAAACCGATTTGCATATCTCGGCAGCTACATAGACCAGGATGGTGACACCAGAAAGGAAGTTAAAATTCGAATTGCAAAAGCATCATTGACCTTCAAGATTCTTGAGAACATATGCCATTCAAAAATTTATATTCACAAAAAGCAGGTTAAGATTATTCAATTCAAATGTAATATCCACCCTCATTTATGCATGTGAAAGCTGGAAAACAGCTAAAGAAATAGACAAGAAATTAGACTCTTTTGAAGAGAAATGCTTAAGGAAAATAGTCGGTATACAGTGGAACGAATTCAAGAACAACGCAGAGATAAGACGGATAAGCAAACAAGAACCTGTCTCATGGGTGATCAGAAAAAGAAAATGGACATATGTTGGTCACATGATGAGAAGAAACAATCAGGGAATCCCAAAACAAGCTATCAAGTGGAACACAACAGAAAAAAAAAAAAAAAGAGGTCGACTACGTGAAACTCTAAAGGGGACATAAAAACAGCTTTGTGTAGGTTAAAGTTAAGAAGTGAGTAGACTGCCAGATAACACCTGTGACACACAAACACTCTTTGTTATCATTCATTATGACTGTCGTGTTTTAACAATAAATGATGTGATACTATTTTTAGCATTTACAACAGTTTAAACAGCTACCACATCATAATGTTAATATCAGCCTGGATGAAAGCTTTGATAAATTGACAGATACCATAGGACCATTTTGTGTATATTTTGTTGGTTTTTTTTTTATGGGTGACATAAACATATGATTATTGTATGAATTATTTATACATAAATATAACCATCTTGATTCATGTTACATTCTTTACACACAACTCATAGCCGTAACTTATAATTTTTGCATAAATTTATCAAGTATATCGGTGTCTGAGTGGCGAAGCGTTTAGTGCACTGGCCTCTCATGGCAAAGTTCATAAGTTCGAATGCGGCCAGAGGCACCCCAGTCACCCAGCTGTAGAAATGGGTACCCGACTTCTTCTGGAGTTGGGAAAGGAAAGGCAGCCGGGCGTGATACTGACAATATCCCCCTATAGTGTGCTGACAGGTCAAGGAAAATATGGGCACCAACACCATATCCCTATATGCCTCAATGGCATGACAGGATTACCTTTACCTTTATATTATTATAATTTGGATCATAAATGTTAATCATTACTTTTTTGGATCATAATTATTAATAATCAGCATTTGAGACTATATCACATTTTCTCATGATAAATGTAACAATTGTTTAATAGAAATTTATATTTGAAAACAGAATCAATGTATTTTTCCCTTTGTGTTTGTAACAAATGTTATGAAAGACATTTAATTGTGTGAATACACTACAAGTTATTATAATTCTTCACATCTTTTTCTTCAGTTCATTGTAAGTGTTGAAATAATATTTACGTGAGTCAGTTGTCAGTCGGTTACCGTTACTGGTTTAGGGTCACTCTCAAAAAAGAACTGCTGATCTTGGTCAAGGAGAAATGTCTGCTTATTTTTCTACCGGTATATAATATTCTACCACATCCTGACATTCCTGATCAGAAAGTCCCACTGCTATCTAGACAAAAAGAACAAAAAGTTCCTTTGGTCAGCCCAGCACGGTTTTTCGTAACCTCCCGTCAAAACATCCAAGCATGCAAACTCAAATAACTTAAGACAAAAATAAACTCGCAGCTTGGCCTTTACATCGAACCGAAACACGCACGAGCAAAACTCATACTAAAACCTATACCTTTCTCTTCCCTGTCTTAGCTTAACTCTTCTTTGTCCTTAAGACTCCCCAACCCCCAGTACTACAGAATAACATAACTTCTGCCTTCTGTATGTTCAGTGATTACCAAGCTCTCCAACTTCTGTCTTTTCAGTTTAAAAAAATACAAAGAAGAAGGAATGGCTACAAAGGCAATGATATGATCACGTAGAAGTGTAAAACAAACAGTAACAAACTAATATTTTGGGTGTTGGGAAGGTCCAGTTGACGGTGGGTGGAGGTGGGGCGGGGCGGGAAAGAGAGGCACCGGTAACATCAGAACCATGTGAGCAAAATCATTGTTTTGTGGTTTTATTGTTTGAAAGGAAATGGACGGCGGCCGGAAAAGATATGAGAGTCACTGATCTATTTGAAAGTGAGTAGCTCCAGTAAGCCTAGCACAAGAGAATCAGGCACCTATTTGACAGCTAAGTTGACTATGATAGTGAATGATCTTCATTAAACTGCGTTGAATAACAAGGCATTTCAATATCGCTATGATAATCCTGCGCTAATAGTGGCGTCACAGTGTGAGATAGATTTTTTTTTTTTTTTAAAGGGAGGGGACGGGGTAAAGCGAAGAAATGAAATGAAAAGAATGGAAGAAAAGTCTAGTGCCAACTTCGATTTTCATCGTCGTCGTCGTCATGATAATCATCATAAATATGTTGTGTGTTGCAAACACTGTCGAAAAATATTTAAAAGATTACTGCGATTAGTTGAATTTGTTTTTGCAGCTTTTAGAAATATGTCTCTAGGTTTAAAAATGTGTAAGTGTCTAGACTTTAAAATAAACATCATTTTTAAACATTCCAGCGTCTTACGTTGTTAGGAGCGTGAGACCACACATTACAAGTGAAATATAAGAAGTAAAAAAGACACACGCAACGAGAGACCTTTCACGTTAACATAAACTTTCGACTGAGTGTGAAATTAAACCAGGCAAGTGCGCTAACCGCTACTTCACCGCAGCACGCGTAATATTAATACTAAGGATACAGTTGTTACTTATACATTCAGACATTTTGAAACCACCATTTTAAAAAACAAGTATTTCAATGTTTATTGTTCTGATTTATATATTTTCAAATACATGCAGTGCACCATCTTATACTAGAAGCGTAAAATTGGCTCGACAGACTTATGAGTCTGCGACAAAGAACAGATTGACAGACTCCAACTGTTGTTGGAATTTTATATGAATATTTTTTGAGACAGTCGTTGGGGGATGGTGAGTGGGGCGTGAAGAGAAGTGACATTCTGTGAAAAGGGTACATGATGCAAAAAAGTTGAGAACCGTTTATGTTTATATATATATATATATATAATATATATATATATATCCAGGTTTACTTCATGTGTAATTTTGAATAGATATAACAGAAATTGAAAGCAGTAAAGACGTGTTATGGTGAAGGAGACTGCCTAGGGATGCCCAGAAAAGTACACGTTTTCGAAGGATAAAACTGAACCATACGAAAAGGGCCGTTTTCTTTGGACATTTCGTGAGAAGACGTTGGAGTATCAGACGATCACCGAAAAATCATGGTTAGAAAACAAGGTGGGAGGTCTAAGAGGAAAAATATTTAATACGACTGACCAAGTGGCACAATAATAAATAATAGTGACCATATGAAGTTGGGACACGTGCTCTGGATGGCTGACGACTCACAACCAAAAAAAAAAAAAAAATAGCACTGAGATGGACACCACAGGAGAACAGGAGTAAGGGTAGACCAAAGGGTATACACGGAGAAGAACAACGGAGAGGGTATTTGCTCACCTGGGCAAGAACAGAGGACAGGCATTTGTGGAAAGCGCCATGTGTCTTTGGCACTTAAGGCTGAGAGAGAGAGAGAGAGAGAGAGAGAGAGAGAGAGAAGTGTGGTGAATTTAAAACATTTACAGAGGGTGAAGACACCTAATAAGGTAATCAGCGACCCATAGCTGATATGTCAGGGTTAGCTGACCAAGACCTTGTCCCACCTCTCTGTGGTAAACCCAGTAACAAGCATAGCCTGGCTAACGGGGCAGGGAACCCCGTAGTCCCCATGGTGGTGGAGTCTGCTAAAGAAGCATTGCACACCCCCTGCTTTTTAGCTGTACTCCGGGACTGAAAAAGTAGCCGCCGTAACCCGCTCCCACGCTGATACCATGCTGTGCCTCAACATCTCTACAGCATCGGCTGCGAAGAACAACAGCTCGCAGTTACAGGGAGTTCGTACAAGTACAAGTTAAAACGTTTACACAGTTTCAAAAACTGAGTTCTAAAATGGGGCGGTGAGCATATTGTGTTTTATTGGAAGTGTGTCAAGGTCAATAGTTGACCAGCCTGAAGGTCAGGGGAGGCAAAGTTGTGGTTTCTCAAAAGAATATTGCTGTATTCTAAAGTTTTCTTCCTTACATCTAAAGTCACAATTTTCTAGGTCTGTCGGGCCGAATCCTTCACATTGTCTCAGAGTGGTTAGCGAGGTTGAGGTTGTCTGTGTGTGCACGTGAGAAATGTGTTGGTTTATTGCCCAAGAGTTACAAAATAATGTCACCGGATTTTCAGTAGTAATAACACGTGGAAGTTTGTCTTTTGTTCCTATGTCATTACTGTTTTCCTGTGGTGATAGTAAAATGTAACTGGGGAGAAAGTAGGGGAATAGGGTTACTATACTGTGAAATCATAAAGTGAGTACGTCACTCACTTACTCGTTCATAGATGATATAACCCGGGCTTGCGGTAGGAATTTTCACTACCCGTGCAGTAGCATATCTTGCCGCCCCACCTCAATTCTCAAAGTAATACTTAATGTTTTAAAATCTGCTATATTAAGTAATATGTACAGCAATTATTGAGGAAAGACGCTGGCAATGGTTGGGACATTTGCTCCGATTGACTGACAACTCACTACCAAAAACAGCACTAAGATGGACACCACAGGGGAACAGAAGTAAGGATAGACCAAAGGAGACGTGGAGAAGAACAACAGAGAGGATGTTGAGTAAGAGCGGAAAAAAACAAAGGACAGGCGTTTGTGGAAAACCCTTGTGGAAGCCCACTGTGCTCTGGGCAATTAAGGTTCAGATAAAAAAAGAGAGAGAGAGAGAGAGATGGTAAGTAAATGTTATGTCCGATCATTAATTTTTAAAAATATCAACAATAATTTTTGAATTAATGAAAAAATTCATAGCATAGGCTGTAAATTTAGTATCATTACTGCCATCATCATTATCATCATTATCATCATCAAGTTGGTGTACACAACACTGGCGAAAAAATATTTGAAAGATTACAGCGACTTGAAAGTGAAATTCGTCTTTTTTCTTTCAGATTTATCATTTTTCTCTAAATATTCTGACTTTTAAAAGTAGAGATAATTATCCTTGCCTTCCTCTCCTTTTTTTTTTTCAAAATTCCGACTGTCTTTTGTTGGTAAGAGCGAGAGAATACATGTTTACAAATGAAAAATAAATATACCTTTCACGTTACCATAAGCGCTATGATGGGTAAAGCTCACGGGATTATAAAAGTATTGACCGTTGCATTTACCGTTTTCATTCTATACATTTCTTTTTCTTTCAAGATAGAAAACGAAAGTGGATGTTTTCTATAAATACGATGTTTTAATATCCATGATTTTATTTTTCATACATGGCGCGAAGCTTCTACCTTGTTTATGGCAGTATTTAAAATAAAGGACCGAGAGCAGACGAAAGATAAAGTGTGTTCAGTTTTGCCATGGACTTTGAAATCGTAAAAATAGTGTAAATGAAATCTGAGCTCATTATGTCAGCCATATTTTATATTTGTTTTTTTTTAACAACTTGTATTTTTTCCCCTGTCACGTATTGGGTACAAATAATGGGAGTGTTAAAAAAGACTAATACACCAGTTTTCAGCGTCAAAGACACGGAGGTAAACTACAAATACGACACATTCTCATGAACACACACTTGAATAGAGTTCACAAAATTATAAGAGTAATCGTACCTTTTTTGTTAGAGTTATTAAGCCCGTTGAAGAGCGCCGATATGTATTGCATCAAACTTTGTGTAATAATATGCATATCTTTATGACTATTGCTAATTCGGTTGTATAAGAACTATCGCAATAGAACACTAACTTTGAAATAAATTTGGTGATTTTGAACACGTTTTAACAAGTGAAATATTTGACTATATTGATTGTAACCCCACCAATAACATAAAACACAAGCAAATAGTGCTATATATAAGCAAGTCAGTGTAGAAAGTATTCAGCCTTCTCGGGGAAACCCGGTTGGTTACCGGCATATAACCCATATCGTGTTAAGACTCACCTGAGTCAAGGTCCTCGCAGAGTCAACTAGAGCCTGGTTGACTTGTAAAGCTTTGGGTCGCGCGAGGTTCCTCCCATAACACACGGGTCGAGGGTTATCACGCTGGGGGTGGTAAGGTAGGTGATGTGTTAACAAAACATCATCATGTGACTGGAGTGGCTCCTAGTGTCTCGGCACTTGCTCACAGTCCAGCCCGTTGTTGCTTCACGCGTCCTGGTGCTTGTGACCGCACTCAGCGTTGGGCGGGGAAGGCATCCAGAGCTGGGGGCGCATTACCACTTTTGTTTTGTTTGTTTGTTTGTTTGTTTGTTTTTTGTTTTTAAAAGAAAGAATTCCGCAGCATTCATTCATTCATTTGCATGTCCCTTTCGGAACTTTGCGTCCCAAACAGCACTCCTGTAGGCCTCTCGGTTATGAGCAAGATGGCATTCTGCTGATGCATCCATTTGCAGATCATCAACGATGTCTTGCAGCCATCTTCGCTTTGTTTTTGGAACTACTCATTAAAAAATATCTACAAATCTGTACCGTATGAACTATTTCTTTTTCTAATGGTCACAGAGAAGGGAGAAATCAGTTCATTTTGAATCCTCTTCCCAAAATAATGTCGGGTCGACCAATGGGTTAGCGAATAAACGAACATGTATTTTAAGAAAAAAAATCACATTACTTTATTTTGCTTGCACGTTCATCCCAGTTCTCCTAATTTGCTGCCCCCTCCCCCCGTCGTTTGCAAATGCACATGATGCACTAATGGTAGTTTATATATGATCTCTTGATCCTCTTCCTTGCCTGAAACCAGTTTGGACCATATTGACTTCTTCTTCTATTTTATATGAAACAACCGACTGTGGAAACAGAAATCAACAGTGTGAATTATTATTGGAGGAGAAAGCCTTGTTTGTTTTTGTCAGTTGTCATCAATTTAGTTTTCTTTGCATTAAGATAGAGGTACGAATAAAGTAGAAAAAAAAGGGGGGGGGGGAAAGAATGAACATTTTGAGTTGAGGTAAAAATTTGTGAAAAAAAAACAAACAAACGAACACATGTCCTAACACAGGGCACTTTTCTCCGCCATACAAAGACTTAAGTGATTAAACCTGGCCCTGTGAACAGAGTGCGGACGGGGAAACTGTGGAGGTAGAGGTGACTTCTTCTGACGATGGGATTCACGGAGACAACCCGTCTCTTTGTCTGACTGACTGACTTTATGTAGCTGAAGTGCGAATAATAATAATAATAATATGATGATGATGATGGTGGTGGTGATGATGATGATGATGATGATGATTGTGGTGGTGGTGGTGGTAATGATAGTGGTTGATGATGATGATGATGATGACGACGACGACGGAGTTCCTTAATGCTATTTACTAATGTGTCACATTACAGAATTACGCCTAAGAATATTCTACAACATGGGATAGACCTGTCATGAAATGTGTCATCATACCCCAGCCATCTTCACAAAAACTAATGTCAAAGCTTTGCTGCTCAGGCTTTTGTTCCCTGTCGCGTTTGTTCGATCATAAAAAAAAACATTTCTTTACTCTGACACTTGAAGTACAAGCCGACCATTGTTTTGATACAGCGTTTGAGAACTGGCTCACAAAGACAGGACAAGCTGGTCATGTTTTCATTTTACACCAAACCAAGAAGAAAGCATGAAAGGAAACACAGGGTGCACTACCTCGCGCCGCCAAAGCGAGGTGTCGGACCTGGGCTGATAAGTAGAACAATGAATTTAACGACCAAGGAGGCAAACAAAAGGACACGTAGCGCCAGAATAACAAGGTGGCTACTTTTGTTACGGAGATGGGAGCTGATAACAGAAGAAAGACAAGGTTTTCCGAAGCGCGCTACCAGCACTTGAGCAAGACTGGTAATATTCTGGGTATTTAAGACAGAAACGTTCAGTCTCTCCCACATTTTCTCCTCGGACTTTGTAGAGTGGTCACTGTAGAAAGTCATTCCAACCAGAAATGGCAACATTTATGTTAGTGAACCCAGCGTGTTTCCTGTCCAGTACCGTGCACCTCAGTGTCTGGAGAAGCAAGCAGGGTGTCAGGAGTAGTGGACCCAAAAAGGAAGTAAATCATTCTCCTGAAAGAGGCTCATATAGTCAAGCTAGAGACAGGAAAACTGAGTCAGCTGTGCTTGTCAATACGGCAAGAGTTCAGGAAAATTGTGAGTATTTGATGTGTTCACTTCTTTCTTTCTTTCTTTCTTTCTGTATGTATGTATGTATGTTATTTTGTTGTGTTTTTTTCCTTTTGTTTCTTTTTTCTTTCTGTTATTTTCTTTATTTATTTTTCATTGATCCTGTCTCTATTTTTGTGTCTCTATTTCTTGTATGTTTCTTTCTTTATTTCTACACCGTTTTTTCCCCTTTCCTTTCATAAATCACTCATGTTTCTACATATAGTAAATGAATTTTTACCTGTGACGAAGATTAATAAATTTCCTGGCCTCCCAGAGGGTAGCTAACCACTGATAAATTCTTCTCATTAACGAAAGGAAACAAAAGGAAAATAATGTGGGCTTATCAATCCAGAGGAAGAGGAGGAAGAAGAAGAAGAAGAAGAAGCAGAAGATAATTCTGTTCCGCTTGCGTGAGGTCAGTCACTGAATGAACTAAGAAAACTCATAAATGATCGAGATTTGTGGGAGAGAGAGACACGATCGCTCACGCCGATCTAAACTGTTCCTGTTGATGGTACTGAACCTGCCTGTTCCACAAATGCTTTGATGTTCCTTCTTTTCATTCTACAATGAATTCAGTTCTCCAAACCCTCCTAGGCGAAGAAAAAGATCAGATGACAAAGAAAGTAACTTAAACCAGTTGCCACTCTTATATCTTATATCTTATATTCTTCCCGTGCCGTTAGACGTCACATAGGGCTCGCAAAGTAGTTCGCCAATTTTTCCTGTCTTCGGCGAGTCTTTCAACCTCATCAAAGGATTTTATGCCTGTTAACTTGGCCTCTCTTAATAATGTAGTTGCCACTCACTAACAAATAAAAATAAAAACTCCGGAATGTACGTCTGTACAGAGGATAAATCCTCTCATGCTTTAGAGGCACATAGGGATATGGTGTTAGTGCCCATATTTTCCTTGACCTGTCAGCAGACTAGAGGGTGATATGGTCAGTATCACGCCTGGCCAACGTCTGTACAGAGAAACCTCGAAACGAAACAACTGGCTAAAACAAGTGCAAAATTCATTCATTTGCATGTCCCTTGTGGAACTTTACCTCACTAACAGCTCTCTTGTAGGCCTCTCGGTTGTGAGCAAGATGCCCTGCTGCTGATGCATCCATTTGCAGTTTATCAACGATGTCTTTCAGCCATCTTCGCCTTTGCAAAATAGGCAGCAAAAAAGAACAATTCTGACACAGTGTGCCACTAAAGGAAAAGGGATATACTAACCAGGCATGGAAAGTGTGAGATGGTAGATAAAGAGAAGAATAAGATCGGCGAAACACACATCCAACACCACGAAGACAGCGCTGTTGTCAAAGAACCTCTCCATACGAACAAAGATATATATATATATGAATCTTAACTTTCGAAACATAAATTATAAGAATGTCCATAAAATGCTGTCATTTTTATAAAACTTATTTCTCTTTTTTTTAAAATACTTTATAAAGCCTATTCGCTGTTTAATTCAAACTACCCGTGAACCTAATTTGAGTCTAACCCCCAGTGAACCTAATTTAGGTCTACCCTCCCCCACCCCCCGTGAAATTTAAGACTAACCCCCAGCGTACCTAATTTGAGTCTAACCCCCAGTGAACCTAATTTATGTTTAACTCCCATTGAACCTAATTTGAGTCTATCACCCAGTGAACCTAATTTGAATCTAACCCCTAGTGAACCTAATTTGAGTCTAACCCCTAGTGAACATAATTTGAGTTTAACTCCCAGTGAACCTAATTTGAGTTTAACTCCCAGTGAACCTAATTTGAGTCTAACCCCCCCCCCCCCCCAGTGAACCTAACTTGAGTTTAACTCCCAGTGAACCTAATTTGAGTCTAATCCCTTAGTGAACCTAAATTGAATCAATCCCACCCCCACCCACCCTACCCTCAGTAGGATAGTCCTTGTAAAGTAGGATAGTATCATTATTATTATTAATGTTCTTATTACTATTACTATTGGCATATTTATTATAGTTTATTATCACTGATACGTAGAAAGTAGATAAAAAACGAGGGAAAATTTGAGAGGAACACTTCCACTGTATTAGTAGTAAAATTATGACAACTGCAGGATAGACGCCGATAATAGAGGCAGAATAAAAGAGATACGTCCAGATTATAATAGCCCTGACACGACTAAACTGAATGGTTAAATCAACAATCTGGAAACGGACGAGAACGGACAATAGGAGAATAGGAAAAGGACAGAAAGAAGTGGAGGGCGACGACAGATGGAACAGGCGGACAAGAAAAGTAATATATATTCAGGAGATAAGAGCTATTCACAATGCAGTGTAGAGTTAAACATTTCTGATCACAGTTTGTGCAGAAAATAACGCTAGAGTTAAACCAAACTGAGTATGTGCTACAACGACGAAAGCAGCGACTTTTATGTCTTGTTGCATCTTATTCCAAGTGATGTTGTCAACAAAACATATGTGACCTTTATTTGTCAGAATTAAATGGATTCAGTGAACTTTTCAGCGGACTTAGTCAAGTGAATGTTGTAATATGTGTGAAACCTATTCTAGACCACAGAAATCTGGATTGTGTGTGAAGACAATGTCCTATGACGTCTAACGGAGAATGGAGTGTAATAAATACGATGAATAATAACGAGACAGTAAGAAGTCAAATGCCGTGGCGGTCACAATGTGCTTAACAGGGCTGTATGAAAGTGCATTAGGTTGATGCTGGTAACCTTTAAACGCCCAAAGTGTGATGCTATACTCAAAGACGAGCATCCGTTGATTCAAGTGGCAGACTTATAAGACAGTAATAATAAATCAGAGAGCGTCTTCAATACCATAATAATCTACATTACTTTATTATACCCCCACCCCAAACGTGAACCTGAGTTGAGCCAACCCCTCCCCTCCCCTTTCCCGTGAATTAATTTGAATCAATTCCACCGTGAACCTAATTTCAATCAAACTCATTCTCCCCGTGAACCTAATCAGATTCAACCCCCCCCCCCCCCCCGTGAACCTAATTTGAATCATCCGCTCCTTTCGTGAACTTAATTTGTGTCAACCCCTTTTCCCCGTGAACATAATTTGAGTCAAACCCCTTCCACCATGAACCTAATTTGAGTCAACTTCCCCCCTCCCTCCGTGAATCTGATTTGAGTCACCCACTCCCTCCCCCGTGAACCTAATTTGAGTCATGCCTCTTCCCTCGTGAACCTAATTTGAGTCAAGCCCCTTTCCCCCGTGAACCTAATTTGAGTCAAGCCCCTTTCCCCCGTGAACCTAATTTGAGTCAACCACTCCCTCCCCAATGAACCTAATTTGAGTCAACCCCCCGTCTCAGTGAACCTAATTTGAGTAAACCTCCCCTGAACCTAATTTGCGTCACCACCCGCCTACCTAATGTGAGCCGGAACCTGAAGTTGAGACCATCGCTCTGGAGTGCCTTTTAAATAAAAGACCAAACTAGAGCCAGGTAGAAGTACATGGCCAGAAAGCTACGAGGCGCCCTTGAAGGTCTCCTGATGATGATGAGATTTAGAGACGTGGCTGGTCTTCTTGTCAGTATTTCTGAACATATGAAACTAAAATCAGAAGAAGTGAATACCACTGATTAAATTAATCGTCGTAATGTTCATGTATTTTATGAGATCTTTTCACGATTTCTCACAGATTCTCCGAGACTGTCACATGCTGAGTTCTCTCTAGGAGAAGCATCTACGAGCGTTCTGGTCCTTATGGCACCTGCAGACGCTAGCAAACACACCCGTCGTGTAAACTGTGGTCCAAAACAACCTGAGCTTTACAAGACCAGCCACATCCCAGTAGAAGCTCGCGCTAGCAATCAAACAGTTTATGGAGTCTCAGCTCTGCAGAGATACAGAAGATACAGAAAACAAGATAGATCACTCCTGAAGCACAGCCCCGTGCCCTCGCCATCTTCTAAACCAAAACTCAAAGTCTATGCTCGGAAAAACATCCCAGAGAGTTCCAAAACAAACAGGTCTTCGCCCTCAGTTTCTGAGGCCGACACGCTACCAGACTTCACTTCTACCTCATCAGAATCTATGTCTCGCGGAGACCAGGTTAGCAAAAGCTTCACCATGGAGGACATTTCCTTACAAACTATTGTTAACGAGACAAAATGTAACGTTACACGCGTGAATTCTCTCAGTAATGTTGGACAGGTGACTGAAAGAATCAAACTGAAACAGGCCAATCTGGAGTCGCCACAATCAGGTGTAAGTAAGGACGATATTTTTGAACTGTGTAGTGGTGATGATAACGTTGATGACGTGGTAGATGCTGTCTACAGTGTGAATACTTGTACTGCCCCAAACTCATGTTCTGAATCTAATAACGGCAGAGAAGATGACATGCACGACGATCCCTCTTCCAGCCCTGGTACAAACAAGCTATTCTTTAACGCTCTCTCAGATTCTTCAAATCACCCGGAGCCTCGTGTAGATGCACCCTCTCAGACAGGCTCGTTCAGTGCAGATACAACAGCCTGCACATTTCACGTGTCAAGTACTAACTCTACACTTCACGCATCAAGCGCTGATTCAGCTTGTGATTACACGCGCTCTCTTGAAGACTCTATTGCAGCCCTACATGACAATATCAACATCAACAATGTATCAGACTACAAGGAAACTGTCACTAAGGTAAACATCAAAACCGAACTGAACAACAATGAGAATCTAGGCTGTGAAGTGAATGGATCTGAGCAGAAACCCAGAGACAGAAAAGGTCAATCCGGAAGAAAATCGAGATTTCACGGGCTAAGAAAACTCTTCTCTATCCAACAAAACAACAAAGAAATGAGGTCAGAGTTGAAATCCTCCGACAAAGAATACAAGAGAGGCCGTTCAAAGTCAAACAAAGAAAAGAAAAGCAGAAACAAAGTGAAGGGGAGTGATCGTTCAAAGAGATCAGGCACGAGCATAGCCAAGATGGAGAAGCCATTTACGAGACGACGTAAAGAAGACACTGACCTTGTCTGTGAGATTTGGGGAGTGGGAAAGATCGATTCCCCGTGAGTGATTACAGCACTTTATAGGCACATGATTACAGCTGTTTAGACAGCACATGATTACAGATATTTGAAGAACACTATTTTGACAGCACAATTTTATAACTGTTTAGACATTACATGATTACAATTGTTTGTCAGTCATTTGCATGTCCCTTGTGGAACTTTTGCCTCCCTATGACGTCTAACGGAGAATGGAGTGTAATAAATACGATGAATAATAACGAGACAGTAAGAAGTCAAATGCCGTGGCGGTCACAATGTGCTTAACAGGGCTGTATGAAAGTGCATTAGGTTGATGCTGGTAACCTTTAAACGCCCAAAGTGTGATGCTATACTCAAAGACGAGCATCCGTTGATTCAAGTGGCAGACTTATAAGACAGTAATAATAAATCAGAGAGCGTCTTCAATACCATAATAATCTACATTACTTTATTATACCCCCACCCCAAACGTGAACCTGAGTTGAGCCAACCCCTCCCCTCCCCTTTCCCGTGAATTAATTTGAATCAATTCCACCGTGAACCTAATTTCAATCAAACTCATTCTCCCCGTGAACCTAATCAGATTCAACCTCCCCCCCCCCCCCCCCCGTGAACCTAATTTGAATCATCCGCTCCTTTCGTGAACTTAATTTGTGTCAACCCCTTTTCCCCGTGAACATAATTTGAGTCAAACCCCTTCCACCATGAACCTAATTTGAGTCAACTTCCCCCCTCCCTCCGTGAATCTGATTTGAGTCACCCACTCCCTCCCCCGTGAACCTAATTTGAGTCATGCCTCTTCCCTCGTGAACCTAATTTGAGTCAAGCCCCTTTCCCCCGTGAACCTAATTTGAGTCAAGCCCCTTTCTCCCGTGAACCTAATTTGAGTCAACCACTCCTTCCCCAATGAACCTAATTTGAGTCAACCCGCCTCTCAGTGAACCTAATTTGAGTAAACCTCCCCTGAACCTAATTTGCGTCACCACCCGCCTACCTAATGTGAGCCGGAACCTGAAGTTGAGACCATCGCTCTGGAGTGCCTTTTAAATAAAAGACCAAACTAGAGCCAGGTAGAAGTACATGGCCAGAAAGCTACGAGGCGCCCTTGAAGGTCTCCTGATGATGATGATGAGATTTAGAGACGTGGCTGGTCTTCTTGTCAGTATTTCTGAACATATGAAACTAAAATCAGAAGAAGTGAATACCACTGATTAAATTAATCGTCGTAATGTTCATGTATTTTATGAGATCTTTTCACGATTTCTCACAGATTCTCCGAGACTGTCACATGCTGAG
The DNA here is from genome assembly GCA_009760885.1 of Achatina immaculata. Lineage (NCBI taxonomy): Eukaryota > Metazoa > Mollusca > Gastropoda > Stylommatophora > Achatinidae > Lissachatina > Lissachatina immaculata. Next base: position 19,642,259 of record CM019710.1, read on the forward strand.
TTCTCTCTAGGAGAAGCATCTACGAGCGTTCTGGTCCTTATGGCACCTGCAGACGCTAGCAAACACACCCGTCATGTAAACTCTGGTCCAAAACAACCTGAGCTTTACAAGACCAGTCACATCCCAGTAGAAGCTCGCGCTAGCAATCAAACAGTTTATGGAGTCTCAGCTCTGCAGAGATACAGAAGATACAGAAAACAAGATAGATCACTCCTGAAGCACAGCCCCGTGCCCTCGCCATCTTCTAAACCAAAACTCAAAGTCTATGCTCGGAAAAACATCCCAGAGAGTTCCAAAACAAACAGGTCTTCGCCCTCAGTTTCTGAGGCCGACACGCTACCAGACTTCACTTCTACCTCATCAGAATCTATGTCTCGCGGAGACCAGGTTAGCAAAAGCTTCACCATGGAGGACATTTCCTTACAAACTATTGTTAACGAGACAAAATGTAACGTTACACGCGTGAATTCTCTCAGTAATGTTGGACAGGTGACTGAAAGAATCAAACTGAAACAGGCCAATCTGGAGTCGCCACAATCAGGTGTAAGTAAGGACGATATTTTTGAACTGTGTAGTGGTGATGATAACGTTGATGACGTGGTAGATGCTGTCTACAGTGTGAATACTTGTACTGCCCCAAACTCATGTTCTGAATCTAATAACGGCAGAGAAGATGACATGCACGACGACCCTTCTTCCAGCCGTGGTACAAACAAGCTATTCTTTAACGCTGTCTCAGATTCTTCAAATCACCCGGAGCCTCGTGTAGATGCACCCTCTCAGACAGGCTCGTTCAGTGCAGATACAACAGCCTGCACATTTCACGTGTCAAGTACTAACTCTACACTTCACGCATCAAGCGCTGATTCAACAATTTCTACACTTCACGCATCAAGCGCTGATTCAGCTTGTGATTACACGCGCTCTCTTGAAGACTCTATTGCAGCCCTACATGACAATATCAACATCAACAATGTATCAGACTACAAGGAAACTGTCACTAAGGTAAACATCAAAACCGAACTGAACAACAATGAGAATCTAGGCTGTGAAGTGAATGGATCTGAGCAGAAACCCAGAGACAGAAAAGGTCAATCCGGAAGAAAATCGAGATTTCACGGGCTAAGAAAACTCTTCTCTATCCAACAAAACAACAAAGAAATGAGGTCAGAGTTGAAATCCTCCGACAAAGAATACAAGAGAGGCCGTTCAAAGTCAAACAAAGAAAAGAAAAGCAGAAACAAAGTGAAGGGGAGTGATCGTTCAAAGAGATCAGGCACGAGCATGGCCAAGATGGAGAAGCCATATCTCCCCTCCCCTTTCCCGTGAATTAATTTGAATCAATTCCACCGTGAACCTAATTTCAATCAAACTCATTCTCCCCGTGAACCTAATCAGATTCAACCTCCCCCCCCCCCCCCCCGTGAACCTAATTTGAATCATCCGCTCCTTTCGTGAACTTAATTTGTGTCAACCCCTTTTCCCCGTGAACATAATTTGAGTCAAACCCCTTCCACCATAAACCTAATTTGAGTCAACTTCCCCCCTCCCTCCGTGAATCTGATTTGAGTCACCCACTCCCTCCCCCGTGAACCTAATTTGAGTCATGCCTCTTCCCTCGTGAACCTAATTTGAGTCAAGCCCCTTTCCCCCGTGAACCTAATTTGAGTCAAGCCCCTTTCTCCCGTGAACCTAATTTGAGTCAACCACTCCTTCCCCAATGAACCTAATTTGAGTCAACCCGCCTCTCAGTGAAACCTAATTTGAGTAAACCTCCCCTGAACCTAATTTGCGTCACCACCCGCCTACCTAATGTGAGCCGGAACCTGAAGTTGAGACCATCGCTCTGGAGTGCCTTTTAAATAAAAGACCAAACTAGAGCCAGGTAGAAGTACATGGCCAGAAAGCTACGAGGCGCCCTTGAAGGTCTCCTGATGATGATGAGATTTAGAGACGTGGCTGGTCTTCTTGTCAGTATTTCTGAACATATGAAACTAAAATCAGAAGAAGTGAATACCACTGATTAAATTAATCGTCGTAATGTTCATGTATTTTATGAGATCTTTTCACGATTTCTCACAGATTCTCCGAGACTGTCACATGCTGAGTTCTCTCTAGGAGAAGCATCTACGAGCGTTCTGGTCCTTATGGCACCTGCAGACGCTAGCAAACACACCCGTCATGTAAACTCTGGTCCAAAACAACCTGAGCTTTACAAGACCAGTCACATCCCAGTAGAAGCTCGCGCTAGCAATCAAACAGTTTATGGAATCTCAGCTCTGCAGAGATACAGAAGATACAGAAAACAAGATAGATCACTCCTGAAGCACAGCCCCGTGCCCTCGCCATCTTCTAAACCAAAACTCAAAGTCTATGCTCGGAAAAACATCCCAGAGAGTTCCAAAACAAACAGGTCTTCGCCCTCAGTTTCTGAGGCCGACACGCTACCAGACTTCACTTCTACCTCATCAGAATCTATGTCTCGCGGAGACCAGGTTAGCAAAAGCTTCACCATGGAGGACATTTCCTTACAAACTATTGTTAACGAGACAAAATGTAACGTTACACGCGTGAATTCTCTCAGTAATGTTGGACAGGTGACTGAAAGAATCAAACTGAAACAGGCCAATCTGGAGTCGCCACAATCAGGTGTAAGTAAGGACGATATTTTTGAACTGTGTAGTGGTGATGATAACGTTGATGACGTGGTAGATGCTGTCTACAGTGTGAATACTTGTACTGCCCCAAACTCATGTTCTGAATCTAATAACGGCAGAGAAGATGACATGCACGACGACCCTTCTTCCAGCCGTGGTACAAACAAGCTATTCTTTAACGCTGTCTCAGATTCTTCAAATCACCCGGAGCTTCGTGTAGATGCACCCTCTCAGACAGGCTCGTTCAGTGCAGATACAACAGCCTGCACATTTCACGTGTCAAGTACTAACTCTACACTTCACGCATCAAGCGCTGATTCACCAATTTCTACACTTCACGCATCAAGCGCTGATTCAACAATTTCTACACTTCACGCATCAAGCGCTGATTCACCAATTTCTACACTTCACGCATCAAGCGCTGATTCAACAATTTCTACACTTCGCGCATCAAGCGCTGACACAGCATGTGATTACACGCGCTCTCTTGAAGACTCTATTGCAGCCCTACATGACAATATCAACATCAACAATGTATCAGACTACAAGGAAACTGTCACTAAGGTAAACATCAAAACCGAACTGAACAACAATGAGAATCTAGGCTGTGAAGTGAATGGATCTGAGCAGAAACCCAGAGACAGAAAAGGTCAATCCGGAAGAAAATCGAGATTTCGCGGGCTAAAAAAACTCTTCTCTATCCAACAAAACAACAAAGAAATGAGGTCAGAGTTGAAATCCTCTGACAAAGAATACAAGAGAGGCCGTTCAAAGTCAAACAAAGAAAAGAAAAGCAGAAACAAAGTGAAGGGGAGTGATCGTTCAAAGAGATCAGGCACGAGCATGGCCAAGATGGAGAAGCCATATACGAGACGACGTAAAGAAGACACTGACCTTGTCTGTGAGATTTGGGGAGTGGGAAAGATCGATTCCCCGTGAGTTATTACAGCACTTTATAGGCACATGATTACAGCTGTTTAGACAGCACATGATTACAGCTGTTTAGACAGCACATATTACAGCTGTTTAGACAGCACATGATTACAGCTGTTTAGACAGCACATGATTACAGATATTTGAAGAACACTATATTGACAGAACAATTTTATAACAGTTTAGACATTACATGATTACAATTGTTTGTTAGTCATTTGCATGTCCCTTGTGGAACTTTTGCCTCCCTAACAGCTCTCCAGTAGGCCTCTATGTTGTAAGCAAGATGCCCTGCTGCTGATGCATCCATTTGCAGATCATCAACGATGTCTTGCAGCCAATTTCACCTTGTTCTTCCTCTCTTTTTTTTTTTCAATTATGAACCCTTTCAATTTTGTCTTCTTTAAATTCTCATGATGTTCGATGTGTCCAAAATATTTAATTTCCTCTTTACTAGTCAACCTTCTTCAATATTAACTTCTTGTAGTATGGATATACATGTGTTCTTTTATGTGTCCATGATATCTGAAGAACTCTTCCGTAGCATTTACATTCAAAGGCATTTGTGTTTCTCAGCTCTTTTGTTAAGTGGTCAGGTCTCACAGGCATATGTTGTGATGGGAAAGATGCATGCCCTGAAAAATCTTATTTTATCACTAATTTTATTTATTTATCACTTATTTTATCACTAATATGTGCACATTTATTAGTTATAACATTAGTTATAACATTATTAGCACATTTATTAACAAAAGAGACATGGAGAAGAACAACAGAAAGGATGTTGAGCAATAGAGGGCTCACCTGGGCAAGAGCAGAAAAAAAGGCGAAGGACAGGCATTTGTGGAAAACCCTTGCGGAAGCCCCATGTGCCCTGGGCACTTAAGGTTCAGAGAGAGAGAGAGATGTGCACATTTTAATTTTTTTTATTAGACTTTAAAAAAAAATATATTCAGCTTGTCCTATGCACAACATTCTTATCTTCAGTATTATCATATACTACATCCTTAAGGAAAGTTGATTGCGAGAGAGAGACCTACAGAATTCCGAATCTTGTCTTGATGTTTCGTACGGCTAGTCTTGTTGTCTGTGCAGATCTTGATGTCACTCAAACCTCTCTTGATGTTGCCCAGCCATTTATTGATGCTGCTTAAATCTCTCTTGATATTGCCCAACCATTCCTTTTTCAAACTGCCTTTTAAAAAAAAAAATTTTATTGTATATATTCTTACAAAAAAGTGTATATATTTATGTGTATAAATTAATGTAAAGAAATTATTTCTTGTTTCTTTTGTAAGATGTATCATACAAGAAAATGACTGGAAATATTAATAAAGTTTCATTAATAGTTTCTTGTAAAAAGTCTTTGAGTTTACAATTGGTGTACTGTAGTGTATTCTGTGTTTCCTGTATGTGGTATGTACTGTATACGTGTTTACTTGTGTGGTCGGGGAATTTGTGTACTGGTTACAGTTTTGAGGTGCCAAGGTGGTGTAGCAGTTAGTGCACTTGCCCAACGATCAGAAGATCCCTGCTTCGATTTCTTCTGATTGGAAAGGGGTCCACAGCTGTACAAGATCTTCATGTAAAATAACAACATACTACAAACAAGATCTTTGTGTAAAACAACATACTACAAATAAGAACAAGATGTAAAACAACAACATACTACAAGCAAGATCAAGATCTGTGTAAAACAACAACTTACTACAAACAAAATCAAGATCTTTGCATAAAACAACAACATACTACAAACAATAACAAGATCTTCATGTAAAACAAAAACATACTACAAGCAAGATCAAGATATTTGTGTAAAACAACAACATATTAAAAACAAGATCAAGATCTTCATGTAAAACAACAACACACTAAAAACAAGATCAAGATCTTCATGTAAAACAACAACATACTAAAAACAAGATCAAGATCTTCATGTAAAACAACATACTAAAAACAAGATCAAGATCTTCATGTAAAACAACAACATACTAAAAACAAGATCAAGATCTTCATGTAAAACAACAACATACTACAAACAATAACAAGATCTTCGTGTAAAACACACTAAAACACTAACTTTGAGCAAAACTACAGCATATACTTACATACAAGATCTTTGTGGGAAACAATAACACACTACAAACAAGAACAAGATTTTTGTGTAAAACAACACATGCATACAAACAAGATATTTGTGTAAAACTACAACATATACTTACAAACAAGATCTTTGTGTAAAACAACACATGCATACAAACAAGATATTTGTGTAAAACTACAACATATACTTACAAACAAGATAACCCTAGACCAAACTGGTGCAATGAAAACCACGGTGTCACGCAATCCCGCTTCCGAGACCCACCAAGAATACAGGCTAAAGCACTGTGATACTCTGAACCCCTTGTGGTCCTTCGTGGAACTCATGTGGTCTATTTTGGACCACACAGGGGACCACCGGACCAAACGAGGACCACATGTGTGAATTCAGTAGGTTCACAGTGCGGTTTTTGGTGGTAGAAGTGAACGAAGAAGAAGAAGAAGAAGACAAACAAGATCAAGACTGTGTAAAACTACAACATACACTTACAAACAAGATCAAAACTTTGTGTAAAACTACAACATATACTTACAAACAAGATCAAGACTTTGTGTAAAACTACAACACATGACTCCAGTCCACCATCATCTGTTTACTCCAGTCATCAATACACTCATCACTCACATTATCATACAGAACTGAACAAAATGTATCATCTGTGACAGGTCACGACACTGATAAAATAAACGACACGACACTTTGGTTTTCAATTAATGAAAAGTAGAATAACTGTTAATTTATTTTTTTTTTAAAAAAAGGACAAGCATTACATATGGCTTCCACAGGACATTCTTGTTCATATGTACACACGTGTAGAAGTTTAGGCAAGCAACTTTGTGTACAAACATACACACGTGTAGAAGTTTAGGCAAGCAACTTCGTGTACAAACATACACACAGTTTTACAGACAGTTACATGTTAGTAACTGTGTGGCAATGGAAAGGCAAGTACACACGTACAAGCATACAGACATGCACAAGATCAGGCAAGCAACACCTTGTACAAACATACAGATCTACCATCACAATGGCAGTAAATGTGTGGGACTGGAAAAGTGAAATCTTACACCAGATCAAAAAAAAAATGGAACAAAAAAAAAGTACAACAACCCATATCCACACAAAACAGCTACAAATAAGCAGATGGCTACATTGTGTTGGTGCACAGACCACTTGAGTTATATCTGGACACTGTCTCACTACCTTCTCTAGATGTACTTTTACAGGTAACAATCTTACAATGGGAACTAGCAATCACCATTCTTGTTACATTTTTACAGCTAGCAACCTTACACATGAAGCCAGCAATCTTAATATAAGAATTAGCAATCTTACATATGAAACCAGCAATCTTAATATGAGAACTTGCAACCTTATTATTGGAACCAGCAATCTTAATGGTAGATTTAGCAACCTGACTGCTGGAATTAACAACCTTACTTTGGAACCAGTAATCTAGCAACATGACTGTTGGAATTAACAATCTCACTATTGGAACCAGCAACCTTACCTTTAGAATTAGCAACCTTACTATTTGGAATCTGCAAGCTTAATATCAGAAAGAGCAATCTGACTGCTGCTACAACAACCTCACATCTGGAATTAGCAACCTTACTATTGGAATCAGCAATCCTAATACTAGGTCTAGCAAAGTGACTGTTGTTCCTGAAAGCTCACTACTGGAACTAACAATCTTGAAATCAGAACTATCAACCTGACTGCTGCTACTACAAGCTCACTACTGGAACCTAGAAATCTTGCTACCAGAACTAGCAATCTTACTATTACAACTAGCAATCTTACTATTAGAACTAGCAATCTTACTATTAGAACGAATATTTTTTTGCCTCTGAAGACAGCTTTACAGTATTTAGATGTCAGCAGCTGTGGAACTTGACCAGCATTATCTACACATGCCGTTAGCACATACAGAGACACTACCACAGTATAACTAGAAAATTCTCATTACTAGAAGAAACAGCCTGAATCTATAACTAGCAAACTGTATATCATTACAACTAACAATCACATCACTTTATATCATTACAACTAACAATCACATCACTTTATATCATTACAACTAACAATCTTATCACTTTATATCATTACAACTAACACTGTTGAAATGTGTACCATCTCCTCACACAGAACAATCATTTTTATGTTTCACCTACCCACAGACTCAATAATCACATTCCACTCCCACAACTGGGTACTTGAGTAGTGCAGTCAGTTGTGAAATGCCTTACTCCACAAGCTCTGGCTCAGGAGACCCTATTCAATGTGAAGATGGCCAGAAGAGTCCAAGTCACTAAAATGTGGAGGAAAAAAAAGGGGGTGTCTGGTTCCTGGTTGTAGCGGGATTAATCCAAAAACAAAACTCACCTTCGTGTGATTTAACCCTAACACTCACCTGTGATGGGATCTTACTAAAAAAAAACCCACCTGTAATGAAATGAACACAAGAAACCACATTTGTGGTGGTCTAGCCTTAACCCAACACACTATATGTGGTGAAACCAACAACCCACTTGGTGGGACTGGAACAAACAAAATCCCACTTGTGGTGGGGGGCCAAATCCTTTACCCATCATTCAACACCTGCATGTGAAAATCATGACATCAACAGCCTCGAAGAAAAGAAACCTGCATCTACAATGAACTCGTGCCACAACAAACAACATATGATATGCTCTATACACAAAAAATGATCATTGCATATATACATCTGGGCATACACATATACATACACCTTCAAATAACTCTACTTACAATTGTATAAAAAAATTGCACATACTTCTACTATAAACACAATGTGCCATGTTCCAACCATACATACTGTGCCAAATTAAGGTTCAGAGAAGAGAGAGAGAGAGAGAGAGAGAGAGAGAGAGAGAGGTGGTAAGTAAATGTTATGTCCGATCATTAATTTTTAAAATTATCAACAATCATCATCATCATCATCATTATCATCATCATCATCATCATCATCATGATAAAGATGGTGTACAAAACACTGGCGAAAAAATATTGGAAAGATTACAGCGACTTGAAATTGAAATTCGTTTTTTTTTCTTTCAGATTTTTCATTTTTCTCTAGATATTCTGACTTTTAAAAGTAGAGATAATTATCCCTGCCTTCCCCTCCTTTTTTTTCAAAATTCCGACTGTCTTACGTTGGTAAGAGCGAGATAATACATGTTTACAAATGAAAAATAAATATACCTTTCACGTTAACATAAACGCTATGATGGGTAAAGCTCACGGGATTATAAAAGTACTGACCGTTGCATTTACCTTTTTCATTCTATAAATTTCTTTTTCTTTCAAGATAGAAAACGAAAGTGGATGTTTTCTATAAATACGATGTTTTAATATCCATGATTTTATTTTTCATACATAGCGTGAAGCTTCTACCTTGTTTATGGCAGTATTTAAAATAAAGGACCGAGAGCAGACGAAAGATAAAGTGTGTTCAGTTTTGCCATGTGCTTTGAAATCGTAAAAATAGTGTAAATGAAATCTGAGCTCATTATGTCAGCCATATTTTATATTTGTATTTTTTATAACAACTTGTATTTTTTTTCTTGTCACGTATTGGGTACAAATAATGGGAGTGTTAAAAAAGACTAATACACCAGTTTTCAGCGTCAAAGACGGGGATGTAAACTACAAATATGACACATTCTCATGAACACACAATTGAATAGAGTTCACAAAATTATAAGAGTAATCGCACCTTTTTTGTTAGAGTTATTAAGCCCGTTGAAGAGCCCCGATATGTATTGCATCAAACTTTGTGTAATAATATGCATATCTTTATGACTATTGCTAATTCGGTTGTATAAGAACTATCGCAATAGAACACTAACTTTAAAATAAATTTGGTGATTTTGAACACGTTTTAACAAGTGAAATATTTGACTATATTGATTGTAACCCCACCAGTAACATAAAACACAAGCAAATAGTGCTATATATATAAGCAAGTCAGTGTAGAAAGTATTCAGCCTTCTCGGGGAAACCCGGTTGGTTACCGGCATATAACCCATATCGTGTTAAGACTCACCTGAGTCAAGGTCCTCGCAGAGTCAACTAGAGCCTGGTTGACTTGTAAAGCTTTGGGTCGCGCGAGGTTCCTCCCATAACACACGGGTCGAGGGTTATCACGCTGGGGGTGGTAAGGTAGGTGATGTGTTAACAAAACATCATCATGTGACTGGAGTGGCTCCTAGTGTCTCGGCACTTGCTCACAGTCCATCCCGTTGTTGCTCCACGCGTCCTGGTGCTTGTGACCGCACTCAGCGTTGGGCGGGGAAGGCATCCAGAGCTGGGGGCGCATTACCACTTTTGTTTTTTTTTTGGTTTGTTTGTTTGTTTTGTTCTTAATTCATTCATTTGCATGTCCCTTGCAGAACTTTGCGTCCCAAACAGCACTCCTGTAGGCCTCTCGGTTATGAGCAAGATGGCATTCTGCTGATGCATCCATTTGCAGATCATCAACGATGATTTGCAGATCATCAACGATGTCTTGCAGCCATCTTCGCTTTGTTTTTGGAACTACTCATTAAAAAATATCTACAAATCTGTACCGTAGGAACTATTTCTTTTTCTAATGGTCACAGAGAAGGGAGAAATCAGTTCATATTGAATCCTCTTCCCAAAATAATGTCGGGTCGACCATTGGGTTAGCGAATAAACGAACATGTATTTTAAGAAAACAAAATCACATTACTTTATTTTGCTTGCATGTTCATCCCAATTCTCCTAATTTGCTGTCCCCCGTCGTTTGCAAATGCACATGATGCACTATTGGTAGAGCCGGCCTCGGTATACAAATTGAAATAAAAATAATTAAAACAGCGAAAACGTTTACGTACGAAACATTTGACATTTCGATCAGAATGGCTTCCAAAAGTGAGGATGCAAAATATTCTGATGATCGAAGCTATTCTGTAGACAGCGTTGCTTCAGAGTCCTCGACAGAAAGTTCCAGTAACGTTGATCCGGAACTTGACGACATCCTTGATAGTAAGAGCTGGTTT